>JAHWFO010076042.1:564595-579110 GCA_023313115.1 Rhysida immarginata | reverse complement strand
ACTGGGTTGTCAAACGACGGGTTGTTCGTTCATTAATTGATCAAATCAACCCAAACAACGCAAAGCTTTCAGCACAAATGAGCGGATATGCTCCAACAAGTACTTTCTAAGACTGAATGGAAAACGTACCCAAGTTTCTCAAAGAATGTTCCTGGGTACCCTGGGGCTTGAAAGGAGGAGAGTTCAAGAATGGCTGAAAAAGGACAAGGATAAAAGAACAAATTTACAACAACTTGAGAGGGTAGTTAAAGGAGGAGACAAGACTTTTTACAAAGAGTTTCTAGACACGTTACCGAAATTACCTAGTCATTATTGTGGAGAAAATTCGTCCAAGCTTTACTTGGAACCTTTATTTCGCTCAAAAGCCGATGCTTATAAAGTTTATGTCACGGAAATCGATTCCACACGTGATTTCCGGCGACACTGGCTGTTATTACCGCTCACGAGTGTTCACCCGTTCGAAGGCGGGGGAGGAGCGGAGTGTCGTCATACCATCCACCACGAAAGAGCCAGTAGAGTGCAGGCGAGGCCTGGTGACGTCAAGCCGAAGCTTTCTTGGCGGGAAGTTTCTTGGCAAAAGAGGAGAGCGACCCGAACTTCAGAAGGCAAACATCTAAAGAATACCGGCTCGACACCGGAGAAGAAAGGGCTTTACGCAGTTGCCCGTGATGGTCGGAAACCCCAGGACCCTCAGCCGGATAGAAGCGACGACGTGGCGAGTCGTCCGTTTCCTTTGCTGAAGCAAGGCGTGTTCGGCGGAGAAGCACCGCAGGCGGCGTTTCCTCTGACGAGCGACTCCGGCAACAAGAACGAGTCAACGTGCTCGAGTTTACGGGGAGCAACCGGGAGATTGATGCGGTATCGTACGCTCTCGGTATCAACAACTGCGACTGTAAGTTCATTTTCTTTAACGTGCCTTAACCCTTGTGCGTGGTCGCCTGTTCTAAGTGACTTGCATGGAAGGGAGTGCGACGGGCGTTCAACAATTAGAGGCTTCTTTCCTGCTGGGTTGAACGCCTATCTCTCAACCCAGTACGGGTTTACGTATTTCGCCTGATTAGGCCGAGATGAGTTCGTCAAGGTTCTTTCCCAGTGACCAGCCCTCCTGGCGAGTACTCGTTCGGCTGCTTATTTGTAATTATGTAAGCTGTTTATCTTCTGTATCGTAGAAGTTAATTTACGAATGTTCCATGTGAGTAGTGAACTAAGTGTTTCTGGTTTTATGGTATTTAACTCGGTAGAATTCAGCGTGTTCGGCATGAACTTTATCTGCGTGAACTTTCTCTTATGTTCCATTCAAACTGTCTAATTTTGTTTGTGTGAACTTCTACCGAGATAGACTCAATTAATTTATTTGGGCATTGAATGACTTAAATTCCCGGACTTGGACTATAATAATTTATTTGTGCTTGTGTTACACTTTCCGTGTCAATTAAGCTCTTTAGATGTATTAAAATTTGGTGCCCGTAAGTAGGTGTAATTTATTTGTGAGGCCATACCATGTGCCGTGGATGGATTGTAGTACCCTATAGGCTTACTGCCATTTATTTCAGGTGGTTAATTATTTGATAGATAGACTCAATTAATTTATCTGGACTTTAAATAACTTAAATCCCCGGACTTGGACTTTAACAAATAATTTGTGTTTATGATTCACTTTCTGTGTCAATTAAACTCATCAGAAGTGTTAAATTTTGGCGCCCGTAATTAGGCGTAATTATATTTGAGAGGCCATACCAGGTGCCGTTAATGAATTGTATTACCCTTTAGGCATACTGCCGTATTTTTCATGTGATTAATTATTTGATAGTTTAAGTAATTTAAGATATTTGCGACCAGGTTAAGTTACGAACTAGTCGTAATATTTGCCTTAGAGAATAAGATTTGCATTTGATATTCTCATTTTGTTTTGTGTTATTACTTAAGCAAGTTTGCCTATCAGAATTTTTCAGGGTATTTAAATTTTATGTGTATCTTGAATTAGCCGCTTAGCTCGGTCTTATCATTGTAAGAGTTTTATTGTGTGTCTACTCATTTATTTTTGAGGTTGAAAGCTCAATTGTATTTATTGATCAGTAAGTTGTCAAGTTGTAACTTTTGTGCTAAATCTTTGGTTTGAGCGTCAGCCTTATTGTAGATTCCGATTTCAAGTTATACATTTTAGTTTAACCTTTCAATCTATTTTATTAGAGCTAGAAATTTAACTCTTTATTTATACCTACCAGGTTATTTACTTTACATATTTATATATCTTTGTTATTGGATTTTCCTATATTAAACTTTATTTTTTTTAACCTTACCCTGATAACGTGCTTCATTCATTTTCCACTGCGTAACCATTTTACTCTGTTATACACGTTACAGTTTATAAGGAAGAGTGTCAGAAACAAGAGACTGTACCAACCAGTCGATTTTCGTTTGAATTATACTTTGAAAAGCAAAATTTTGGGATTCATCAGCCTAAGAAGGACCTATGTGACATTTGCTCTAGTCACTCGGAAGGAAACCTAACGGATGAAGAATGGCAAAACCATGTCACTAAATACAAATTAGCCCGTGAGCAGAAGAAAGAAGACAAGAAGGACGCATTAAAAGATGTGTACATGTCGTAACGATGGATGTACAAAAGGTGCTTTTGTGCCCAAGTCTGATGGCAAGTGCACTTTACTATAAGACTAAGCTTACTGTGCACAACTTCACTGTTTACATTCTCGCTAATCATCAGGCAACTTGCTTCTTGTGGGACGAAACCGAGTCTGACCTCTCTGCATTAAGTTTTGCAACGTATTTGATTCATTACTTTGAGTCTCATTTTACGGATTCAAAACCAATTATTGTTTATAGTGACGGATGTACCAGTCAAAACCGAAATGGAATTTTGTCATCTGCGCTCCTTCATTATGCAACTAAAAGCGGGAAGGATATGATTCAGAAATTTTTAGAAAAGGGGCACACGCAAATGGAATGTGACTCGGTTCACGCAACGATTGAAAAGCGTATGAAAGGGCGCCCGATTTACCACCCCAAGGATTATATTAAGATATGTGAAGAGGCAAGAAACCAGCCGACGGCTTACACTGTCAAGTACATGAGCTGCCAGGATTTCAAAAATTACAGCAAGCCTAAGTTTGACATCCGCCCGGGGAAGAAAGTGGGAGACCACGTTGTGACAGATCTCAGGCAAATTGAGTATTCCTCTGATGGACGAATGTATTATAAAATTGAGCACCCTCATTCCTGGACGGAAATGCCACGGAAATTTTCAATTAAGCCAAATATGGATTTTCCGAGATTGTATTACGGTCATGTTCCAATTACAAAACGGAAGTACGAAGATTTACAGAGTCTTTTACATGTCATTCCAGCTAATCTCCATCCATATTATCAAAATATACAGTTTAAACATTAGTAGCTTTGTAAAAAAATCTTGAAAATAAATAAAAAAAATTGTCTAACAATGTTTTTGCCATTTCCTAAAAAAAGTCTTTTTTGAGTTAGCCCTATTTGAAAAAAATCTGCAGAATGAGTTAGCACGAGTTGCTATTTTCTGCGAATTGAATTGGCCCATGTTGCCATTTTCTGCAAAGTTGACTTAACCCGCTTTGTAAATTCGTAGTCGATATTATTTTAAGACCATAGATTTCTTATAGGTTTTCCTGTCATCTCTAAGTAAAGAACTATTTTCTGTATTTTTTTCGAAAATTTAGACTCAGTCGTTTCGGAGATAAGGGTGGGGGAAGGGCCAATTTTCATCTTTTTTTCTTAAATAACTTTAAAACTATTTATTTTAAAATTATAAAAAAGTATATTTGCGACCCTCACAACAAGCCCTATCATTTGATATGTCACACGTTACAGTTTGCAAAACTTTTTTTTTTAATTTTCTAATTTGCCCCCCAAAAGTGACCCCATATTCAAAATTCATTTATTTATGTTACACGTCCGTGTTTGGGTCACAGAAATTCATATGTTTACCAAATTTCAACTTAATCGGTTTAGTAGAATCGGAGTAAATTGGCTGTGACAAACAGACAGACACAGGAGTGATCCTATAAGGGTCCCGTTTTTTCATTCCGACGTACGGAACCCTAAAAAGCATCAAAAGATTTAAATGTTTCAAAATAATAATTATGAATTAAATTGTGAGTACTAAAATATATTCTTTGTAATGGAAATGAGTTTGTTCCAATACACTAAGATTCAGTAATCTTCATTCTAAACACCGAACGCAAAACGTTAGGCCATTACACGAATTGGCTAGGTAAGATACGAAGTAGCTATAGTGGGGGCTATCTGTTAGCACACTTTCAATATATTTCATAACCTCTGTAGTAAATATTTAAATAAAAATTGTTGCTCAGACAACCATGGTCAGGTGATTTTCAGTTCCGGCGTGTGCTTCAAGCCGGCGCCAACAATGCTTAATAGTGCAACAACAATGCCAAACTGTTTCCGAAACACCTTTTAGTGGCGGATTTTGTATCATATTTTTCACAGAATGATGTCCAGCCTTAAAACATTATCATGTTAAAATAGATCTACTACTTTTTTGTACCTTCTTGGGGAGGGAGGGCGGGGGGTACAAAATAAGATTCATTTGGGGGTTATTTGTTTCTTTAGTCAAAGACACCTTCGAAATAAGATTTATCCACTTGTATGGACAGATATAATATAGTAAAAATAAAATTGGGCATGTAAATAAAACTATCGCTTCTATCTGTTAACAATGAAATTGTGCCTAGTGCTTTTGAAGTAAAAACAATGTCTCCTGTCAGTTTTGCTGCTAGTTTATTTAGAACCTAAGTATTTATGTAAGAATGATTATAAATCGAGGAGATCAAATATATTACGCACCATTACATCAAATCTGTAAAATAACTGAGCTGTTTCTTTACTTTGTTGATTGATAGGTGGAGAACTGTATCGCCACATACGAACCGCATGCCTATGTCGTCGTATACTCCATCACGGACAGGAGCAGTTTTCAAGTAGCCGAGGACATTCTTGCCTACCTATGGAAGGGCGACTACATGCGCTCCAAAGCTGTCATCCTTGTGGGAAACAAGACCGATCTCGTCAGGGCTAGGGTCCTGTCGGTCGAAGGTAAAATCCTCTTTTAAACACATAATTTTCATTAATGTTTAAACATTTTTTGTTCCTTTTAAGTATACTGGCATGTTATAATTAACTAAGGCTTTCAATAAATATTTTGATTAAATAAAATTACGATGCAGAAAAAAATTAAATTGAATGAACATGTAGTAAATTAATAAATTGCTTATACGATGCCATTAAAAGGTCCAAGCATGACTTAGGACAAAATTGTTGTGTCCTTTTCAGAGGAAATTACTCGTGTAATGACATCCTCCGGAAGTAAAATCTTCCCTTCTCTGTAGTAATTTACTTATCAAGTTAATGAAGTCGAATATTGGCAGAATTTCGCTCTTATCCAACGATTCGTATCTAATTTAGTAGGAGAGTTGGAAATTTTAATTGATTATCAGATTTTTTAATACTCGTCAAATAAACGCCCTCTTTAACTTTAGCGTTCATCATGTATCACACGAGCTTTCGGAATACATATTTTGAAAAGCTCATAAGAGAAAGGCGTGTATATAAGATATCTAATAATTTTTTTAGTTGGTTGGTTGGTTGATTGGA
Source organism: Rhysida immarginata (assembly GCA_023313115.1). Classification (NCBI taxonomy): domain Eukaryota; kingdom Metazoa; phylum Arthropoda; class Chilopoda; order Scolopendromorpha; family Scolopendridae; genus Rhysida; species Rhysida immarginata. The sequence goes on along the minus strand of JAHWFO010076042.1, from coordinate 573,449 downwards.
GTTTTAGTGCGCGTCAACTGCTTAGGTCATTTGCGTCCGGTCACATGATTAATATAAATATAATTTAAAAATAAGAAATGGAGAAGGCAAACTAACTATTAAATAAAAATTACAAAAATAACATACAACTAAATATAAAAAATCTCCAAAGGACTTAAGCAGGATATGAAATTTACATAAGATTTAGAAAACACGTTTAACATTAAATGAGCAACTAAGCAAGTATCACCACGGATTAAAGCTAAAGTTAAAGTAGCCCAAATATATACAATATAAAAAATACTTAACGCTAGGCAAAATTATATTTGGTTTTGGTATATCTCGGTCATCTCGTTCCGAGATACCGACTTCCAGCTCAGAAGATGAGGAGTTCAATTTTGAGCATTCCCGGTCCGGGTAAAATCTTTGTGGTAAAATTTTTTTTAGTCTTTCGCTGTTTAAATATTTCTATTCTAAATGTTGTGAATATTATACAGGGTGATTCAGAACTTATTTTAAAGAAGAATATAGTAGATAGAGGGTACTGAAACATTTTTTTTAAGCTATGTGTGTTCACCTCCGGTATGGACTCTAATGACTGAGCTTTCACTGAAAAACAACAAACAATGACGTTTGACAACGTGTGCGGTACAGAAGTGCTTCGAACTGATACCCTTTTTCTTGTATACAACACTGGCATCGTGGAAAAATTGACGCTGCACCCGTTCAAATATGCCAGATGTAATACGTATGGTACTGCAGGCGTCAACAATTCGTGGAAGAAGAACATCGACATAATCTACAGTTGTGGCATACACAAGGTCTTCAGATGTCCTCACGAGAAGAAGGCCAGCGGATTAAGATCTGGCGATCTGGCTGGACATGGTATGGCAAATCACTGAAACAACTGTAATGCCGTATCGGTGCAAGATATGACAAATAAAAAGATATTTGTTTTAATACCCTTTATCTACCAAATTCTTCTGTAACATAAATTCTGAATCACCCTGTATAAAGAGTTACAGAATACACAAAACTCTCTATAAACAAAAAAAGCCATTTTACAACCTTTTTCATTTTACATGCAATTTTGTGTGGAATGTTACCTAATCAATTGAAATAAATATCGCATGCATATTTCTCTAATTTTTGGCATAATACTGTTCATGATTCGCTTTTTTAGCTGTGACATCCAATCAGTTGTTGTGTACAAATTAATTTAATGACAACTTATTTGGACGTATCACAGAAGAAATATATGGGTTCATTAATGTCGGCACACGCGTCGTGCGCCAATTGCAAACATCGGCTATACTGTATCCATGCTTCTTGAAATGGTTAGCCTGGGCCATTACATTCGACACTTTACTATGACCACCTGATAGTTTAAAGCAAATTAACTATGGTGTCACGCTGTTGTTGTCAGGAGTAGTATAAAGATGGAAAACTTAAAACTTAAAACAGCAGTAAAAGTGATTTTTTTTGTGAAGGTGTGGGTAAACAACACGATTTGACAAACTTTTCTTTAGTAGTTGACGCGCCCTAAAATCTCAATCAACCAACCAACCAACCAACCTACTAACCAACAGACTTAGTAGGAGCTCGAACCAACAGACTTGAACGTGGAATGGTTGTAGGAGCTCGAAGCCATGGAGCGAGTATCAGGGAAACTGCCGCATTCGTGAAATATTCAAGAGCATCTGCTGTTAAAATGTCTAAAGACTGCACTGTCAGTCAAAACACTGGGTTTTAAACAAAAATTAAGCAAAAACTGTCCGTATCCGTATTTCAAATCTCCTTGTGGAGTAGAGATTCCCTCCCTTTTTGTGGGTTTTAAAGTGCAAATTGTGGTCCTGGACCCCAAATGCATTACAGGAACTCTTCAACAACTCAAGTTGGGGGAGGCAACGTTATGGTTTAGGGAATGTTTTCCTGGCATACTTTGGGGCCCTTTAATTCGTGTTGATAAACATATGAATCGGTCAACATATCTGAATATGGGTAAGAATTCCTAAAGTTGGCCCCTCAAAAACAAACATGTCGTGAAATTTAAAACTTTTTATTATAATTTGGTAATACCTAATGAAGTATTAAAAAGTTATAAACAATTACATTTTTAGTACTTTTTTAAAAAAAAAATCATATCTCAAGCTAATTTTATTAAATCTCTTTGAAATTTTAAAGATAACAAGTAAAACGTATATATTTCATAACAAAACATAAAAGAATGAGAAAAAAATTTTCATGGAGTAAAAATAAAAATTTTTGCATGGTGGAACGGTGAAGTCCAAGAAGCTGTCAAGGCAAAGAAGGAAGCTTATTTGCTATGGCTTGCAAATAAGTCAACTTCGAGTCGAGTGCGGTACACTGAGGCGCGAAAAGCAGCAGCAAAGACAGTATCAACAGCTAAAGCCAAGGCCTGGGAGAAGTTCGGGGAGAAATTGGAGGCAGACTATGGTTCGGCAAACAAGGTGTTCTGGCAGACCGTGCGCCGCCTCCGTGGAAAGAAGTGTCTTTCATCGCAAACTATTAAGAGTTCAGATGGGAGGCTTCTGAAAACGGAGGAGAGCGTATTGCATAGGTGGAAGGAATACTTTGCATCTCTTCTTAATCCGGTGACAACAACAACTGAGGCATACGAGGTGCACCTTGGAGCGGAGAATAGTCACGGTAGTATCACTGAAACAGAAGTCAGATGGGCAATTAAGTCCCTGAAGACTGGCAAAGCTGCAGGTGATGATGAAATCCGGTCCGAGATGTTAAAGGCCTTAAATCAGGATGGTATCCTGTGGCTGACTCGAGTGTGTCAGGTTGCTTGGATATCTGGACAGGCCCCTAAGCAATGGCAGACAGGAATTGTGATCCCTATCTTCAAAAAGGGAGATCAGAGAGATTGCAACAACTATCGAGGCATCTCTTTGCTCAGCATTCCTGGGAAAGTGTACGCTAAGTGTCTGGAGAAGAGAAGTCGGGAAATAGTCGACTCCAAACTGTCGGGGGAGCAGTGTGGTTTCCGACCTGGCCGAAGCACGACGGATCACATCTTTGCTCTAAGGCAAATCTTTGAGAAATCCTGGGAGTATGCAAAAGAGGTCTACGCTTGCTTTGTGGACCTCGAAAAAGCATATGACAGGGTTCCTCGGGAGAAGCTCTGGCAAGTGTTGCAAGAGTATGGAGTGGATGGGCAATTACTGGTTGCTATCATGTCTCTGTACGAAAGCTCTGAGATGTGTGTCCGGATAAATGGCATTAAGTCAAGACCGTTCACCATGGGTGTTGGACTCCGCCAAGGGTGCGTACTGTCGCCCATCTTGTTCATTATCTTTATGGACTGGATAGACAGGGGCAGCCGAGGCGATGAGCGTGTTTGTGTGGGCGACTGCCTGGTGGAGAGGTTGCTCTTTGCGGACGACCTTGTCCTGCTTGGGTCTTCTCGCACGAACCTTCAGCATGCACTAGACCGGTTTGCAGCCAAATGTGAAGAAGCTGGGATGAAGATCAGTGTGGCTAAAACCGAAGTTCTGGTTCTTTCAAGACAGCCTGCTCAGTGCGCTCTCCATGTTAGGGGAGCCTCATTGAGACAGGTGGATAAGTTCAAGTATCTCGGGATTGCATTCACGAGTGATGGACGGCAGGAGAAAGAATTGGATGCTCGGATCGGTGCAGCAAGCTGTGTCAGACGTGAACTGTGGCGATCCGTGGTAACGAAACGAGAGCTGGGTAACAAAGCCAAGCTCTCCGTCTTCAAATCTATCTTTGTCCCCATTCTCACCTAAGGTCATGAGGCTTGGGTAATGACCGAAAGAGTGCGATCGCGGGTACAAGCGGCCGAAATGAGATTCCTGAGAGGTGTGGCAGGTGTTACCCTACTAGATAGAGTGTACAGCAGCACAATAAGGGAATCTTTAGGTGTTGAGCCGCTACTTCTCCGCATTGAGAGATCTCAGTTGCACTGGTATGGCCACGTGATACGGATGCCGCAAACTAGTCTTCCTAGGCAGTTGTTATTTTCCAAGCCGGTGGGTAAGAGACCAAGGGGTCGGCCTAGAACCAGGTGGCTAGACTACATGGAGAATCTGGGTTCGAGTCGCTTGGATATTACCAGGGATGACATGCGCCTGATGGCGGAAGATCGCGATCGCTGGAGATCCTCCATAGGGCTGCTGCCCCCGCGACCCTAACGGATAAGCGGGTTTGAAAAGTAAGTAAGTAAGTAAGTAAAAATAAAGTTTTAATAAAAAAAAAATGAATATTTTTTAATGTTCTCAATCTCAAACAACAATTTTGAAAAACACATTGAATCTGTATTTATTAACGATTTAGAATTGGAAAAAAATTTTTGGTGATCTCTGTTTTTACGCGAATATCATCATTTTTTTGTCAAGCTATTCAGTCGTACCACTGGGCTTTTAAGCAAGTAACTCTTCACTTTCAATATTGATAACAATAGGGAGCTTCCCTGTAAAGTAAGAATCATAGCAAGTGCTTAAAATATTCATTTTTCTCATTGTTTTATATTTTGTTATGAAATATATATGTTTTACTTGTTATCTTTAAAATTTCAAAGAGATTTGATAAAATTAGCTTGAGATATGACTTTTTAAAAAAAAAGTACCCAAAAATGTGTTAGTTTAAAACTTTTTAACAAATGCAAATTTTTCAAAAATATTTTGGAATTTTAATACTCCATTAAGTACTATCAAATTATAATAAAAGTTTTAAATTTCACATGTTTATTTTTGAGGGGCCCACTTCAGGAATTCTTACCCAATCGTTGCTTAGCGAGATCATCCTGTCAAGCCCAGTAACATCCGTTCAATTCAGTTTACAGATACTATATTTCGCCCCTATGGTTTTTTGCGCACTTTTGGGGTCTTAAATCGGGCCCCAAGACCGTTCCTGATCCATATAACACTTCAAAGGAGGCTTTAAAGTTCTAAGCTCTAAATGGAGACTTCTGCAGCGGAAATTACGATGTCGCGAGATTATTAAGAACTAAGGCTTTCGGACATCGCCGATCCTAGAGAAAATGGGTTTTTCTTACAGGACTGCAAAAAGCTGATCCATAAATGCGAATCAATCTCTGTATTTTTGAAAGGAATAAAATAATTAAATTTTTAAATAATTAATTTTAAGTTTTTCATTGAAATTATTTGGAAAATTTCACAGACATCATATGGATATAATACGATGCACACAATTATCGACTTTACATATTTTTATAGACCTTGAATATTTAAATCATACTCCCAAGTTCTGTTGTCACCTAAAGTTTTGATTTAAGCTCGAGAAAGAAAAAAACTATACGGAAAAAAGAAAGAAAACAAGGTTGAATTCTAATCGATAATTTAAATAAAAATAGAAAGAACGCCCGAATTCATAGCATTCATTTGTGTTGCGTCAGCTATTTGATATTGATAAGAATAACTCGTAGAAAAGGAGATAATGCTCTTAACTTTTGAGGAAAAAAGCTGAATGTAACCTCACAAAAGGATCAGAACTGCAGAAAATCACAAAAGCCGCCTGGCAATGACGTGACTAAAGAGTTTCATTTTCGCTCCGAGCCACCACCAGAACGATTGTAAATTTCTGAGATCACGTTTGGCTAGTGAAAAGTTTTTTCTTTAAACATTTTTTTATTTCATTTAATGCGTTTGAAAACAATCTTTTCCCGATCTTTCGACATTGGAGTAAATAAATAATTGGAAGTTTTTCAACGTCTTAAAAACTTTTGTAAGCATTTGTCACTCGGAAAAATGATCGCATTTACGGAATGACAAATGAATTCATCTGAATGGAATAGGTCCTGCTAAAGATGTTTTTATGATTGCACTGGGAAGTAAGAAGAATTCAAACTTTAAACTCTGCGTACTATGTTTTTAAAAATTCTAAAAGAAGAATCCGAGGTAGATAAGATTTTCATTCTTGTTTTAAAACGTAAAGTATTAAGGTCTGAACTAACTCGAACTCGTTGCTGAATTTGATGTTGTCAATGTCAATACAATTGTTAATTCTAATAATAATAATATTTTAGATAAAGTGTTCACAAATTTGAATATAAATATAACTAAGTCATCTCATATTATTGTCTTAGAAGATAATTACCATCCTGCGTTCAAATTTCAATTAAATACGTGCTTTCCTTTGAAAACTCAACAATCCAAAGCTGATGCTGATTTTGATTTTAAGAGAGAATGACGAACTGACAACAACCTCTTGTCCACAAAAGAATTTTATTAAGTATATACGTATTTCGAACTCATTATTCAATGCCGATACAGAGTTTGGTCAATCGACAATCGAACAGTGAAGTGAAAAGAAAGACGCGAGTGGTCCAGGAGCCAAGCTCACTTTGCACGCTCGCCCAAAGAGTAAAACAGAGGAGGTACACTGAACTGGGAGAGAAGCCTGATGAACCTCTTTAGTCCTCCAGAGAAGAAGTCCCAGAAGGGACGAGAGTCAGATTGTAGATTGACGAATAGAGTCCCCAAAATCAGCAGGATCTAAAAGATCCAATAGTTGTGGAAGACGGCCTTGTTAACTTCATCAAAGCAGACATCCAGGATATGGCGGAATCTTCGAAACCTGAGGGGACCCTTAACAACGAGTGGATGATTCAGAATACCAGAAACCAGAGTATTTTCATGATTCTCCATCTTGGGTAGCATGTTCTTCAAAAGTGTCTGGACAAAGGTGCCTATATGGGTCATTCCCAAATCGTCATAGATAGAGTGGTTGTTGGCAACTCTTCTGTCAAGTTGAGCAATGGATCGGAGAGCAACATTTTGGAAGGTCTGGAGATCCTTCCACCTAGATTTGCAAATATAAGCCCAAGCAGGCATTCCATGAAGTAAAATAGTACGAATCACAACCTTGTATATCAAGAGTTTGTTATCCACACCAAGAGCGCTGTTTCGCCCCAGAAGTGCAATCAAACTGAACCTCGCTTTCTTTGCTTTGTTGAGCGCGTACTGGACTTGGTCGTTCCAATTTAGTTTGGAGTCGATCATGACACCAAGATATTTATAGCTTTTTACCCACTCAAGTTTCTTGCCAAATAAGAAGAGGGGCTTTGGAGGGTTTTTGCATTTGAGAGTGATAAACATGACCTTGCACTTTTTGACATTCAGCTTTAATCGCCACTTAGTGAACCAGCTCTCGCACTGATGTAAAGCTTTTTGTAGTCGAGTGATGACATGTTCTGGGTTTCGTGCCCAGGTCATGATGAACCCGTCGTCAGCAAACATGTACAGATTACACTTTGCAAACTTGGGGAAGTCATGGATAAAGAAGTTGAATAAGGCTGGCCCCAAGACAGAGCCTTGCGGTACACCAGCATTAACATCGCAGGGTTCAGACAAGGAGCGAACCAGAGCAATTAGATCGTCAGGGAACCCGTAGGTAATCATTTTGTAAATGAGCTCATCATGCCAGACTTGGTCAAAGGCCTTTTGGACATCGAGGAAAACGAGACCACCAAACATAGAGAGGTTGAGAGGACCGTTTAAATCAGCAACGAGCCTCCATAACTGAAGCTGACAAGAGTGGCCTGGAGGGAAGCCAAATTGTTCACTACGAATGAGGTTGTTTGCCTCGCAGTACTCGTTGAACCTCTTAAGTAGAGTGCGCTCAAAGACCTTGGAAAGCATGGGCAACAAGCTAATGGGCCTATAACTTGTGGGAAGAGCAGGATCCAGTCCAGGTTTAGGAATGGTGATGATGACTGAGTCCTTCCAGGAACTACGGAAATGGCCGCTAAGCCAGCAGTCATTCATGACCTTGGTGATGATGCAGATAACACTGGGAGGCAAATTCTTGAGAGCACTGTTGGTAATGGTGTCGATGCCGGCTGCCTTTTTGCTTTTCAGGCGCTTAATGATGTCCAATATCTCAGAGGTGCCAATGACATCAGGAGAGCCAAGACGCGCTGAGTGTGGCCATACCTATCACACACGTCTTTGACCTGACGAGTAATATTGACCAGATCATCCTCTTTGGGCGTAGAGAATTGGCTCTTCAGTGAATCGGCGATAATTTGTGCTTTGTCCTGGTCATTGCTAACGAAATCGCCACCCTCTGTAAGCAAAGGAGGGAGAACAATAGTCCTGTTGCTTTTTAAGGGCCCTGACCATACTCCAGAGAGAGTTATCCTGGACGGACAGATTTTTAACTTTGTGGTTCCATCTGCTCACTTAATCTGCTCACTTAATCTCACTAAATCCTTAATCTGCTCACTTACCTTGTGGGATAGCCTGTTGTACTTTGTCTTGAAGTGAAGAAACCTGGTACGCTGCCAAAGTCTTCTGAAGGTGTTTTTTCGTGGATGGAGGGAGGAAGTTCCAGATGGTCTGGCCGCTTGCAATCCACCGGAATAGCACTTGCATTTGTAGCCATCTTGATGGACTGAGTGATTTTCTTGAGTTTGGACGTATGTGAAAGTTATAAAGATCTCAACAGATTGTGTGAGATAGCAAACCTTGCTGCTAAAACTGAAATTGTCAATATAAACAACCACATTCAGAATATGATTCCATGGTCTGTGAATGAATACAACTCTACTGAAACGGTTACATGTTGATAAGACTGCAAACAGAGTTCCTCAACTCTCTCAATCCGTCTCTGAAGTATTTTTTTAATATAGACAGAACTAATTCAGTACTCATAGCCTTTCTTTGATATTCTAAAATGTTAAGGATGCAAGGTCGAATTTTCCTTGGAACCCAGTGGGAAAATTTTAAAGAAAACTTTTCGTTTTTCCAAAGTGAATACAGACATTGTTAAGGATTTTTCACGTGTTCTTATTTATATTCAAATTTAGATATTGCAAAATTTCATCAAACAAACGGCCCGAGCAACGCCGGGTATACCAACTAGT
>JAHWFO010076042.1:534923-559595 GCA_023313115.1 Rhysida immarginata | reverse complement strand
CATAAGGCCTAGAAATTTGAAATTTTGTACAGAGGTTCTTTACAAAATGTAAGTGAGCACTAAGGTTTTGTTTATTCTTTCTTCCTTTCCATTGTAGATATTTTTTAAATTCAGTGTATCTGTAGCTTTTATTTTTTTTTATTTTTTTATCTGAATGGCATTTTTCTAGCGTCAGAAACTGTGACGTCGTTGTTTGCTTTGTTTAATGAAGACTTTTGCGAGTATTCCGTGAAAAAGCATCAGTGTTGGGCATCAGTCGATTAAACGATTACATGATTACACTAATCGATTACATTTGTAATCAAAACATTTAATCTTGTAAATAAAACATTAATTTAGTCGACTAATAGAATTAATCATCAATCTCGATTAAAAGAATTAATTGTAAATCGTTAATTTTTTTTTAAATAATCGCTTACATTTTTAATCAAAGCATTAAACCGTGATTAATTTAATCGACTAATGAGATTAATCAACAATCTCGATTAAAAGTGTTAATCGTCAATTTTTAGTTTTTAATCGAACTTACTTATTTTGATACTTGGGTAATTGAAATTGAAATGTGAACTTATGAATGGCATTGAACAATAGATAATCATGGCACTGCTACGTATAAAATATTTACATGTCAATATTTACATGTCAATTGTTAAATTCGGAAAATATCAGGTATCGTGAAAACTTAAACTAACAAGAATATAACTCGTAAAACGATTTTCAAATATGCTGAAAAGAAGAATATAAAAATTTGTTGTTTAATATTACAGCAATGGCGAAAACTGCATTAAATTTACGTATTCGATTGCAGCGTTCACACGAATCTTTCCAAACACGCGCGAACAGCAGTAAAGGCTAACAATTGTGACGCCATTTGGCATCACAACAAAGACTGTGTCAGTGCAGAAAAGAATAATGTAATGTGGTTCAGGATAGCGAATGGCTATATACTTTTGCTTAGAAGTGTTGAAGTTTAGATGTAATGCTCGCACGTCTAAATGTTTTAAACTGCTGCGCCTATGTTCTTTCCACTGCTAGAGCCATTCATCCCTTCTTAATCAAAGTTACCATAAACGTCAGGAGAGAAAAATCCATAGCCAACTAAAAATACTTTAGTTAGCTATGAGAAAAATCATTGTCGCAAACCATTGTCGGGAAAAATCTTGTAAGCATTCCAAGGAACTTCACCAGTGACGCAGATGTAAATTTAAATTTGAGTATTTCACTTTTACGTGCAGTTGGTTTAAATAAACAATGGAAATACCTTTGATTCTATCCACACACATATCATTTATATATATATAGGCCTAACTTTAATTAGCCATTTTTAACAATAGGCCTAACATTAGAGACTTTTTGCAACCTCAAACGATATGCGAAATACGAAAGGCGAAATGCAAAAGGTGACATTTCGTCTTTCTCCTTTCGTATTTCGTTTTGAGAGTTTTTGCACCCGCGAAATAAGAAATGCGAAAAGAGAAATGCGAAAAAGAGAAATTCCAGAGTTTCGATACTGCCAATATCAGGTTTTACTTCTACACTGCTCAGCTCACTCTGATATCTGATTCTCAGCACCATGGCAGCAAGGAGAAGTAAGTACTATTAAAGTTTAAAGCTATAACTCGTGGTGGGATTTAACATTGTGTTAAACAACTGCGAAGCAGTTTCCCGTCGGACGCGATGTTGGTTAACGTGAGGAACTTGCTGTCAGAGCGTGGAGGTTGGGCGCAGCACGCATGCGCGACGACACATTTGGTTACCAAAGGTGGCAACGAAATTTTTTAGAATTTTCGTATTTCGTTCGACCAAAGCTGGCATGACCAAACGGTACATGGCAGTCACATGACCAAAATGCCACCTATCGCATTTCACCTTTCGTATTTCGCATATCGTTTGAGGTTGCAAAAACTCTCTATTAATTAGCCATTTTTAACAATAGGCCTAACATTATTTAGTCATTTTTAAATATAGGCCTAACATTAATTAGCCATTTTTAATTATAGGCCTAACATCAATTAGCCATTTTTAACAATAGGCCTGACATTTAGTCATTTTTAACTACAGACCTAACATTAATTAGCCATTTTTAACTATAGGCCTAATATTATTTAGTCATTTTAAACTATAGGCCAAACACTATTTAGCCATTGAAAAGTAGGCCTAACATTAATTATCCATTTTTAACAATAGGCCCAACATTTAGTCATTTTAACTATATGCTTAACATTAATTAGCCATTTTTAACATTAATTAACCACATTTAACAATAGGCCTAACAGCACTGAATTTTAAAACGAAATGAGCAGGTGCATCGACAAAGCTATATATGGGGCATGTGCTCCAAGCTGCCATCAACAATGCTTAAATGATAAACAATAGTAACGCTGCATTCACTTATGACTCGTCAGTACGAATCGATTGATTATTACATGCCCTAAGTTCATATTCTTAACATTACTGCACGTGCTTGAAGGGGTCCACGAGAGCTCATCAAAAGTTGATATATCGCAGTATAGTTCTTCCATTTTCACGTTAAGGTACTGATTAAGCTTGTATTCTTATATACTGTATAGCCTTAGCTAAAACTCGTAATAAAGGGTCATTAAAGTACTTTTTGGGGGTCATTTTCTTGGACGTAGCATTTCGAAAATCAAAAAGAATGTCATATTTGTCTTGTACTCGTCATTCCCGTTCAAATGACATATTACATGCCTTGTATTGCCAATAAAAAAATTTAATGGGGGAGGGGTCTCAATAGTCACGTGACTGTTAGACCGATTTCAATCACAAACTAATCAGGCAGGTGAGCTCAGGAAGGGTCTCTATCAAAGAGTGAAAGCAGAATTTGAAAAAGCTAAAGCATTCTTGAGTAATCGTCGGACATACAGTCGGACAGACAGACACACAACAGAGCGAAACCATATAATAAATGACTTTTACTTATCAACTCTTATTCTGCATGGATAGACAAGCAGAAATTAGTTCAAATTATTTCGAATACTTTTTCACTGTAGATCAGAGTTATTGTAGGCCTATGAACTGCTCATCAAGCGATAAAATAAATTTTTTATGCAATTTCTAGCGATTAGTATTTCCTTCGATGAAATTATAACTTAATCATTAATCGTAACGAACTCCTGGCAGAGATTAACAATTAAAAAAGAAACGTTTAATCGTGATTAACAATTGAATATTATTAATCATAATCATCAATCGTTACTTTGATTGTATATTGCCCAACCTCCATAATCGCGACTAACTCCAGACGATTTACAAAAACAACTTTTAATCATGATTAACGATTGATTATTTTTAATCATAATCATTAATCGTCAGTTTGATTGAATTTCGCCCAACACTGAAAAGCATCCACAGTAACTGGAAGACTTTCGCGCGGAAATAAAATCTACTGAAGCCATCAACTCGAAACTCGGTGAGGTCATAGGACGGATAGCGTAGGAGCGTGCTAAGACCGGGTTTCTCGAAATTCGGACTACCTGCTCACCCAGTGGGACAGAAAAGAGTTACACTTTCGGTCGCTTGGCTCTGCCCCCAATAAACGCAGATCTTCGAAATTTTGCAAGAAAGTTTCTAGCTACCGTTCCAAAAAAGTAGTTTCCCCGATTTTCGATATTCGAATTTTAAGGGTGCGAAAGCTGATAAAAATCGATTTTCGGAGGTGTTTCACAAAATTTTCTGATATTTTGATGCAACTTTGCGGGGGAAAAGATAAAGCAACAAAATTCGGAGGGAAGGTTCTCGAGGATATTTCCGCTTTGTGAAGGGCGCCAGGGGTTTTTTTGATGAAATTTTGCAATTTCTGAATGTGAATATACAAAAAAAGTGAACATTAACCTCCACCTTTCATCTCCGGCCCTACGTCTAACTCGCTCAGCTAAAGGTGATTGGAGAGGTGTGAAGCAGAATGCAATAAAAACATTTTTAAAAATTTTGTCTGTTAGAACATGTTAATCTCCAAAACTACTTGACGAATTTTCATGGGGTTTTTACAGGTAAGTTGAGCGTAGCTTGCAGCAACATATAGGCTTACGGAAAAAAAAAATCTTAAAGTTTCTGGATTATGTTCAGTTTACTACAGTTCGTAGAAAAGTAAAAGATGGCGCTTCATTAGTTGATTTTTAAAAGGCACTCATAAATAACAATAGCGAAGCATTGCCGGGTCTGCTAGTAATAAATAACAAATGCCATCAAATAATGCTGATACAAACCAATGACGTATATTAAAGATAGACTCCGAATCCTATTGTTAACAGCGGCAAAAAGTGAAGCAAATTGAGCCATGACAGTTCTGGGCAGGAGTGAGCCATGGAGTAATTAGCTGTCTGGCTGCTTTGAAGATTTTGGGCCTGAGGAATAATTAATTCAAAACCATTCCTCAAAGTTAAACTGCGTACAACTGTACAAACAGACAAGAAAAAGGATCAGGAATCATTTTCCACAAAAATAAATCAAACATACGTAACTAAAATGAAACTACGTTGCTGAAAGACAATCGAAACGAAATTGAAATTGAAACCATGATCGAAAAATTGTTTATAAAATATAATAAAATTCTTCAAATACAAAGTAAACGAAAAGATAAACTTATCACTCCGTGATCGGCGTGTGAAAGAATTATTAATCAGCTACTCTCGTGTTTAGCCATGTGTTTTGCATCATCTTCATTCACTTTCAGCCATGACAGTTTTGGGCATGGAGTTTCCCAATTTGCTTCAAGTTACAACAATAGGATTCGGAGTCTATCTTTAATATACGTCATTGATACAAACAATGTATACTTAACCTTGGCAACACAGCGATGACATTAGCCGATTATATATATGGATTACAATTTTGTCAGGTTTTTTCCAAGACTATGGAGAAATTATTTCTATAAATGGCCCAATACATTATTCAAGGTATTACATCAGCAGATGTCAACACGATTTTGTCCTGCATAGGAGTACTGAAATGGCATGTTGCGAGCTCCTTGAGTACGTCGCTGGGAAAATGGCCAACAACAAATTGGTAGCGGCACTTTTCGTAGATTTCTCTAAGGCGTTTGATACTGTTTCGGTCCCCCTACTTTTAGCTAAGCTTAGATCCCAGTTTCATATTTACGGTCCCCCTTTAAACTGGTTGACAGATTTTCTTCGGAATCGAGAATGTTTTATGAGTTATGCAGATATTTCGTCTCTTTGTTTTGCCGTAATCAGGACGTTCCGCAAGGGCCCATGCTATCTCCGCTATTGTTTGCATTGTTCAATAACGACCTCTTTCCTATTTTAGGAATGTTAAAGTTATTTTGTATGCAGATGACGTGGCCCTGTTGACCGCCCATAAGGATCTGGTTGACCTAACTAGCCTCTTTGAACAATGTTTCCTCGGCGTTGCCTGTTTGGAGTAATCGGAATGGGTTAAAAATTAATGTTAGTAAAACGCAAGACATGTTTTTTTTTCAGCGTAATAAGCAAAATGTTTCTAAAGCTTCTAATGTTTATATTGATAACTGTTTAATTAATATAACAGAATCTTTTAGATAATCTAGGAATTGTGCTCTCACATGACTTGTCATGGGATCTACATGCTCTTATGTCTAAATTAAATCGAAATATGGGTACTATCTCTAGGCTACACTACTTGTTTCCCTAAACGCTTATTTTGTTGTATAATGCATTGATTCACTCAAATCTGTGTTACGGTGTCATTTTTTGGGGTGCCACCTCCGCCTATAACCTTTCTAGAATTTTCAAGCTGCAAAAATGGTTTCTCCGAACCCTTTTGAATATCCCCCGTAGATCCCCTATCTCACATAATTTCTCTGATTTAAAAATACTTACTATTTATCAGGTTTATAAGTATCAATTATATTTTTTTTAATTTTAAGGTTACAAACTTATGTATCAATATATCCATCCCGATTTTTTCAAGATGTCGCGGAGCGAGTCACACGCATATTTTTGAGCACCCGCGGGAAAGCCGAGTGATGCTTTGCTATAATTAATTTACAGCCGTTATGTCTACCTCTGAGGTACATTTATCATATAATAACTGTAATTGACTTTGTATAAAGTGCCTGGTTTTATCTGCAATTATTAATAGTGCTAAGTTTATCTGATTTGGGATGTGATCATTATTCTGCGGAGGCCGAGCTGTGTGTTAGTTTTTTTATTATCATCCTTGAAGCTGGAATTTGTGATTGTTCGAATATCAAATTGAATTCACATCTATTTGGAAAGTAATTACGTACTATTATTTGCCAGGATTGTCATTGTTTTGACTGATTTGGATCATTACTACTATGCCGAGACCTTCTGAAAAGACTGTTAAAACGGTAAGTGGTCGCCAGCAGTAGCTACCCGACATCCCCGTTAAAGATGCCGACGAATCCATTGTATCTATCGTCGACAGGGCAATTGAGAATTATATGAACGATGACAAATGCTTGGAAAATTTAATTGTATTGATTCTTTCTAAACTTGGAAATCGGTTGGAGAATCAGTTGCTGACGAATAAAATTTCTTTCCTTGCTGACGAATAAAATTTCTCCGTTGATCTCCTCGATGGAGTCGTCGATTTCACGGATTGCTGTCCTCGACAGCAAATTCAAGATTTAAATGATCGAATTTTGAAGGTTGAATCATCTTTATATGATAATGGTGGATCCCAGATTGAATTGTTGCATAGAAAGACTGATGAATTAGAGCAACACTCACGAAGAAACAACCTTCGTTTCTTAGGAGTACCAGAGTCTCCCTTGGAAGATTTAGTTTCTATCATTATTGGTACTTGTTCAACCGATCTAGATTCCAAGTTGGCTCCCCAAGACATTACTGCACTCCATCGTCTTGGTAGGCGTAGTGGGAATCTCCCACGGCCTATATTGGTTCGACTTGCTTCTACTTTAATGCGTGATTTGATTTGTAAAAACCGGTATAAGTTGCGTTCATCTTCCGTGGTGATTCTGGATGACCTTACTGAAACTCGTTATAAGTTATTGCGAGAGGCCAGACGGAGACTGGGTCCTAAAAATGCCTGGTCGGCAGGTGGTAAAATTTTCATTTCTGGCCCTAACGGCAGACCATTGCTGATTCGTTCATCCACTGATCTTCAGAAGCATGATGCTGCTCCCGAACACTAATTTTACTTATTTTTTAATAGATACATTTGGTCTGTAGTTGTAAGTATTTTTAGCCTGTGTTTGTTCTCACATTCTGAGTTTCTAATATGTATGAGTTTAAAAGATTAGCCAAAAATGTTAATTTTAAGCAATAGATAAATAACTGTTGTTTGTCTGTATATTGATACATGCACCTCGGCCCCTAATCTAAACAATATATTTTAATTTGTTTTTACTGTATATTGGTTTTGTTTTTATTTATATATTTCGTTTTATAGTAGTTTTTCTTTTACTTTGACTATGATGGTTGACTATGATGATTTCTTGCCTCCGATTTCTTTAGATACCGCGAACTGTGAGATTACTAATTTACCTACTGTCAATAGGTCTCTTTCGCTTTATTTTCTTAACATTCGAAGTGTGTCAGCTAATTTCGACCTGCTGCAAATTAATCTTAAATCTTTAATTATAAAACCTACTTTGATAATTTTGGTCGAAACTTGGTGTCGGGATGCTTCTGGCATTCCCCCCTTATCGGGTTATCAGGCCTTTTCTATAAATAGGAGCAGTAGACATGGTGGTGGAATATGCGTTTACGTTGAAAATACTTATAATAGCACAATCCTAAGTTCATGTTCTGAAATTACTCAGGATTATGAAGTTCTTTCATTATCCCTCAGTCATAAACGTACATAAACGGTATTTTATCGACCGCCATCAGGTAATTTCTCTTCTTTTTGTTCTTATTTATCAACCCTGCTCCTCGATGTCCACCGATTAGGCTCCGATAATATTGTGATCGGCGATTTTAACATCGATGCAGCAAGTTCTCTACGTCTTTAAATTCATTTTTGGATCCTTTAATAAGTTCAGGATTGTTACCCGCTTCTCACTCATTTACGCATTATTCTAATTTCCACCAGTCCCTTACATCCCTGGATAACTGTTATTCCTCCTTGGGTCCCCCACTCTTTAGTAATTCGCTAAATTCTTGTATCAGTGACCATTTCCCCCTTTTGATTATATTTCAAGATAAGCCTACTAGTAATGCCTTTTTAGGCTAATTTTTTCCAGAATATATACTAATAATCGGATTATAGCACTAAAATCCTTTTTAGAGTTGACTGACTGGAACTCCATCTTAGTTGATTGCCAGGATTCTGATAGTATATTTCGGCAATTTAGATCACAGCTTCAGATTGGATGGGATCGGTATTTTACTCTAGTTAAGTCAAAGGTTACAGACTGTGATTCTCTGTCAGAACGTAGTCCTTGGATAACTTCGGAGATCTTAAGTTTGATTAAGAAAAAGAATGCTCTTTATTTAAAAACTCGCAAGAACCCCTCAGTGGTAGCGATTAAGAAATTCAAGGCGTTTTCTAATATTGTTAAGACCTCTGTTCGCCGAGCAAAGGCAAATTACTTTAATACGTTGTTTTTGGCGCTTGCTTCTTCTAAAGACAAGTGGCAGGTATTGCGTAAACTATTCGTCGGCCGCCCTCCTTCTAGATCTCCTTTTAATTCTGGACAGCAAATATCCCCTTCTTCTTTAACTGATTTTTTAAATGTTTTATTACCAGCTGCAGTATCGGTTAGCAATGCTTCTGAGAGTAACTGCAATTATTCCAATTTAGCTTCAAATTTTTTTTGTCTGCCCACTGCGCCAGAAGAAGTCTGTGATATAATTTCCAGACTGAAACCTTCAAAGTCTGCAGATCCTTTGGGTTATCGTGCAGATATTATTATTGCCCTGAAGCATGTTCTTTCAATTCCTCTGGCAGGCATTTTCAATGTTTCTATTTTGTCAGGCTCTTTTCCTACCTCTTTAAAGTCAGCCCGTGTTACACCCATTTTTAAAAAAGGAGATCCATGCTGTTACGGGAATTACCGGCCTATAGTAATATTGCCTATATTCTCAAAGATTTTTGAGAAGATTTTTTATGTGCGACTTCTCCTTTTTGTCTACTCCAATAGGTTTATTACTCCCTGCCAGCATGGTTTTGTTCCCAGTCGAAACACAGAAACTGCTTGTCGAATTTATTTCCGCGGAGATGATGAATAACAAGTTGGTTGGGGCTTTGTTTGTGGATTTTGTTAAGGCCTTTGATTCGGTCCCTGTTCCTTTATTATTGTCTAAATTAGAACGTCAATTTCATATATATGTGTATCGGCGACATTGAGGTGGATTGCTGATTTTCTTAATAACAGGTCCTATTATATGTGTATCGGCGACATTTCTTCCTCTGTCATTTTTAGGTCTTGCAGAGTACCTCAGGGTTCGATCCTATCCCCCCTCTTGTTTCTTTTGTTTATAAACGATCTCCCTTCTAATTTACTCCCCGCTAAAACCATCATGTACGCGGACGATGTTGTTTATTATTAGCCGATAAAAATCCTATTGTTTTGGTCACGACATTAAACTCTGTGGCTAATACCCTTTCTGAGTGGTGTAGCCGCAACAAACTGGTAGTTAATATTAATAAGACCAAACTTATGTTATTCTATCAGCGCAATAAGCGTCTTGTCCCTAATTCTCCTGTAGTATACCTTTATGGGAAGCCTATTGGACTTACCGAATCCTTTAGATACCTGGGTCTGGTGATTCAACATGATTTAGCATGGGATCAGCATATAGATGTTCTTATGCGTAAACTAAATCGGAATATGGGGATAATTTCTAGGTTGTATTACCTACCTCGTCATATCCTCCTACTGTTATACTATGCATTGATCCAGTCGAACCTCTGCTACGGTGCGATTTTCTGGGGCGTTACTACAGATTTTAATCTGACTAGAATACTCAGATTACAGAAGTGGTTTCTCCGAGTGCTGTTTACTGTTCCTCGAAATATCTCTGTTTCTCATAATTTTCAAGTTATTGGCATCCCTACGATCTCACAGTTGGTATTATTGCAAACATGCTCTTTCATATACAAGATTCTCAATTCATTATTGAATATTAACACCCCTATTACTTTGTTCTAATATAATTATTCTACCCGTCAATCTTCAAATATTATTCTTCCTATTGCTAAAAGAAATTACCGTAATAACTGCTTATCTCATTTTGGAATTAGAATTTGGGCCTCACTACCTTCAAACCTTTGCGTACTTGCTCCGTATTCTTCTTTTCGCCGGAAATTAAAGCGGTTTGTTTTTTCTGACACCTTAGGATAATTTCATCGTCAACCCATTATTAATTATTTTTAGCTAATTGTTTTTTGTTTTCAGGCCTTTTTATTTTTATTTTATTCATTTTTTTAATATTTTTTTATTATTTTTATGATTTGTTTTTTTGGTTTTTTTTTCGATAATTTCTTTGATAGTTTTTAAGTATTATTTTTATTTTCTTTCATTGGTATTGGTTTGTTTTTATCATCTTGTTATTTTTTTTTTGGATTTTGCCTGTATTATTTATGTAAATTTTGTATGTATTTCTTTAGTTTATTGTTCCTGTAATCCACCGGGTACTTACTTGTCGGTCATTGGCCATACCTGTTCCCGGTGGTGTCTTAATTTTTTTTCTTTAATAAATAAATAAATAAATAAATAAAATAATAAAACAATAAAATAATAAAAATAATAATAATAAAATAATTTCCAGTGGAAAAAAAATTAAAAAAAAAAAATTGTTCCAACGCTAGTTCTTCATAAGCATGATTACTTCAGGCAATCGCGAGACGTGTATCTTCCCAAGGCAAAAAACAAATGCGGCAGTAATCGAATTTCGATCGCTGGGATTGTGGTATGGGCTCAATTACTTGAGGATGTTCGCAATATCCCTTTATATCTTCCTTTCCGCAGACAATTGAAACGTCTTATTTTGCAGTATTCTCTTTGATATGGCCCCTTTTCTTTCTTTCTTTGGTCGTTACCTTTGGTTCTTCCGGTCTATTAATATATTTGTCTAAAAAGTTCGCTGTTATTCTTGTACGGGGTAGTCCCTGATCGACTATTAATATTCAACGTTTTTAATTGTTACGACTTTTCTCTTTGTTACTGACATAATCTCTTAAAAACTATACTTTCTGCAGAGTTGATTTCAACACCTTTGCTCTGAACAATTCTACAATGAATGAGATTTACATGGAATGTAAGCACATGGCGTCATCTAAACTGGTGTGTTCAAGTCAGCCCATTGAATTTGCTAATTTTCAAACTTTTTTGGTTACCTGAAACTATTTGGCAATGAGATATGCCCTGTTTCAAACAATTGTTATCATATGCTCTCATTTGTTGAATTGATAAATTATACCTCACTGCACTCAGCGCCGGATCCAGTCAGTGCATCGTCTGATTGAAACTTTCTCGCGGGGCCCCTCCAGCGGCGTATAGTTTGTTTACATTACATTTACATAGAATTTATGTAAATATTTTTGAATTCGCATATTTTATCTCGGAATTGTGAGATGTAATAGAACTTCAACTTGATAATTTCTCTCAATAAGCTCGGGACCCGATCGGATCCAGTTGGTCCAATAAGGTCATGTCCAACCCCTAAGTTTTACATTGTTAAATTTAAACACCGTATAGAACAAGAAATTAATCCTCCCGAGGAAAGTATAGGAAAGTAGCAGAAGCCCCGAGTTCATCCATTTTTGCCCCTTCATCTGCAATTTTAACCCCACAATTTTTTTTAATCAAAAAATTGATTTTCTTGAATGTAGTATTTAGAAAATATAAAAGAACCCTAGCTGCTTTCCTTTTTTATCATTTTCGATCAAATGATATATCACTTATCATATGTTGCCATAGTTCTAAAGACCAAATGACTGCCACCCCCACAACTCCGACCCCAATGTGACAATTTGGCCCAAACTTCATAGTAATGTAGATTTTGCCTAGAGGAATTTGCATATCGAATTTCACTCCTTTACATATCTAAATACCATATAGATTACTTGGTCCCCTCTAACTCCCACCCCGTAATTCCAGTGGGCCAATCAAACCAAACTAAATAGTGAAGGTGCACTTGTTCGTGGTAAACTACATTCCGAATTTCAACCTTCTACCTCAAAAAATGCAGAAATTATGAATGGGACGGTCAGACTGACAGACGGACATTGTAAAACCAATAAGTAGCTCCATTCTTCCGCTACTTAATAATGAGTGAATACCGCAGTTCATATCTTCCGGTTGACATGCTATCTCCGTAACGAAAGATTAGCTACGGTCATTAAAGCAAAAGGTGGCACCACAATGTATTAATTTAATAAAAATAAGAGCTATACATTTAAACCAAGCGTATGTCCGAATAATTTTTTCCGTATAGTGTTATAATATAAATAAAACACATGTTTTCATAAGAAATAAAATTTTAGTACAGTTCATGTACACAATTCAATCAACGAAAGTAACATACGGGCACCATGCAATGCAAAAAAAATTGATACATTGTTAAAATGAGAGGAAGCGATCACGTGGTCTATTTCTGACCTGTAGTTTTGTTTTTTTATTTAGTTTCCAAACCAAACGCACAGTATCGCAATGATCGGTTTTATTTCAACAAATGAGTTATCCGCTTCCCCTTCTACCTTTTTTTTGAAATTAATGCTCAGGTGGATGGTCTTATTCGCTGTCTCCTGTGTTTATTCCGTTGGTAGTGGCTGCTTGATCCGGACTTCAGTAGGGAAACAAATGAATATCTGCCTTCAGAATGGTTGTGATCCCGATCAGTGAGATGCATGCCTCGTGGATTTTCTTGGATTCTTACAAAAGTTTCCCAGACTTTGGCAATGTTCTCTTGGTGTTCTCTTGACACCTCGCTATGGACGGCCTTCCTCCGTGCTGGTGGTCTTGTAGAACGGAACCTGTCGTCCTTAATTTGGTCATTATTTTGTGTTGCCGAAACTTCAATTTGAATGCTCGTCTCGGGCGTTCCGGACTATCATCTGCCCGAGTGTATTCATCGATGATAAAAGCATGCTTCTGGGTGGTGTAGGCGGCCATTTCTTCAATCCTGCAAAATGATACAAAAGAACGTTGAATTAAAAATGCCTCGATGCCACGAACGTATATAACAAATTTTAAATAATTACACATATATTAGTATTAGCTCAAAAAATGAACGTTTAATCTTTGTAAATAGGTTTAGAACCACCCTCTATAAGTTAGTGCAGTTTTGCCTGACCTTATTTAGTCAGACCCTAAAATGTTCACCCACTGCCTAATTGCATAAGAATTCGTTTTATTTTTAGCTGCTTCCTTATCGACTCCGTTTCTTCATTCACGTTGCAACCATTTCTGACAAATTTCAGACTTAAGAGAAAAGTGTGCCAAAAAAAATGAAACATAGTTGACGGAGTTTATGAGCAACATTTTAACACATGGAACATTTAACCGATGATTATTTAATGGGGAGGATAGTTTCTTAGTGTTAAAAAGAGAGGCCACGAAAAGTGTGGTGGGCACTATTTTGTTAACTATTCAAAGATATGTAAGTTTTAACAGATGTGTTTCAGGCGTAAAATTTAAAACAGCCTAGGAAATTTGAGGGTTATGTGCAAGGAAGGGTCGACGTTATTTAATAAAAATGATGAAGGTCCCATGCCTTTCTTCTTTTAATGTCCCCTCTTGGGAAGATAACTTAACTATAATGATCAGAATGGTTGGTTAGTATGTCTTGAAATTATGCATATTATCTAATTATCTCTGCTAAGCTTTTCAGAAAAATTTTATTAAACTACGAAGTAAACTACACTTTCATAAAATTTCAAAGAATAATTCACTCCAGTATTTTATGCAAGACTTTTTTCATGTGTGTTTTTTAAACTTGTCTCCTTAATATTGCGCTAATCGCGATGAATAATATCATATACTTCTTCACCATTTGAAACTGACACACCGCAATTATTTATTACTCAAAATACTAATGCACTTTATGAAGTTTTGTACATCGTAATCGATAATGGTAACTTTGATTATTAAAATTTTATCCTATTACCTTAAATCAAAATTACATTTTCAACTATAAATTCATTATTTTGGAATTGCTTTATCGTTTTAAGAAGAGTTATTAATTAGAAAACCACCATTGAATCAATAAATAGTGAATTTTAATTAATTACTAAACACTAAACAGTTAATAATAAAATTAGCTGGTCAATTTTCAATAATCGGTAAAGGAATAAATCAATATCAAATTCGTTTTATTAAAATGACAAAGAAATTTGGACACATCTGCCCGATGAAAAGCCATCGATTAATAAAGAGGGTAATGTTAGGAACAGGCGGTGGTGTAAGAAAAGAGGAAGGCCAAATTCTGACAGATAGCTAGATGACTCGAGATTCATTTGTACACGATATCCGAAACCCTTTTCACGAGACTCAAGAAATTAAAGGGATGCAGGATGAGAAATAAAGAAGATTAAAATATTTGCCTAGATATTTCATAGATATGGATTGAGATACGAAACGAATAAGCGCAGTAGCACTTACTGTACACCATTGGTAACTGAGAAAAAATAGAAATTTTCTATCAAGTTTTGACGAAATAGGAAAATAAAAATCAGACGGGGCTGCGTCCAGACATGGTTGGTTTAGTTTTATTGGTTTGTTTGGTATTAACGTCCTTTTGAACAGCCATGGCCATTTCAGGACGGCGTTATAGGGGCCGCAAATTTTGCCTCGCAAGGGTTCTTTAACGTGCAGCCGGCAAACGACTACACGGGACCAACGGCTTTACTTCCCTTCCGAAGAATCTCTGTAGTCCAAACATGGATTACCTCAGTTATCATATGCGAACAAGAATTTCTTAAGAAATAATTTTGCACAACGTCATTTAAAGAATTTAATTTCGTACATCAAATGTTCATTTCAAAGTTGCAACAGAGCTTAAATATCAACACATCTTAAATGACAAGTGTTTATCTACTACTTATGTACAATACTGATATATTGTTCTTCAATATTTAGCTATTAACTGAAAAAAAGACATTATTTTTCGCCAATCTAAATGAATTAATTACAAAGCATTCTCCCGAATTATTTTTTTTTGTATTGCTCCGTACATATATCATATGCAGGGTCGGGACACATTAATATGACCACCTGCTAGTATGCGGAATATCCACCTTTGGCGGCAAGCAAAGCAGCTAGTCGACGTGGCAGAGAGTCAATAAGTCCTCGGTAGGTGGTTGCAGGTATCTGGGACCATTCGGCGATCAGTGCATCCCGTAATTCCATCACCGTGCGTCGTGGAGGATCCAGCTTGCGGACATGACGATCGACATGGTCCCACAAATGTTCAATGGGTTGAGGTCCGGGGCGTTTGGTGGCCACGGGAGTAGCTTGAATTCATCCTCATGCTTCTCGAACCAGTCGTGGACAATTTTGGCAGTATGGCAGGGAGCATGTCCTGTTGAAAGGTGCCTGAGGAAACAATGTCGACATGAAGGGGTGTATCTGGTCTGCGACGATCGTCAGGTAACGAACAGTATTCAGAGTACCCTCCAGCGGTGTCAGTGGACTCAGATCATACCACGAAAACATCCCCCGAACAGTCACACCTCCCACACCCACCTATCGTCTGCCAACGATGGTGTCGGGATGTCTGTTCTCAGATGCTTCCCGGCGAATTCTCCATCGTCCGTCCACTCTGTTCACCAGAAAACGCGACTCGTCAGAGAAAGCAACCCTTTGCACTCAGCCGAGGTCCAATGGCGATAGTCCATTACGAATTGGAGGCGTTTTTGGCTATGCACAGGCGTTAACATGGGTGCTGTTATCATACGCCTGCTCCGGAGCCCCATCCTCAAGAGGGATCGTTGCCTTGTCTTGGTGCTGACACGCCTAGTGGCCCCACTGTTCATTTGCTGTGTCAGTTGCTCAACAGTGGCACGCCGATTGGTCTTGGCCAGGCGTCGTAACTGATGTTCGCCTCTAGGATCGATGGCCCGTGGGGCCCCACAGTTACCTCTTCGGTTGCTCGAAACTGTTTGGTTCTTCCAGTCGCGGTACACCTTCACAACGGCAGCCCTAGAGCCGTTCACAAAGGTGGCCGTTTCTGAAATGCTGCCCCCCTTGGCCCGATAGCCAATGATCATCCCCTTTTGGAGGTCCGACAGGTCACTTGCTCTGCCCATGACGGCGACAATTGCTGTGTTAACGGATGCTACTACACAACACATTCTGTGACGCAACACGTCTGCTGTTGTCAACTTTTAAAGATATGCAATGATTTTTCATCTCCATATCATGGGACGTTCCAACATGTTCGAGGAGAGATGGTCATATTAATGTGTCCCGACCCTTTATATAAACTATATGATATAATGCAGTGCTATCTGCGTCGAACTGAGTGGTGGAAGTATCAGCGCATTCGTGTGAGGCACTTGTTTACCTTGATGACACGACCCTTCAACTTGAAATTATTTCCGCCGAGCCCCTTGATGCTCGACATCGGACAGCCATGTCTTCTTTGATTCCCTATTTGTTTCCCTGTTGACGATTTCTACAATTCTTCTGGTATTTATTAAGCAGAAGCTTGGAAATTATGTAAATTTTGCGAAATTTCCACACTTCGAAGGCCGATTTCTGAGACAAACGCTAAATATTGAGGCTTTATTTTTAAAGAAATAGCTCAAGATGGGTTTATGAGGGTTTAATCATACGCCATACCTCAGATATTTTTAATGAATATTACGCCTTAGGAAAGACAGTCCCAGCCTGCGGACTAAGTAACTGGTCTAACCAAGCCCAGATGAAATGTAAACACTGTAATTCTTTCATGTCCGCAGTGGCGCATTGGTTAGCGCGTCGGCGACATGAGCCGAAGGTTCCTGGTTCGAATCCAGGTTATGGAATTTTCTTTCCTATTTTTCATCAATAATTTATTTAAGCTATTTTATAAAGCGCAAAAAGACAAAACAAATGACATCTCAAACGTCGCGCTCGCACATAGGAAGTCGGGGCTAGACTGAATTAATGTTAAACAATTCACACTGCGACTGCATGAGCACATATCGTCAGCACAAAGTCAATTAAGATCTAAAACTTGTTATATATTATGCTCTATCGAATGCACTATTGATCATTTTTCTGTCTTCAATAGTTTTCACGTTTAATTTTCTTCATGATTAATCACGTACAGTCAACCGTTGACAACGAGAACCCTGATGTGGCCAGTCTATTGATGAAAATGGGTGGGAAGGGAGAGAGAGAGAGGAATTGTTTCTTCATGATTCATTTCACATAAACGAAGAACGTCCAACGTCCCTCCCCAGTCTGCTGATTGAGACGATGGCACATTTTTCCAGCTGATGTCACAAATGAACGATAGGATTCGTGTTAAAGAAATTTGGACGCCATGGTAATATCTAAAACCATTTCTCTTGTTATTTGCACCATTCCCGGACAATTCTAGTCATGTAACATGGAGCAGTGTCTTGCTAACAGAAGGCATGCAACAAATAGCACATTACCGCCCCGGTGGCCGAGAGGGCTGGGGCGTAGGCTTTCGAGTTATCGAATCCGTCATGTCGCGGATTCGAATCCCGCCGTGGGCATAGATGTTTGTATTTGTCCCCGGTAGGCCTAAAAAGAAGATAAATTCTCGGATTGTTGAATTCTCGGATTGTGTACAGATATTGTCATGTGAAAGGGCGGAAAATGATCTAGCAGTTGACGCGCCCATAAAACAAACGAAATCAACAAACAAACAAGTAGCACATTACATAAAAGGAGTATACTTGATTTGCAGTGTGATATTGTATTCAGGTATTCGATGAGCTGAAATTTACCACAGCATTCTACTGTTATTTCCACAAGAAGAGACAGCTTATGCCGACTTCATGTGTCAATGAGACAAAGCTTGCCCAATCCTTGGACAAGATAAAAAATTTTTAAGTAATGTTTTATAAATAAGTGATTTAGAGGTATTCAAAATTTTTAAAAAAATCTGTAAATCTTATTTACTAATAGCAAAATAACAAGAACTCAAAACAGAAAATCATTAACAAAAACTATCGATCTGAAAAAGTAAAAGAAAAGTAATTAAGTAAACAGAGAAAACGAATAAATCGATTTTGTCTTTTTTTCATGCTCATATCGTAAGCAACAAGTACCCCAAGTGCTCTCACGGTAACCCATGGCTTGGGCTACCTTTATAACATGTCATCAGATCACGTTTAACAAAAAAAACATTTATATCCTGGAATCTTGCTAAGTATTCTATAGTCTCTTTTAAAAGGAGAGATTGTACAGAGGAGTCAAAAATGTATTTAACTTCACAAAAAAACGGTATAAAAGTTATAGACTAAGCCTTTTTAAAGCTGATCACTATGCGAAACGTTATTATTTTCGATACCACCATGTGTCCATTTTTTATTTTATTCCAGAGTTTTTTGTCTCGTCTTTCTTTTCTTCTACATCCATCATCTGTAAAAACAAATGTAATACTAAACTCATACAGGTATCAAGGGATGAATTTAAATCATCCATGAATTCTACAGTATAATTACCATGAGCCTCAAAACACTCGGTTACTGCGGAGAGCAGCTCCTACCAATTGTTCTAGCAAATATCCATTGAGGTAATTTCCTACGTCTAGGTGTCTGTGTGAAATTCTTCTATCTAAAGCTCTAGATATGAATTATCCAGAGCTTTATTAAGATCGGGGTTGTCTTCATTCGATGCATGTAATAATCTTGGAATGTTAACATTGCCTTTTGCTGTTATGGCTAAGTCATAAAAAACATTTATTAAAGAGACTATTATACATTTTTGGGCCCCACTGTATAATAAAGCAACTTAAGGGCAGAAATTAAAATCTTATTTAAAAATAATATCTTGTTGTAGTGTGAATCAACGCAATGACTTGCATATAATAGCTTTTTATCATCCAGAGACACGTGGTGACAGCCCACTAAGGATTTCTCAGTTAAAGCAGAATTTAATACAAAATATGGAATTTGGGCTAGGCCACCTTTGTTGGCTAATTTACTTTAGTCATTTCTTTATTTTTGAAAATAAAATTACTTAGATGAATATAAAGACTCAAAAATTCTCTTCATCATTTCTGAACTTTCCGGGAGAGCTTGCTCTTTTGGGTGCCATGTCTTCGTTTTCGTGGATAATTCGTACTCTTCTATCCATCTGGGCGCTATTTTAGTTTTTCGTTTTGAATTTCTTTTGAATAGCGAAAACTGGTAGTAATGCAAATGGGAATTTTTGTAATTTTCGTTTTGAATTTTCGTTTTGGATTTCTTTTGTAAAAGGAAAATGGCGTAAAGTGAATTTTCGTAAAGTTGAATATATCTATTTATTCAAGGCCCCGACGAAGATAGAAATACTTCTTCACATTTGACGGCAATATCAAATAGAGAAAGCTATGCCAACGCATTTATTTCGTCCGAAAAAAAGCAGTGCAATAATATCGTCTTATCGTGTAGAACAGTGATGGCCAATTACTTTTATTGTCTAAGTTGCATCACCCAACAAAAAATGTCAAGCGTCGCAAACAGACTTTAACATTTATTAACGACCATCACATAATCTATTGTTTCCCGCACAATGAAGCATTGGGCGAGGTCAAAAACGGAAATACCGAGTTGGGTTGGTGAAGCAATGATTATTGCTCAATTGTTAATGCGTTGTTGACTGTCGTAACAACAATGATTTTCTTCACTAACTCAACTCGGTGTTAGCATTTTTGACCTCGCCCATTGTATTGTCGTGGACGGCGGGCCGCAGTTTGGCCGTCGTTGGTGTAGAAGATAGAAATGTCCCAAACTGCAAAGTGGTTCGAAAAAGAACTGCTAGGTTGCATAAAAATAGATCATTCAGGGCCCATTGGGGAATCTTTTCAGCAAACACTGCTGATTTTTTTAAGAATTCAGACGTAATGATGTTGGAACATGTTTGTTTTGTACTTTTACAAGATGACAGTATTCTAGGGCCAATAGCGGGGACGAATCGGGAGCAATTGGGCCGTAGAGTTTAATGCTGGCCTGGTTAGTTGCTATGTTACAGAGAAATATTCAGTTGGGAGCAAAGGTGGTATATATGATTATTTTAACCAAATTAAAGAAGATTCGAGCCGAGCTATAAAAATCGCTTATTAAAATTTAGCATTCTTACTTCATGATGATATCTGGAGAAGCTTACCATGCATGGTTATAAATATTACTTCGAAGATTGATACTTTGATGGTTTGTTTTCTAGATCATTATCTCGATATAATTTTCGCTGATTTCCATCTGTCCTGTGAGATGCTGCAGAAAATATTAGATGACTTCAAAATTTATTCAATATCCACTTTTTTTATATTAAACATATATGCCAAAATGTACTTGGTTTGCGTTAACGAGGTATTCAAATGGTTATTGTTAAGTGATCAATTAGCCTTTGCTTAATCGTTTGCTTAAGCAGCAGGGCTTGAGTGTTATTTGACATTTGATAATTTTCCTTTCAGTTTTATTGCACTTTTTAATTTTTTGGGTAAGGCAGCAACCGCAGTTTATTGGATGAAATTGACTTGGTTGGTTTCATTTCGATAATATTAAATGTTTGTGGGTTGACAGTAGAAGGGTTGTCGAAAGCTGTTCCAATTCCCCATGGAGGATTTCTGCACGGATTAGATCCGTTCCCTAATCGGTTGTGCGCACACTCGAATGTACCATCGGTCTGGCGCCATTACGATAAGAAGCAGGGCAGCCAAAGCTTTCAACTTTTCAAATATTTCCAAAAATATCGCTAATGCAATTATATTAGAGCCGTGCATTCCCTTTTAATGGAGTCAAGTGAAAAAGGAAATGTGTCAAAAGCTTATTAAAAGCTTCGCGGTCACATGACGTCAACGGCTAAATCCAGTTAAAAACACTGAAGAGCCATTATGACAGCCAACAACGTAAATTAATTATAATTATGATTAAAACATTTGGTTTTTACTGGTTGATCAGCGGCAATTTATTTAATGCACTTTAGTGAACTGAATACAAGCGGGCTTTGATTTATGCTTGTTAACTCACTTGAAATAGATGAGAACGATAGCGTGTCTTGATTTTTATATACACTCCATACATCGTTTCTGTTTTAAATAATCTCTTGCAACATTACAAGAAGGAATAAAATCTTGTAAACATTCCAAAGAGGAGTTTTAGCAGTGAAGCAGATACACTTTTATTTTTTAACCCCCCCCCCCCCTCCGTGTAGGATAAGGCAAGTACTAGATCATTCAGTTATCTATTTTTACCCCTTTATCTACACTTTTTACCTCTCCCCAAGTTTTTTAATCAAAATATAAACTTTCTCGGACGTAATACACTGAACGACCAATTTATTAGAGACACCTCTTACGGAAAATAGAGCGACCTCCCAGTGACACCCAAACAATGGAACAGGCCGAAGCGGTTTATAAAAGGGATGCATTGGATCACAAGTTGCAGTCACCATCATAAGTGGACTAAATATGGGTAAATCCAAGGATTTGGCAGACTTTGAACGAAGCATGAAATTAACCTGCTCGGGTTTTCCCGTGCAACAGTGTCAAGCGTATTCCGTGAATGACAGTTGTGCCAAAAACAACCTCCAACAAACACAACTTCGGAAGAAACCGGCATGAATCATCCACAGCAACAGGACGGGAACAGCCCAACAAATTACAACGCAGTTCAATGAGGGAGCATCCCAACCCATTTCAGAACACACGGTGAGGCGCACCTTGCACCGAGCTAGATTTAATAAAAGGCGGCAAGTACGGGTACCGTCGCTGTTACCGCAAACTAGGAAAGCGCCCCTGCAAGGGACACACAGGCATCGCCACTGGACACTGGATGAGTGGAAGAAGGTCGCCTGGTCCGACGAATCGCGGTTCCTACTTCACCATGCGGTCGGCTGACTGCGCATCTGGCGCAGACAGCACGAGGCCATGGACCTATTCTGACAGCAGACAACCGTACAGGTGGGTGGAGGAGGAGTGCTGGTCTGGGGTGTCTTCACTTGGGAAACACAGGGTCCTCTGATATCCTCTGATAACTTTGTTGCCGATCAGGTGCACCCGTTCATGATGACTGTGTTTGTGGTGGTGACAGAGTTTCAGCAGGACAATGCTCCCTGTCACCGTGCTCGAATAGTCTTGGAGTGGTTCGAGGAAAATGACGCCGACATCCACCTGCTTCAGTGGCCAGCTCGGTCGCCCGACCTCAACACGATCGAGCATTTATGGGATGAAGTGGAGAGAACCATCCGACGCCTTCCCACACAACCGTCCAACCTTCACCAATTATGGGACGCTGTGATGTCAGCCTGGGCTGCTAATCCTTCGCAACGGTTTCAACACCTTGTTGAACCATGCCAGCACGTATTCAGGCAGTTCTCACCACTAACGGAAGTGCAACACGGTATTAGCGGGGTGTCTCTAATAAATTGGTTGTTCAGTGTATGTAGTAAATGTAAAACAGCTCTATCTTCTTTCCATTCTGATCATTTCCGAACGTATGATATATCACATGCCATATGTTGCCATAGTTCTAAAGACCAAGTGACTGCCACCCCCCGCAAATCCGACCCCAATGGAACAATTGGGCCTAAACTTCATAATAATGTAGATCTTGCCTAAAGGTATCTGGATACTGAATTTCACGCCTTTACGTACCTAAATAGCGCATAGACCTCTCTCTGAATCCCACCCCCGTAATTCCGACCCCAGTGTACCAATCAAAACCAATCTAAATAGTGCAGATGGACATGCCCATACGAAACTACAATCCGAATTTCAACCTTGTACCTCAAATAATGTAGAAATCATGAAGGGGACGGACTGAGATTATAAAAACAATAAGTAGCTCCATTCTTCCGCTACTTAATAATACAGGGTGTCCCGTAAGTCAAGATCGTAAATTTAATGTTATGCATATTCAATAGCAAGGAACAAAGAACTCCCTATGAACACAGGTCGAAAAACGCACCGTTTCCGAGAAATGATGATGATACGTAACGAAACTAAACCTCTTCCCCTTACCATGTAAATGGAATGCTCTGTTCATGTAAATGGAAGGAAGAAGACCTCCTCGATCTCCGGATTTGAACCCAATGGACTTTTGCATCTGGGGCTATCTAAAAGAGTACGTGTATGCGCAACGAGTGGATATTGTGGACGCCCTGTGCCATTGCCTGGAGAAGGCCTTTGAGAACATGCGAGAGAATGCTGGTCTTTGAGAACATGCGAGAGAATGCTGGTCTTTGCGAACGTTTGCGTGCCTCTTTGAGGAGAAGAGCTGAAACATGCTGCCGTGTTCGTCGTGGACATTTTGAGCATTTGCTATGAGTTCAAGGTACACGAGACACTACCAAAGGAACACCTGATTGTTGCTCCATTTGTCAATAAAGTCATTCTTTCTCGGGAACGGTGCGATGTTCGACCTATGTTCATAGTGAGTTTTTTTGTTCCTTGCTATTTGAATATGCATACCATTAAATTTACGACCACGACTTACGGGACACTCTGTATAGATTGATGAGCAATTCAGCAATCGTGCGTCAACAAAGCGATTTCACGTGCGCGCGCCGTTGTCAGTAATGGTTGTCAGTAATGCTTAAAAGATGAACAGAAAGTAACAATGTATTCCTTCTTGACAAATCGATTGTTATATGACATGCCATTATCTTTGTATTCTTCACACTCACTGTTTTAGCAAGTGAATTCGACTTGAAGGGGTCCACGAAAACTTCTGAAAAGTTGATACGGCCGAGCTAAGACTTTGATGGTCATATTTCTGAAAACAGAATTTGAAAAGGTTAATCCGTTTTCAATTTATCGTCCAAACGGCGGACGGCCGGATAAACGTACAGACCAAGGATACATTCTTATAAGTAGCTTTTATGCTAAAGCTCCTTTTTAATTCCTCCCTCGATTAATATTCGACTAATGCTCAATTCAAGAATTTAAAGTCTAGCAAAAATTACTAATAAACAAGGGAAATTCATTTAATTATTTCCAAACTTACGTCTATTTTATTACTCAGCACATTACCATAATTGAGTAATTGAGTTGCTGAGGCTCGACAAAGCGATTATCATGTGCGTGTGCCCATGTCAAAAATGCTTAAAAGATGAACAGAAAGTAACAGTGTATTCATTCTTGACGAATCGATTGTTATATAACATGCCATTATCTTAGTATTTTTACGGTCATTATTCTAGCACGTGAATTCTACTTGAAGTGGTCCACGAAAAAACCTGAAAAGTTGATACAACCGAGCTAAGAAGTTGAAGGTCATATTTTTGAAAACAGAATTTGAAAAAGTTAATCTGTTTCCAAGATATCGTGCAAACGGCGGACGGCCGGATAAATGTACAGACCAAGCGTGCATTCTTATAACCATGTTTTTGCTAAAGCTCCTAATAAACATAATCTTATATGAAGAAAATGATCTTTAGACGCAAAACTTCAAGAAGTTGAATTATAAGTAGCTTAAATTGATTTTCATAATTCAGATCATCATAACCATGAATATCGATTTTTTATCAATAATCATCTTTTTTTCGAAATCTGAGGTAGACAGTGACCTTCCTCATGCTTTGAAGGTCATGTATGCGAAATTTTATCAAGATCGGAA
>JAHWFO010076042.1:488242-534523 GCA_023313115.1 Rhysida immarginata | reverse complement strand
CGAAGGGACTATCCATTCTAAGAAAAATCCGAAAGACAGGAATTTACTTCTTCACTGAAAAAATCCATTCTAGGTGATATACCGGGACTTGATTTAAAGAAAAAAAAATTTTTAAAGGCTCACAATGGATGGACCTCTCCAAGGATGCCTTTTAGTCTAAATAATTTTTTACTCACGTAATCTTACTTTAGATGTACACTTGATGTTCTTGCAATTTCCTTTCTTCTTTCGATGTCTTGAAGCAAAAATTGGCCATTTATCACTTTATGTAGTCTAGCGGTCGCCGATTCTTCTATTTACCTGCTTACCATTTGCTCAATACAGCACGGAGCTAAAGGAGTGCTTCCTCTATCGTCTTTCACTCTTTCTCAATAGTCTGCTAACTCATTATCTCCAGTTACTGATCATTTTTAAAGATTTTCAAGAAAGTGTTAAGTACTAAGAATTTTCTTTCTCTAAGAAAAGCCTGAATAACAGGAATTCTATGCATTGAATTCTATATTGCACAAACTTTGCCTTGCATTGTTGGTCATGAGACATTTCTCATTAATATGCCCTGCCATAACCATGAATATCGATTTTTTATCAATAATTATTATTTTTTCGAAATCTGAGGTAGACAGTGACCTTCCTTATGCTTTGAAGGTCATGTATGTGAAATTTTATCAAGATCGGAATAAAACTGTAGATTTGTATAAAAAACAAACAAACCCACAAACAAACCCACAAACAAACCCACAAACAAACAAACATCCTTCTTTATATATATAGATAGAAGAAGAAGATAAGATTTAATAAATAACTACAGGGTGGTTATAATTAAAGTGACAACATTTAGACCCTTCTAGCGGCCGTTCTGGTAATCAGATTTTGATGAAACTTGACATATACAGTGGTGGAAAAAAGTTTGGGACCACGTTTTATTTCTGGAAAAACATTTACTTGATTATAATAGTTTATACAGTAGAATATTTTAACATAAATGAATTATGTTAAACAAACAGCTGGCGTCCATCTTACAAAAAGCCAAGAAAAATTAATAGAAAGACACATTTTGCTATTAGAACTCAGGAAA
Source organism: Rhysida immarginata (assembly GCA_023313115.1). Classification (NCBI taxonomy): domain Eukaryota; kingdom Metazoa; phylum Arthropoda; class Chilopoda; order Scolopendromorpha; family Scolopendridae; genus Rhysida; species Rhysida immarginata. The sequence goes on along the minus strand of JAHWFO010076042.1, from coordinate 533,448 downwards.
AAAGTTTGAGACCAGGATGATTTTTCCTTTGAGAACAATTTTTATTTGGGTTTCCATTGCATTTAGTACTTCGTTTGACCTCCTCTATTAGAAATTACTTCGATAAGCCTGTTTGTCATTGATTTAACCAGTTCTTCAAGCTTTTGTCCCATGCTAACTGGATCCCTTGTTTCAGATCGGATACACTTTCATATTGTTTTCCATAAACCAGTCGAACCATGCCACCCCACAGATTTTCTATTGGGTTAAGATCTGGACTGCAGGCAGGTCAGTTTAAAACTGCAATGTTGTTGGATTTTAACCAGTCCGAAGTCTTTGCTGATTTGTGTATTGGTGCATTGTCCTGTTGAAATACGAACTGAAGATCATTTAACTGGTCACGAAGAGGAAGGAGGAAGTTACCCAAGATGTCTTGATAGTCAGTCGATTTACTTCGTGGACTAACAAATGCTAACTGTGATTTTGCTTGTTGTGTGAAAGAAGCCCAAATCATCACAGATCCCCCGCCTTGAATACGTCGTGAGAGTAGCTGTAGTTGTTGTCGCAAATCATGCCAATAGTATTGGATACCGTCTGGCCCGTCTAAATTAAACTTCTTTTCATCACTAAATGCGACATGGTTCCACTTTTGATTATCACCAATGTACTGCTTGGCAAATTTGAATCTGGCTTCTTTGTGTTTTGCTGTCAACTTCGGCCGTGCTTTCATTTTGATGAATTTGTAGTTTTCTGATGATAACAAATTTCTAACGGTCCGTGGATGAACAGACAAATGAAGTGAACGAGTAATGACGGTGGAAGAGGCACCTGTAGAAGTAGCCACTCTCAAGATTTGCCTTTCAGTTCTGGAACTGAGCTTTTTTGGCCGGCCAGATCTTTGTTTTGTGCCATACAGATGTGGATTTGCTAGATAATTATGGACTACAGTTTTTGGTTTTCCAATTAGTCTAGCAATTTCTCGCTCAGACTTTCCGCATTGTTTGAAAGCATCAATTTGACCTTTTTGGTGATCAGTGAGCTGTTTTCCCGAACCCATCTTGATAAATGCACTTTGCAAATGCTAAGGTAGTTTCCACATACGAAAAAAAGATAAAATTATTCAGAGTATGTTCATTTGCATGGAATTTTCCATTCTGGTCTCAAATTTATTACCTAACCCTCTAATATAATGCGCCTTTCCTTTAATTTCTTGCTTACTTTTTCGTAGTTGAACATACATTTTGCAGACAATGCTCAGAAACATGTGGACTATTCTATTATATGAACAAATTCATAATTGATTTAATTATTTTCTAGAATCAAAGTGGTCTCAAACTTTTTGCCACCACTAAATGTTACACACACCATGGGGAAGAGAATTTTGCAATAAAAAAAATAGTTCACATGGGTCATGTAAGAAACTATTTGAGAATTTTTACTCAATCAGAGACGTTATGCAAATTAGATGTAAAGTTAGAAAAGCTTTAAAATGACAGTGAAATTAAATGTAAAGTCATTCTTCACGATGGCTTTAGCTAAAAAGGATCGAGCTTTATTGGTGAAGTTGTTTTACCAAAACTGCAATAATGCTTCTGCTGCACTAAGAGAATATCGATGTTTGAAAAACTTGCGAAATGGGCCTATGTCCATTATTGGTTTAAAAAAGATGATTAAGAAATTTGAAGAAACTGGTGAGTTGGATGTGCTGCCAGGGAGAGGACGGAAACGAATTGCAAATGCGAATGTGGAAGACGTTGCTGCTGCTGTAATGGAGAGTGCTTCAAGTTCCCAGTATTCTTCAGCAAGTGCTCAAGCCGTATCACGTGATTTGTCTATTCCGTGGTCTACATTACAAAATGTTTTGCGTTCCATTTTAAAGTGGTAGCCATACAAGATCCAGGTGGTTCAAAAGTTGCTTCATGAAGATCCGGAAAAACGCACTGATTTTACTTGCCAGTTTCTGGATAGAATAGCCGTCGATAATGCATGGCCATGGAACATTTTGTGGTCAGATGAAGCGCATTTTACACTAGACGGAGCAGTGAACGCTCAAAACTTCGCATCTGGGGTACTGAAAAGCCGATGGTTGTGCATGAAAAGCTTTTGCACTCTGATTACGTGACTGTATGGTGCGGATTCACTTCACATTTCATTCTTGGTCCCTTTTTCTTTGAAGAGAACACTCCTCAAGGCACTACATTAATTGGGAAAGCGGTTTGTTCATGTCTCTCATATTGACAAGAGCATTTGTTTTTGTTTCGTAAGTGTGGATCGCTTTCTCGACCTTCCATATTGGAAAATCCCGAGAAACTGAAGGATAGTTGCCCCTACAGTTGCTACACCAGGGTTCAGCTCCACAGTGCTCTCATTCATACCCCTTTTTATTGTAACTGCTGCTGATTTGAAACAGCACAACGGATTACGCAAGCTGAACTTTCATATATTCAGTAAAGAAAATGGGGAGTTTCCTGTACACACTTTTATTGGGGAGGTTTCAATAAATAATTGTCAACTTGAAGACACATGGAAAAGATAGGGATGGGTGGAGAAAGAGGTTTTAAGTCTGGACATGTTGAAGGACAGACCACTCTTGATTGATGATCACAGTTTTTGTTTCTTCCCACATAATTTTTTATTGCTCTTTCAATAACGAATAGAGAAAATTCCCCAAAAGTTATTCCCTCAACTATGTCCACAATAATAATTTAGGATCTTTACAGCTCAAGTCTCTCTCCACTTTTATTTCATTACTCGAAACATTATTATTATTAATTAATAATAATAATTATAAACTGGAGATGCTCTCCAAGCATAGGTAATAATTTTCCAATTGAAAAATGGAAAGAAAAATTCGGCGACCCGGATTCGACCCAGGAACCTCGACTATCATGGCCGACGCCTAAACCAATTGGGCTATCGTAGAGGCGTCGGCCATGATAATCGAGGTTCCTGGTTCGAATCCGGGTTGGAGAATTTTTCCTTCCATTTTTCAATTGAAAAATCATTACCTATGCTCGGAGAGCATCTCCAGTTTATAATTATTATTATTTACCTGTGAGTTCATCAACTTTCTGATGGTTTGCAGTGGAGAAATTCTCGATCTGCGGGCCAGATTCCCGTCTCCCATTGGGCTTTCAACCGTGACAACTTGTTTGTCTTTAAGACACCTTTAGACAGCTTGGCTGTCCGTGGTTTCTGCGATAGCCCAATTGGTAGAGGCGTCGGCCATGATAGTTGAGGTTCCTGGTTCGAATCCGGGTCGCAGAATTTTTCCTTCCATTTTTCAATTGAAAAATTATTATTATTATTGTTTTCTCTTGCTCCCCACTCACCACTGAGCCCAATAAGGGGATGCACATTGGCATCAAGAATACAGGGAAAGGGGAGAGGGAGGTAATAGGCATAGCCTAAACCTACAGGTTTAGGTTCCCATCTTCAGGTTCCCGTCTTCAGAAAAGCAAAGGCCATAATAGTGTTCCGAAATAGTCTTCCCACAACCACCAGGATCCCCCTTTACTCTGAATACGGGTCGACGCGCACGGCAAACACGCGTTTGGACATACTGAACACATAAGAAGCTTATGAAGCCTTCGTTGCGAGCATCGGTCCTCTGGGCAGGTCCACAATCGACCGGAAACTTTCATTCTGACCTCTCAGCTAAGGCCTGTCTTGTTGGGTCTCCCTATCCAGCACTCGATCCCCTTACTGTCATTGAGATAGTATCCACGGAGGGGTACGTTTTAGCACCTTTTTGGCAATACAGCAACACGCATTCTCAAATGGTTTATTTTCTGTAAGCTCACGGGATGAAAGCAATGGCTGTATTTATATGCTAAGCAAGTAAATGAAGGAAGTGTGAATATGGAAGAATATTGTTTTTTTTTTGTTCATACAAGTTTAACAAATACAGATTTTTTTTGCGATGGTTCGAACTAAAGCTATGAAAAACAAAATGGAAAAAATTGACATAATTTCTTGAAAAATAGGTTTACAAACTTTGAAGGCGGGTTTCTCACACCAATACAAGAAAGCTATTCCCTATAAACGCATTTCCGAAAATCCATTAGATTTTGAAGTATTAATGAAAGTTCAACACGGTTGGAGGTAATCCATCAACGGCACTGTGTAACCAACCAGATTGTGCTGTGTTGCCATGGAGACTTGTTTACATTTGTCATTTTGTGATTAAGTTTGTCTTCAGCGTTTCACTTGTGTAATAATTAGTTAACTGAAAAGTGTTCCGTTTAATCATGCCAGGATATCCCTTTCATAAGCAGTCAGATATGTTTTTTATGCAATGTGTCAAAAGATCGTTTGCAAGCTTTACGTGCTGCTCTGTCAGACCATGACGAATAAGTTTTACATAGGAAGTTGTGTCCAAAAACGTGATCAGCCAGCGCTAGAGGGTGATGTTCGCAGGCTTATTAGAGAGCGTTAAGCGGGATCATTTCAGGCGAGGACATTGCAGGAGTAGGATGCATCGGTTCGGTAATGGAACATTGGTCGACATGCTTACTTTTATGCGGCCGTCGATGTTGTGAAGCATACATTGAAGTTTTTCTGTAACCATGATTCTTAAGTTTGTTTTTGGTAATCAAGTCATGTTAGTTAATCATTGCTGTTATCATTACATAATTAAGACCTATTTTTGTTAATAAATTCATGTTAACATTTTTGCGTGTCAGTCACGTTGCTGTAGCGCCCCACGGTTTGGTTTTCGGACATAACTTCCTATGTAAAACTTGTTCGTCATGGCCTGAGAGAATACGAGTCCGACAGGATGGAAACACTCGCAGACGCTTTAGTCAAGGTCGTCTAAGGCTCAGTACGCCCAGACAAGACCGCTATTTAGCTCTATCTGGCTGAAGGAACAGGCGAAGCACAGCCAGGTATATTGTCAGAGAGCTGTCAGCGACCACTGGGTTTAATGTTTCTAGCCAAATAGTACATAGAAGGCTCTACGTAGTTGGCCTGTATTCTCGACGACCGATGAGTTGCGTTCCATTGACCCAGGGACACGGTAAGGACAGTTGGCTTGTTGCACCGACACAACATGGACACAAGAACAGTGAAGTCAGGTCATATTCTTTAAGAGCCCTAGTACAGCCTGGACTCTGATTCTCGACGTGTTCACATCTTGAGACAGCGTGGGAGACGGTCCAGCGCCGCTAACATCATTGAACATGACCGTTATGGCGGTGACCATGTGGGCGGACATCATGATGGTTCCCGTACACCGCTACAAGTCTGCGACAGAGGGGCCATAACTGGCCACGTGTACCGAGATAGTGTCCTGCGATAACATGTTCGTCTCTACAGGGATGCAGTAAGTCCAGATTTCTTCTACATAGACGAAAATGACAGTCCGCATCGGATTGCCATACTGGACTACCTGGAATATGAGGACATCCGTCGCATGGATTGGCCAGCACGGTCCCCGAACCTAAACCCATCCAGCACGCATGGGATGATCTTGGAAGACGTACTACGGGACGAGCGCCACATCCGCGAACACTGCGGACGAGTACCACATCCGCGAACACTGCAGGAACGGGGAAGTCATTGGTTCAGGAATGGGATGCCATCCCCTAACCATTGTTGGATACCCTGGTTTTGAGCACTTCGTGTGTTTCTTTGCGGCGGGATCACACAGCGTACAGTTATACTAAACGTCGCCTACAGTTTACAAAACTAGAGGGGGGTTGCCAACTTTGTGTCAGGGCTGTCCTGCATTTATTATATTGTTCCTGCTACCTGTGTTTAATAATTGAATTTTCTTTACGTGACTTAGAAAACAGCCTTACTGTCACGGAATTCAGGCAACATCATGAATTCCAGTGACGTCATCCATCGATACCGATCTCGTATCTTCCATCATTCGAAACCGGAAGATGGATGGCGAAACCGAACACAACAACATCGGAGACACGCAGGGAGAGCCAATCAGCACGAACCGCGGGAGATTCGGCGAGACCAAGATGGACATCAACATACTGGACATAACCTTATAATTGTATTCAACCAGCGTATGGTTTATTGACTTTAAGCCTTTTGTTTAGGCAATCTTGTATGAACGATGCAATACTGTTTACTGTCGTGAGAACTTTAATTCTTTATTGAAGTTTGCGGACTTTGTAAGCTTAGGACTGTTTATTGTATCCATATCCGTTGTGTGATTTAAGCTTGCAAGTTATTTTATTGATTCATTTGATTCTGTCTTGTTAAGAGATTTAGTATTGTATCCGTGCATAGGATACTAGTATTTCAAGATATCATTCCGATATTGTTTGTTGTATGATAATTAATTTGACGTATGATGGTATTTGCTAATTAACAAGAATTAAGAATTATTATAGAACTCTTTTATTTTTGCATCATTAACTTATATTATTGTGATTGCTGTTTGCTATATCTTTAAAATAAGTATTGCTAAGGGTTCATTTATAACTCAAATATTCAATTAGTTAATTTATTTACTTGTGGATAAAGAAGCCCGATTGGATCCTTTAAATTTCCCACCTTTAATTTACCTTTTCGTTAAATAAACATTATTTACTTTATTAGCGTCATCTGTCACTGATTTATTTCCACTGCGTACACTTCTGTTACCTTTTCAAATCTTCACGTGACACTTACCAAGTCTGAGATTAGCCTTACGCTGATCGGGTGTGCGGAAGGGTTCCAGTCTCCAAATCCCTTAACTTATGGACACCAGTGTATAATTGTGTAAAACGAATTTTGTCTTATGTATCAAAAACCTAATAAACGTAAGAAATTTGAAATATTATGTCATGGGGGTTGGAGGGTTAAGGTTTCAAAATATGGATTGAGGAAGACCAATAGTCGCTCGTACGCTTGACCAGAAAGAACGCATTCTACAGGCTGTCGAAGAACGATGCAGGTATCAGCAATGACAAGAGGCCCAAGCATGTAGTACATTTTATAGCATGCGGAAGATATTTTAGACACTTTGAACGTTTTGTATGAGTTTCTGAGGTGAGGTTAGGTATAACGTAAACTTTTATTAAATCTAAGGATTTTCGGACCTATGTTTAAACGGACTGTCTTTCTTGTTTTGGTGTGAGCAAGAACGCCCTCATACACTGGCGGAAAAAGAAATCCCAACACCACGAAGGACTTGTGTTAGATGAATGAAATTTGGACAGTATATTCAGCTATGGTATTTATTCAATTGATTCAAGTTTCAAGGTTACAACTTATAGGGGGTGCCACCAGCGCCACCCTGTACATGGTGAAAAGCACGGACTTTAATACCCGCTGTAGTCGCCGCGCTGGCCTATGCAGGCCTGCACACGTGCATGCATACGGTCGTAGAGATGCCGAATGTCATTTTGTTGTATGGCACGTCCGACCATGTCCCAGACGTTCTCGATGGGCGACAGATCTGGTGATCGTGCTGGCCATGGTAGGATATGGACACCCTGAAAGGCACGTTGGGTTGCAGCGGCCGTATGGGGTCGTGCGTTATCCTGCTGGAACAGCCGCCCCTGGCATACCAGCCATAAATGGCAGAACAATGGGTTCAACAACCATCTGAATGTAAACATCTGCCGTCATGGTGATTGGGATAACCACCAGGGGGTCCTGTTGTCGTAGGAAATCCCTCCCCATACCATAACGCCAGGGGTGGGGCCTGTATGCCGACGACGGATACAGCTCGGTAACAGGACTTCCCCTGACCCTTGTGCGGCCATCACTCTGACCCAGACAGAAACTACTTTCATCCGTGAAGACCACAGACCTCCATTCTGCCCTCCAAGCCGCTCCGGCTTGACACCACTGAAGACGTGCCGCACGGTGTTGAGGGGTAAGAGGCAACCATGCCACAGGGCGCCTGGAGTGGAGGTTCCTGGCCAGGAGACTGTTCCGAATTGTGCATGGAGTGACGTTGGGTGCCACAGTAGCCCGAATGTCCGCTGCAGATCCTGTCCGATTTGCAACAGCCATCCTACAGATGCGCCGGTCAACCCTGTCTCCAGTAACCGGGGGTCGTCCAGATCCTGGTCTCCTGGTAATCCTGCCTTCCCTGGACCATTGCTGCCAACAGTTGTACACAGTGGCAACGTCTCGACCCATGCGTTCTGCAATAGCACGGAACGAAAGTCCACCCTCTCGAAGGCCCACTGCACGTCCTCGTTCGAATTAGGTTAGCTGCCCATATTCACGTCGCAGTTGTCTTCGAGGCATGTTTTACAGTACTCTATTGTATCACACACATCCACAAGTGTCTGAAGTGACACAGACGCGCGTCTGATCTCCTTTATATCTTTCATTGGAATGTCTCATTTGCATGTACAGGGTGGCGCTGGTGGCGCCCCCTATAAGTTGTAACCTTGAAACTTGAATCAATTGAATAAATACCATAGCTGAATATACTGTCCAAATTTCATTCATCTAACAAAAGCCCTTCGTGGTGTTGGGATTTTTTTTTCCGCCAGTGTATGTACGTAATTTTTACATTTATATATACAAACATATTTTGGAAACATTTATATATATTATGCATATGAAGTTTAAAGTGTTATTGGAGCAAGCGATTTAAATTTTATCAACTACAATAAAAAAATTAAATGCTCTATTCTGGGTTTAAATAATTTGGAAAAATCATTCGGTTCAGGTGATTCATACTGAAAATCCCTTATGAAATTTACGATGCGTCGAAACTTGAAATGAAAATATCGCACGTCCATTAGGCTTAAAACAGTATTTTTTACCCTTACTTTTCCCCCTTTTTCCCCCACACTAAAGCAAGGCTAGTTGCAGTCGCTAGCTGATATTTCTCACTCATCTGAGTCCGTTATATCCTGATCGATTCTCCATGACTTATGAGCTTTGCTAGATCTGAAGTCTGAATAAAACTTAAGAAGTAAACTTATTTATTTAAGAATAACTTCAGAATGGTCTATGAGGCTTTATCCTAAGCCATACCTCAGATGTTTATATTAATGATGAAAATAATAATTTATTTATTTCGAAATCATTGCCAAAATAAATTCACTATAAGCTTTTATCCTACTTGTATTTCAAGAAATATTATTTTTATAATGAAACTGACTGCGGCTTTGCAATACAACATTTGAGAGAAAAGAGATTCAGACTAGATTCGTCATTTATTTCCAATTTATCAAGGATACATAACAGAGGTAGATTTTGAAACATTTTTCTCTATATTCTAGCTGATATACCTGGCGTTGCTTGGGCTGTTTATTTGATTTAATTTTGCAATATTCGAATTTGAACATAGGTAAGAACACATGAAAAATCCTTAGAATTAATACAGTAAATATTCACTTCGGAAAAACGAAAGAATGCTTTAAAATTCTCGAATTGGAATTTTGTGTACAATTTTTTTTTTATTTTGATCCAATACGTCCATCCAGGCATCCTGTATGGCCATAGGCTGACGAGTTGCTGTATGATAGTCGCAGCATCGGGGGGAGGGGGGGTGAAGATTGTGGGTCACAGATGGTCACCCATCCAGTGACTAGCCGTGCCTGTTGTTGCTTAACTTCAGAGAAGTTTTGTGATTAGTGAAAGGCCACCAGGCCACGGCCTCCCTCGTGAATTGGGTTTGGCCAGGAAAATTCGACTTTATAGAATAACAAAGAAAGGTTATGGGTATCAAATTATTTCTGTCTATATTAAAAAATTCTTCATAAATAGATTAAGAGAGTAAAGGAACTCTATGAAATGGACTGTTTTCTGTACTGTCCTTCTTGATGAAGTTGATGAGGCCTTGCAGTGCATAGCGGGAAAGAAATCACACAGAATTCCGACCGGTTTCGCCTCCTTTTCTTCTGGCTTTGTCAAGGATACATATGAAGAGGACAATCGACAATCGAACAGTGAAGTGTACATTTCTTCAGATGGGACGAAAGCAGCGCTTTCACAAGCTCATCGAGCCAGAATAAATTCCAAATGAAATACACTGAGATAGTCAAGAAGCCTAACCAACCCAAGCGGTCTTCCATATTATACAAAAAAGAAAATAAGATTGACGATTGTCAGAAACAAAATACAAAATACAAACGAGTGAAAATGCAAGGGGAAAAAAGATTTTCACATCTTACAGTAGTCCGGGAAAGAGACATTGCTGATGTCTTCAAAGTTGATGTCAAAAATGTGCCTTGGTTTTCGATACTTCATATGCCACTTCATATCTATTGAGTTCTTCAGTATTCCGGTCACTAGGTCATTGTCATGAATCTTCATCTTCTGCACCATAATCAAAAGGAGGTCCTGTATAAACTTTCCGATGTGGACCATATGTAGATCTGAGTGGATGGATTGGTTTTTAACAGTCCTTCTGTTCAGCTGGGCAATGGTCCTCAAGGTAACATTCTGGAATGACTGTAGCTCACTCCATCTGCTTCTACAGATAGTCGCCCACGCAGGCATGCCATAGAGGAGTATTGTCCGAATAATCGACTTGTAAAGAAGTAGCTTGTTGTCGATTCTGAGGGTGCTGTTGCGGCCCAGGAGAGCTATGAGACTGTACTTAGCCCTCTTCGCTTTGTTCAGAGCGTAGGTCACGTGACGATTCTACGAGAGTCTTGAGTCGATGATAACGCCAAGATATTTGTAGTTGTCTACCCAGTCCAGTTTCTTATTGAATAGAACAAGAGAATCTGGGGGACGCTTGAACTTTCTGTTGAAATACATAGCCTTGCACTTTCCGACATTAAGGTTCAGCTTCCAGCAGTTAAACCAGTCTTCGAATATCTTCAAGGCGTGCTGTCGAACATCTTCAAGGCGTACTGTAGACGAGTGATAACGTGAGCCGGCTTGTGAGCCCAACATATGAAGAGGCATGCAAGACGCCTTTTTATATACAGTATATTATGGTACAAACAGTCTATGATTGGTTGTGAAATAATCATTTATTGGTTGGATACAAATTAAGGTGATCTGATAAAGCTATGCTAATAAAATATTAGTGAGTGATGGAACACGATCATGAATAGTAGAACGTGATGAGCGAATCCGAAAAATAAGAATACTAACAAAAGAAACAAGTGCCAGTAAAATGGTGAACCCAAACATTATTTTTTTTGTTCAGTTTGTTGATGGTCCCCTCTTTACCTTCGGAACAGAAATTTCGCTGAATTTATGTGGTGTAACATGCTCTTTACTCTTCGAAATTTTCAGGATAATTCGTTAAATATATTTCTAGATATTCGACAACATGTCTAAAAACGAAATTGTCCAATTACTTTTTGGTAAATAGTGTATACAGGGTGTTTCAAAAATACTTTCACAAACTTTGGGAACAGGTTCCATACACCAAAACAAGAAAAAATGTTTATATAAACATATGTCCGAAAATCCTTCGTTTTCGAGTTATTAAGGAAGGTTTACAACGTAGGTGATTGTGGGGCTCATCCACACATAAACTCATAATAAATGCTCGAAATATCCTCCTCTTGTTTCTAAACACGCATGTACTTGTCGATTCGAATCATGGATTATCGCACTGTTTCAAATACTCCCTGACGGATTCGAATGGTTTCGCAGGCTTTCATGACACGTCAAGGAAGAGTTTCTACATCCGGATGGTCTGCTGCATAGACCAATTGTTTAAGGTGTCCCCAGAGATAATAATGCAAAGGACTGAGGTCGGGGTAACTTGCAGGCCATGGTAGATACCAGCCAGTGCATCTCGAACATAACCATTCGCGCGGACGTACTATATCCGACAATGAAATTTAGCCAGTCAGCAGGGGAAGCTTATGCTAGATTATCGAGTACTCGCTCATTGTTGAGCGGGCAACACGCTGGAAGCTTAGCTTCTAATCTGTTGGAACAGTTGAGTTCATTGTTCGATGTTCGGGACCGGCTATGGTGGGAGACTGAACTTAACAATTAAGTTGAGGTAAGCAGCTTCAATAAGGGGGTTCGCATTGGGCTTCTCCTCAAAGGGTTCAGTTTTTTCGATGCATTTAATGCTACGACTATGCCTATTTTCAGCCATTAGGTTAAAATATAAATTAGTGGATAGACACGTTGTTCTGTTCGCTAATAACATAGAATAAATTAAAACGAGACAGTAATATAATGTTATTTCCGTAAAATGAATTAACGAAAGAACGAGTAAAAGAAAGTTACGGTGTGTATAACTTTATTTTAATAACGAAATAAAAAATTAAAAGCTGAAGTTGAAGGAAAAATATAATTCTTCAAGTTTTGGATGTTTTCTATTTAACGTGGAGGTTTGCACCCAAAGGAACAGAACTTGCCTTCGACTTGCAGAGTTAATTGTAAGAAATTAACTTTGGAGTAATCAAAGTTCTACCATAATTTGACTATATAATTTTTTTATGATTAATGTCATGAGAAAACTGATCAGTGGAATTTGTCATCATTAATAATAAAACGCAAATGAGAAATGGTCGTTTCATATAAAATAAGATTCTTTAACAACATTATACAATAGATAGAATAACCATAGTTATTTTTTTTATTTGCTTACGGTAAACAAAGCATAGTGCGTTTATAAATGTTAAAAGCACACTAATGTGGTGATGATGCTCATGGTAGTATCCTATCTCATCGTTAAATTCCAATGTTAATTGATTTCCTTCAAAATATTTCCTTCGTGCAAGCATGTGACGTTCTGCCTTAAGATAAAACAATTTAGTCATTTGATTGTCAACTGCTTTGTCATAGATTGTAGTCAAATTGCCGAAAGCTCTTGCTTGTTTAGATCTAAATGATGCAGAACGAGGCAGAATTGTAGGCTTGAAGGAAATAGGATTATATTCAAACAAGCGAATAGAATTGCTTCTATTGTGGGCTGCAACAAACAAACGGTTGCAAATATATACAACAAGTTTTTGGAGAAGGGTAACTGCATAAACGACAGACAAAGATGTGCTAGAAAAGGAAAAACAGTTTCTGAAGAAGATGCAGCTTTAGCCACTCTTTCCCGACATAATCCCCGAAAATCTGCACGGAACATCGTTCAAGAATTACAGCTCAACATTTTTGAACGAACAGCGGAAAAGCGATTGTACGAGAAAACTGATCAGTGGAATTTTATTGGTATGCTAGACAGGAAGTTTTGACTGAAGCCCATAAAAATGAACGAGTAGGATTTGCCCTGAAACACCTGCCTAAGACTACTGATGATTGGAGGAGTGCAATATTTACAAACGAAACGTGCGTCCAACTTAGAAACAATGGTCGGGTGAAAATATGGAGGAGAAAAGGAGAACGACTTCATGAAGACTTTGTTAATGAAGTAGCTCGCAGTGGGCGTTTCAGTGTGCCTGCTTGGGGATGGTTTTGTGCTGGTGGTGCTGGGTATCTTCCTCGAATTCAAGGCTTTCTAACTTCTACTCAGTATATTCATATACTAAATGACACAATGCAACCGATGTTCCGAGCATTCCACCAGGATGAAGTTGTCCTCTTCATCGACGACAATTCTCCCATATATACTGCAAACATTGTCACTGAATGGTTTAATCAACATTTGCAGTTTGAACGTTTAGCATGGCAGCTAGATCACCAGACTTAAACCCAATTGAGAACGCCTGGAGTGAATTAAAGCGTCGAATAGATGTTACTGGTGTTAGGAATCAGGACGAGCTCTGGGAGAAGAGAGTTGAAGCATAGGACGGTATGATGGATGATTTGGGCTATTTTGAGAGGCTGGCGGAATCAGTTCCAAGAAGGCTACGAAAGGTTCTGGATGCAGATGGTTACCGGAACAAATACTGAAGATTACGTGAAAATGATGCATAATGGGTGTTTTAGCACAAAACAGTTGTTTAATCAGGAATATATGCATAAAACACAAGAGTAAAGGATATAAGCCACTTCTGTTCACAATCACAATTATCCTCTTAACACAAAGGCTTTATAGAGAAGCTGAGAGAGTTCAATACACAAAAACTTTCACTTTTGCTTTCAAGAAGTAGCCTATTATACAAGGTCAATGAATAATACAAAGCAAGTAATAATAAATGATAAGTGAATCTCAACAGAGCAACATTGCCTCCATTTCAGCATCATTCAGTGGTTTGCGTGCCTTTTCAAAACCCACTTTGTATTTTCTTTCTTTTACGAAATGTTTATGAGGATTTTTTTTTTTTTTACTTTATTTACGATTATTCCACAGCTAACATTTAAACTTAACTATTTTTGTTTACTGTATACTATTCAATGATGTTCTTAATTTCGTGTTTTATTTTTTACTTCATTTGAACACTGCAGCTTAACAGTGACATCAGAAGAAATATGTTTACTTTATAATTAACGTTTTATTTTAAAATTTATTCATTTTGTTTTATTTTCCGTTTATGAAACTAATCACATATTCAACAAATAATTTTTGTTAAATCGCATAAATATTTAAGATAATAATTATTTAAATATTGTATATGTGAGAGGTTTGTTTTGTTTTCTTTTTTTTTTCCCTATTTTACTATTATTTCATATGGAAAGATGGTCGACAGACGACTGGTTTAAGTCAAGACAGCCAACATCATTTTTTAATGGCTATGCTTTTTAAATAGTAAAAAGATTACTACTTCGTTCAAAATGTTTGTTAAATTCTATTTACTGCTTCTCGTCCTGAAAGCTTTAGTAAGCGAGTGTTCAAGCCTATGCCCGCCAAGGCCTCTACTAAACCACTGCTGATTACCTCTATCCGACAATAAAAATTAGCCAGCATTAGTATTGTTGAATGCCTTTGTACTGGCTTCCTCCTCCTGACTGAATAGAGTTAACTTACTGAAGCTTTAGATGCGTGGTCATTCATTGTTAATGTGAGACAGGAAAAACTAACGCAAAATGCGCTTTACAGTGAAGCTTGAACATTCCCCTGGCTAAATTTCATTGTCGGTTGGTTGGTTGGTTGGTTGGTTGGTTGGAATTTTAGGGCGTCGGCTACTATGGCCATTTTGCGCCCGACAGAAAGTTTAAAAACCCACAGTTTATGGGCCAAAAGTTTAAAAATTCAGATGGAGAAAAAAAAACCAAAACATAAAAACGTGAATAACAAAGATGGAAAAACAATAAAAATTATGACTATGAGATTTTAAAAACTCTAATAAATTTAAAAAACCGACATTTTCCTCCAGGGTTCTCCCGTAATAAGAAATATTTATGTAAATCATTAGTGTGTAAAGGGCACTAACTGACTATAAAATAGATGATTAAAATTTAATTTCTTTTGAGTTGCCGCCTAATAAAAACTGATGGATATGATTAGTGTGTGAATGGCACTAAATGAAACCTATACTTAATGATCAAATATATATAATGCAAAAGCAATAAAAAGATGATTATATGAATTTAAAAACATGAATAATTTTTAAAAAAAGAAACACTTTTTTAAAAATTATGGGGTTGTTCCCCAACAAAAAATCTAAGGAATGATTCAGCCCTAATGAGCGTCGTAGCTTAGTGTGTAAAGGGCACTGGATTAAAATATGCTTAATAGTTAGCATTGCTCCACAAGAACACAATGGAGCTGGTTCTTTTTTTAATAAATGGATGTGAGTAAGACGGCTGTGACCAATCCTAAGCCGAGTAAGAACAACATCTTCCCGCCTATTTGTTAGACAAGGTAATGACCACGGTGTGACGGAACGCTTGACTTCAAAAAGTTTATTAGCTGGGTTAAGAGGCCAAGACTCCTGCCAAGAAGATTTGAGTTTCTTGGAAATCACCGGGTGTAAATGCTCGGGGATTGACAGCAATTCCGAGATCGGTACCTGAGTAATAGCGTGTTTTGCCGCCTTATCGACCCGTTCATTTTGCTGGATACCCATATGACTAGGGATCCAGACAAAATGAATTCTGGTACGTTGGGAATCCAAAAAATAGAGGTATTCCTGGATTCTTTTGACAAAAGGATTTTCAGAATTGAAAGCTTCCAACGATTGCAAAGCGCTCAGAGAATCAGAGAATATCCAGATGTTGGAATTTGGATATTGAAAACAGAACTCTAACGCTTTGGCTAACGCAACCAATTCCGCTGAGAAGATGGAAAACTCGTTTGGCAAATGATAGGAGAATATAGTATTATCTATAAGGAATGCACAGCCAACCCCGTCCTCTGATTTGGACCCATCTGTATATATGTGGAAGCCATCAGGAAGGGTTTCTAAAAAAACCTTAAAAAGTGCGTTAATTTCGGCTTCCAAAAAATTTGATTTTTTCCCACCGAATAAATTGTAATTTACATCTGGTTGGGGAAGAATCCATTGAGGGACATCTCTGACCTCTCGGCTATGCATGGCTGGAAATGAGAGGTTCAGGCTCTCCAGAAGATTCTGGAACCAATTGTTGATGCTTCTATAAGAGTGATGGGGAGGGATTCTAGGTTTACCAAATAGACAGGCAAAAGCTGGGTGCTGACTTTCACCATATATGCGAAGAGCATATTTCAGGAGGAGTTTGGCTCTTCTTAACCATAACGGGGGTTCAGAAGCATCTACATAAAGGCTCTCTACCGGACTTGTTCGGAACGCTCCTATAGCAATTCTTATGCCTAGATTGTGAACGGGGTCTAACAGCTTCAAAGTACTTTTTGAAGCAGATGCATACACAATACTTCCGTAGTCCAATTTAGATCTAACTAGAGAGCCGTATAAAAAAAGAATCATCTTCCTATCCGCACCCCATTTGGTAGCGGAAATGGAGCGCAAAACATTCATGGCTTGTAAGCATCATGCTTTTAAATTACGAATATGTGGGAGCCATGATAATTTTCTATCAAATGTCAGACCCAAGAATTTATGTGAGTCCACCACTGAAATAAGGGATCCATAAAGTGTAAGGTCTGGGTCTGGATGGAGACCTCTCAAAAAACAAAAGTGAACGGCCCTTGTTTTTTGGGGTGAAAATTTAAATCCTACTTCGTTGCTCTAGGTTACAAGCTTGTTGACGGCCAGTTGCAGTTGACGCTCAATAAAGAACATTGAGGACCCTCGACAGTAGATGGCAATATCGTCAACGTACAGGGAATAGCTCACAGTAGATGGAAGTTGTAAACAAGCCTCATTAATAGCAATGAGGAAAAGGAAAGGACTCAGCACACATCCCTGTGGGACACCATTATCCTGTGTAAAAGGGTCTGAGTGTGTTGACCCAACGCGAACTCGGAATGTTCTATTCGCCATGAAATTACATAGGAAAGAGGGAAGGTGTCCTGTAAGGCCGTATTTATGCAAAAGTATTGCTATTCCATGCCTCCAAGTTGTATCGTAGGCTTTTTCCAGATCGAAGAAAACCCCTACGACATGTTGTCTATGTCTCTGCGCTAAATGAATCTCATACTCCAACCGAAGAAGGTGATCAACAGTTGAGCGGGATTTGCGGAAACCGCACTGAAACCTAGAGAGCAGGTGGTTTTTTTCCAGGTACCACATAAATCGGACAGAGACCATCCTTTCCAAGACTTTGCATAGACAGCTGGTTAGCGCAATTGGTCGATAGTTTGAAGGACAAGAGTGATCTTTATTTGGTTTTGGAATAGCAATAACAATTGCTTCTCTCCACACAGTTGGAATCTCTCCTAATGACCAAATGTAGTTATATAAAGAGAGAAGATGAGCATAAGCTTCCCTGGTGAGATGTTTCAGGAAAGCGTATAAGATTCCATCTGGGCCTGGTGCAAAATCTCTGGAACAACGAAGGGCAAAATGCAGTTCCCGCGAAGTAAACGGGAGATTGTATTTCTCGAGGTTTCGAGATTTAAAGTTTATAACATGCGATTCTTCAATACATTTTTGTCTTTGAAAGGAGGCTGAGTCATGTTTTATTTGTGAAACCTCAGCAAATGTCCTTCCGAGGATATTAGCTACCTCCTTCGGGTGAAAGTGTGTATGCCCATTTTCAGTGAGAGAAGGGAGTCTCTTTCTATTTATTTTCCTAATCATGTTCCATACAGTTTGAAGAGGGGTGTTCCTATTAATGGAGGAAATATAATCCCTCCAACAGAGTTTCTTATTTGTGGAAATGATTAGTTTACAACTGGCCCTTTTCTGTTTATAAGTGATAAGATTCTCGAGAGTTGGTTGTGCGGAGAAAATGCGGAGAGCTCTCTTACGTTCTCGAACCGCTAGGGCACATTCTTCATTCCACCATAGCACTGGTATTTTCGTGGAAGAGGATCGACATTTTGGAACGGATTGTTCTGCCGCATGGAGGATGCGGGAAGTGAAATCCTCTACAGCCTCATCTACAGATGGAAAGGGTGTTTTATTCTCAAACTGTAGATGGGATTGGAAGACCTGCCAATCTGCTTTATCCAATTTCCAACGTGGTAGAGGGTTGGAAAAAGATAAAGAACTCAGGGAAATACTTATCGGGAAATGGTCACTACCATGTAAATCTGAGAATACGCTCCAGGCTAAGTTAGGCGTAAATGATGAAGAGGATATAGATAGATCGATGCATGACAGAGAGCCGTTGGCTGAGTGGAGGAATGTTGGAGAGCCATCGTTTAACAAATTGATGTTAAAAGCATTCAAAACTTTTTCTATCATATATCCTCTTTCAGAGAGCTTTATAGACCCCCAAATGGGGTTATGGGCGTTAAAATCACCCAGAACTAGAAAGGGGCTTGGAAGTTCACACAGTAGAGATGACAAGGATGTTTCGTCCGTATATTGATCCGGAGGTAGATACAGTGAACAAACAGTTAGAGGTGAGAGGTCTTTGAATAACACTCTAACTGCTACTGCCTGGAGATTCGATGTTAAATTAATGGTAGTAAAAGGCAAGGATCTTTGAAGTAAGATGGCAACACCGCCACAGGCTTTATTTCCCATTGTATAGTCCTTCCTTATAAAATTAAACCCTTTTAGGGTCGGATACTGGGATGGCAAGATAAACGTTTCTTGCAAAGCCAATAAGGAGAAGGAGAACTTATTGACTAAAAGCTTCAGGTCTTCTAAGCGACAAAAGAATCCATTAAGGTTCCATTGTAACAGTGCCATGATGGAGGTTTTAAGATGAAAGTTTAAACTCCCGGGATAACTCCATCTCCTCAGTAGGAGACACGTCCAAGTTTAAAGGGAAGTCTGGCCCTCCCCCCAGAACTGGAGAATTTGGAGTAGAAACTACTATACGTTTTTTGGAGGGGTCAGAGGAAGGTGACACCTCTGACGAGCGTTTCTTACCCTCTTCCCTTTCCGAAGTTTTTGGAGGAGTTCCAGGTGGTGTAACTGATTTCGAAGTCCGACTAGTGCTAGCAGATGGTCCTGTGGAGGTGGAAGTTCCACAAGAAAAGTCTGCGATACTCAAGTCAGTCATTGTTCCAACAGACCTAATAGAAGGACGACTCTTAACCACTGCTGCATAGTTCCGGACTTCATTTTGTTCTACCTGTCTACGCGCTTCCGGAAAAGACAGATTCCCAAGGACACGAATCTCTTGGATCTTCTTTTCCTTCCGCCAAATAGGACAGTCTCTTGAAAGGGCAGAATGGGCTCCCTTGCAGTTACAACACCGTAACTCGTTAGAACAGGCAGGCCACACTTACAACAGACTGCATTAAAATGACAGTTTGTTTTCGTGTGGCCGTACTTCTGACATTGGAAGCATCGCAACGGGTTGGGGATAAAGGGTCTCACGTGACATTGGATATAGCCGACATAGATGGTATCTGGCAAAACTGTTCCCTCAAAGGTAACAATGAAGGAATTTGTAGGATGAGGAACACCATTCCTCCTTGGAGCGATCCGGCGAATGTCAACAACAGATTGATCATCCAATTCGGCAATGATTTCCTCATCCTCTATTCCTTCCAGATCCTGGCACGTGAAAACACCTTTTTTATAGTTCAAAGTTGCATGGGGAGAAACCGAAATGGCTTTCCCTGCAAACTTTTTCAAGGATAGCAGGGTGGTGGCTTGCCTATCCTTAACAACCTCGATCAATAGATTGCCATTAAAGAGTCTCTTGACATGTTTCGTATCCCCAACGAGGCGTTTGAGTTCTTTAGAAATTAAAAAGGGGGAGATGGTCTTAAATGACTCCCCACTTGCCAATTTCATCTCCAAAAACTTCGGATTTCTTGGCGGTCTTCTACTAGGTCTCCCTTCACGATAACTATTATTAGTTTGTCTTTGATTAATCTGTTTATTATTTTTACCCATAGTAAATGGAGTAAAGTTTCATCTCCCTCGCTCCCCACCCACCACCGAGCCCAACAAGGGGATGCACATTGGCACCAGGGATACGAGGAAGATATAGGCAGCGCCTAACCCTATGGCCGAAGCTCCAAGGAGCGACGACCAGCCGATTGATCTGGACGGGCTCATCCAGACCTCCCATCCTTCCGAGAAGCAGGGGCCAAAATGGTGTGTTGTTCCGGAAAGCCTTCCCTCAACCACCAGGATCCCCCTTTCCCCAAAAGTAGGGTCGCTGCGCACGGTAAACACGCAGGTGGACGTACTGGTCGTAATGGAGGCCATGTCAAAAACATGCCTGCATTGCGAGCACCGGTCCCTTTGGGAGGGTCCACTACCGACCAGACACTTTTAGTCTGGCCTCTCTGCTAAGGCCAGTCTGGCATGGGTGACCCGATCCAGCATAGCCCTTAGCATCACTGAGGCACGCAAGCCCCTCCACCACGTCAAGGTAGTGCCCACGGAGGGGTTTCATTGTCGGACATAGTACATAAAAATCATGTCTGCCCGCTCACGAAGTGAATATCCTGCCATGTTTGAACTGATCACTTTCAGTTAACTCATTTCCTGCAGTACATGTACACAATGGACACGTTGAAGAAGACGAATGTAAGCAAGTCTCCCTGGAAACACAACGCCATCTGGGATACAATGAGTCAAACGATCATTAATAACTCTAAAACGAAGGATTTTCGATGTGAACTTTTTTCTTGTTTTGGTGTAAGGAACCTGTCCCCAAAGTTTGTGGAAGTATTTTTGAAACACTCTATGTATAGATATATAGATTATTAATATTTCTATGTTTTTGAGAGACTTAGCTCCTATTTTGGATTCTTTGCACCACTGGAGTAATATTACACAGCTCTGTGAAAAATTTCAACTTTATAACTTACTTCCAAGTTGCCTTTAAAACCGGACAGATATACATAGATATTTACATTGCGTTTTATATGTATAGATTTCAAATAAAAAATTGTTAATCAGACTACAATGGTCAGGTGACTTTTCAGTGCCGTCACCTGTCTTTTTTCGAGGGCTGCAGACACATTCATTCATCAACAATAATAATCCCTCGATGTAACTAATTGTTGAATTATAACTATTTTAATAATTATTGAATTTTAGCCAATCAGAATGCTAGGAGCAACAGACATACCAAGGCCTTCTAGAAACTACCAGGCCTGAAGATGGAAAAGATAAAATATTGTTACGTCGTTCTGGTGGTGCTATGTAGCGAAGCCGACGCGATCCAAACAAGCAGTGGCCAACACCACCTAAACGCGTTAAAAGTAGTAAAAGTTCATAAGTAGTTATCTTTAATCGCATTTTTACCAATAATAAGCCCTAAATTATGACTAGGTATGATGATGTAACAATGTATGAAATTTTTGTGCGCAGACCTTCTCTTTAGGTGGTGTTGCAGTGGCACTGTTCTTGTGACATCATGCAAATGGATGGATTTTATGACGTCATGCGAAAAGAAATTTAAAAACAACATAAGGATATTTACAATGATTTATTAAAAAAGTAAATGACCCATGTTTGGCAGTAATGCATTTTATTATACTGTATATTTACATATTTATCTAAAATACAAAATTCGCATTTCAAAATATCCCATCGCTTCGTAGCCGACGAAAAAGACAGGCCCCGGCACGGAAAAGTCACCTGACCGTAGTAGACCGAATAACAATTCGACCTTCATTGCTTCTAATAAACGAAAAAAAAAACAGTTTGTTAAAATCCAAAATGGAGACAATGAAAGTTGAATTGTTGCTCAGGCCACTATGGTCAGGTGACTTTTCAGCGCCGCGGCCTGTCTTTTTCGTCAGCTGCGCCAAAGGTTTTCGTGATGTTTCAACAATAGAAGTGACGTAGTACTATGGCTTTCAGGGAGTTGTTAATTTCAACAGTACCTCAGCGCTGCAGCATCAAAAATGACGTCATGCTGCACGGTGTTGAACGCCGTGAAATTCCAAGGAACCATAATTGTTCAACTAAACCAGGTTCCTTGAAACTAATTTCAACTATCATTAATTTTACGTTATATTCATTCATGACACCTCATTCCAAGACATTTGATATGTTACATGCCATATTTTAGCATTGACACTTCCAATGAACCATAACGGTTCCACTAAACCAGGTGTCTTTGAACCAGTTTCGCCTATCAATAATTTTTCGTTATATTCATTCATGATACATCATCCCAATTTGTTTGATATATTACATGCCATATCTTATCATTGAAAATTTTTGAGGGTGTTATAAGGGTACCATTAGAGCACGTGCCATTGTTTCGATTAAAACCATTTTCAAAATGGTTCATTTCCTGAACCATATTTATCAGTTGGCGAAAATAGTAATTTATATCTGCTTCTATATCGCCATTACGATTTGTTTGATATATTACTTAATATATCTCTGCTTTGAAAATTGCTAGGTTGGTCGTGAAGGTACCATTTGTGCACGTGCTATTGAACCGATTTAAATGATATTTGTGATTGGTTCGTGCTATGTATCATATTCATCGACTGACGAAAATAGTAATGAATAAACCATTAAGGAATGACATAACCAAGTACCGAAAGGTTAAACTAAACCATTTGCGAAACCATATTTTAAACAGCCCTATGTCAATATTGTAAGTTTCTAATGGACCATAATGATTCATTAACCACGTGCCTTTGAACCAATTTGGATTATCATTAATTTTACGTTATATTCATTCATGTAACATCATTGCAAGTTGTTTGATATATTACATGCCATATTTTAGCATTGAAAGTTGCAGTGAACCATAATGGTTCCGCGAAACCAGGTGCTTTTGAACCAATTTCAACTATCAATGATTTTACGTTATATTCATTCATGACACATCATCCCAATTTGTTTGATATATTACATGCCATATCTTACCATTGAAAACATTTGAGGGTGTCATAAGGGTACTTGTTAAGGATTTTTTCGTATTTTGCTTATTTTCTGTTTTTGTTACTGTGTGGCGTTACTTGTTCTCCCTTTTCTTATTGTATTGCTCAGTGAACAAACATCGTTTGGTTTTGCTCTCGTACAATGCGTGTACTGCGTCGTTTCTTTCGCCAAATGCAACTCCATGAGCTCATGAATCGCAAGTATACACTTCCTTAAGTTTGTAATCATAAATTAACATAAACATTTTTGGTCCTTCGAGCCGGATGATATTTGCAAGTATCGAATTTATTTCTCTCGAATGCTCTTTGTTCTCGTGAGCTCAGTTGATGATTGCTCCTGATCCTTCGAATGTGTGTTTTTGCTGAGAAGACATCGTGATGTTTCTTTCCTCCCACTGATTGTTCTTCGTGGTTTGTGACTGCTTTCTCGCCGTTCCATGCTGTCGTTTGTTCAACACTGATCGTGTTTCCCGCCATCATTAGTGCTTTTCCCGCCATTCCGCCATCTTGTTTCTACGCATTCTCCTCCTGCTTCGATTTTGCTGGCTTCATGAAATACAATGGATCCAAACAAAAACGCACCTCCATCAAAGCTAAGCTGGCTCGTTTCGAATCCTATGTACAAGAACTTTCATCTGCAAATCCTTCTGCGCCATTGATTGACCGTGATGCCGCTCTATTACGTGAAGGCTGCTCAACATAAAACTATTACTCGCCTCGTTTGATGAAATTCAACTGCAGGTCGACGCAGATGAGACAAACGACGACTCTGAATCTGCAGAATTTGAAGCTAAGTATTTTAACAGTGCTGCCGTTTTGTGGAAAATTTAACTTTTTGCGGGATGTCTTGTGGGAAAAAGCGAAATGTGGGAAATGGTGAGATTTCCTAAATTTTTGTAAAGAAAAAAATATAATAAGTGTTAAATATAAAAATATTCAAGTACTTTTAATTTTTTCAATGAGAAATTTCAAGAACAGATTAAGGGGGGTGGAGTATGATAGAGATGCTTTGTAGTTGAAAAAGGTACACGTGTAGTGTGAGGAAAAAGCCTTTCATTTTTTTTTCTAAATGGCTTTAATCGATATCAAAATATCGATGTTTATAATGGTTGCGGGAAATAGCGGGAAATCGGGACGCCTACTTGCGGGAAAAATCGACATCTTCTGGTGGCAGCACTGTATTTTAACATAATTATTGATGCTGATAGTTTGTTAGACAGAAGTATGCCTCGCCCAACCTCCCCCTCCAGTTTTGCAAGTTCGCATCGCAGTTCACGCCACTCCCGTTCGTCATCTAATCTGATTATGTTGCCTACTATTAAACTACCGGAATTTAGTGGAAAGTTTGAAGACTGGCTGAACTTTAAAGACTTATTTACGAGTATCATTCATGAAAAAGGCGAACTCAGCAATATACAAAAATTTCATTATTTGCGCGCCTCGCTTTCTGGCAAAGCGGCAGAGGTTGTAGTCTTCATGATCGCTGTGACAATCGAAAAGTACTAATTCATAAACTTATGAAGGCCATCTTCGATCTAGAGCCCATTCCCAAAGAATCCTCTCCTAGACTACGCACCTTGATTGACTCTGCCAAGAAAAATCTTCGGTCTCTGGATTCTTTGATCAATAAAGAACATCAGAGGGATGCATTCCTTGTCTATCTTATCCACTCCAAATTAGATAACTCCACTATAAAGGAATTTGAAAACAAGACTGCTACTTCTGTTCCAACTTCTTGCGATGATCTCATTAAATTTCTAGAAAACAAGGCCTCTTTGTTGGAAACTCTAAAACAAAGACATGCTAAACCCATAAATGAACAATCCGCCACGTCAAGAAGTTTCGTGTCGACGTCGTCCTCTTGTCCGGTCTGCAATGAAGATCATAATATGTATTCTTGTTCCATTTTCCAATCTTTGCAGGTCATAGAATGTTTTGCTAAAGTAAAGAATTTAAGATGCTGCAGAAATTGCCTTTCTAAATGTCACTTCGCTATGAACTGTAGCTCTAAGCACAGCTGCAATAACTGCAAAGCACGACATCATACTCTTCTACATCTTGATCCTATAACCACCCCCGAGAACTCAGTTCCTGTAAATGATACAGTCACCCTTTCGGCGTTGTCCTTTTCCGAACAATGTGCTATTCTCTCCACTGCTGTTGTGAATGTTGTTGATCATTAAGGTCAAGTTCATCAGACAAGACTTCTACTTGATTGTGGTAGCACTTCATCGTTTGTAACTACTTCTATGTAAGAAGCTCCAGCTGCCTCAAACTCCAGTCAACCTCCAAGTTCAGGGCATCACCAATTCTACTACCAGCGTCCATTGTCGTTGTGAAATTCTTTTGCATTCTCGAGTATCCAATTATTGCTTGAAATCTCAATGTTTGGTTGTTCCTCAGATTACTGGTCATCTGCCCAACACACAAATTGATCTTGCTAACATAAACATTCCTCATGGCCTTAAGATGGCTGATCCTCACTTCAATGTCCCTGGAGAAATCGACATTCTCCTTGGAGTAAATTCATTCTAGCAAATTGTTCTCACTTGGCGCATTCCACTTGGACCCAGAATGCCTATTCTGCAAGCTTTTTATTTTGGATGGATTGTAGCTGGTTCGTTTCCTTGCAATACTCCCCAAGACATTCGTTTTAATTTTAGTCGTAGTTCTATTTGCATTCAAAAGCAATTGGAGAATTTCTGGAAAATGGAAGAACTGGTTACCCCTAAGCTCCGCACCTTGGAAGAAGACGAGTCTGAATCTCATTTCAAGAGCCACACCAAGCGTGATTCTAGTGGTCGATTTATTGTCAGTATTCCACTTAATAAGCTCCAGAAGTATTAGGTGACTCATACGAAATAGCGAAAAAATCCCTTCTAAATCTTGAAAGAAAATTTGTCTCCAACACTGTCTTGCATCAGCATTATACACAGTTCATGCAAGAATATGAAGACTTGGGCCACATGTCTGTTTGTGACCCTGCACCTCCTGAGATTTCCTGCTTTTTAC
The DNA here is from genome assembly GCA_023313115.1 of Rhysida immarginata. Taxonomy (NCBI): domain Eukaryota; kingdom Metazoa; phylum Arthropoda; class Chilopoda; order Scolopendromorpha; family Scolopendridae; genus Rhysida; species Rhysida immarginata. The sequence continues at coordinate 507,356 of JAHWFO010076042.1, read as the reverse complement.
CTCATCAAGGCGTTCTCAAAGAAGATAGCCTGACCACAAAGCTTCGTGTCGTTTTCTATGGTTCTGCTCCCACTACCTCTGGTGAATCGTTTAACTCCTTACAATTGGTCGGCCCTACCATTCAATAGGATTTGTTCAATGTTCTAATCCGATTTCGCAAACATGTCTACGCCTTCTCTGCTGATATAGAAAAGATGTATCGCCAAGTTTTGATTGATGAATCTCAAAGACCCTTGCAGCGCATCTTATGGAGACCTGATCCAAATGACGCCATCAAAGTCTATTATCTGAACACTGTTACTTATGGTACCGCTTCTGTTAACTTCTTAGCAATTCGATGTTTGTTCGAACTTGGCATTGAATGCGCACAATCCCTTCCTGAGGTTTCTCGAATCATAAAAGAAGACTTCTACGTTGACGATTTGTTGAGTGGAGCGAACGACATCTCCACAGCAAAGGTACTGTGCAAAAACCTTTCTGTTAACTTTACAAACTGGTTGCTTCAATTTACGAAAATGGATCTCGAACGAACCTCTAATTCTTTCAGACTTCATGGACTCCGACATCACCCTATCCTAGTTGATATTGGCTCGCATGTAGCACATAGACTCTTGGACTGCATTGGTCACCACTTGATGATAAGTTGAAATTCTCTATTTCTCTTAGCTCTTTAAAAAGAATAACTAAGCGTGCTATCCTATCCGACATATCTCAGATTTTCGACCCTCTCGGCTTGCTAAGCCCTTGCACTATTAAGGCCAAAATGATGTTGCAAGCACTTTGGTTAGAGAAATTTTCATGGGACGAAAATATTACTCGCTCCTTGCCACTCAATGGTTGAACTTGAAAGATGATCTTCCTGCCCTAAACGAAGTTGCCTTTCCCAGACGTATCATGTGCAATGATCCGAAAAGTATACAGCTTCATGCCTTCTCCGACGCCTATGGCGCGTGCATCTACGTGCGCTCTGTTGATCAAAACGGTGCTGTTTTCTCAAGCGGCCAACAACCAGCTTAATGTAATTGCATTGGCGCTTGGGAGGTTGGAGCAGGTGCATTAAATAGATACTCTCCTTGCATGCAAGATAGTCGTCTCTGCTCTAAAACATTTCCTAGAACCTAATTCTAATGGATGAAAATGGCTATCCGTTTGCATCGTCGAATTTCACCGCAGTAAGACGAGTTCACGCCTAAAGTAAGATTACTTGGCCAAAACATTATTTAGACTAGCTGTGCCCGCGACTTTAGGAGAGTTTGAATTTTTAGATGAACAAATGATTTTTTAAAGAATAAAGAGTAGTTCCGAGTGATTTTTTAAAACAACACTGTCGACCAAGCAGAATTGAAGCGATTAAGAGCTGCTGCAAGACGGCCTGCTGAAATTCCTGTACAAGCTGAAGCCAGAAGAGAGAGAAACAGGCAAAGTGCTGCTGCTGAAAGATCTGAAGAATCTTCAGAACAAACACAGCGACCGAACTAGAAGAGCTCCATCAAGGGCTGAAAAAACGTCAGATCAATTTTATTGTTTCATTTTCATTTTATTTCCCCCTACTTTCGAAACCATATGCATTATTCTACACGATTTTTCGTCTGCACTACGTAAAACTCACTCAGGTATACACAACATTCCACCACGAGTGAAGCCGGATTGGAAAGGGGCATCCATTGGGAGCATTTTAAAAGAATTCTTTTCGGTTTTTCAGTATAAATTTTTACTGTATTAATTCTAAGCTTTTTCATGTGTTCATTTTTACTGTATATTCACATTTAGATATTGCAAACTTTCATCAAACAAAGAGCCCGAACAAGGCTGGGGATATCAGCTAGTACACAGATAAAGGGATGACGTCTTTTAAGTATCCTTTATAAAGCCGTGATTAAACGGAGACTATTCGGAGACTGATTAAAATGATTTCTGTATTTTCTTGCAAAGTCTAAACGACAAATATTAAACATGAATAATTTAAGTAAACTAAAAGTAATGCAGTAATAAATAAGCACCCTATAAAGTGGATTCTCTATACAATCAACCCCTCGTATAATTCGATATTCTCGCAACGCAGTTTCCATATAATTCAGAAAAAAAATTACGACAGTCCTACTATAACGATACTTTTATAAAATGGATTCTATCTTACTATGTACAGCTTAATTACGAGGCGTGTTCATCTGAAGAGGACATCTTCCTTATAACCCGGATTTGTCTTCTTGTGATTTTCATCTATTCTGGCCGTTTAAGAAATTCCTCAAGGAACAAAGATTCAACACCGATGAGGAGGTGCAGGAAGCAGTTATGGACTTATTCAAACAGCAAGCTAAATCTTATTGCGCGGATGGAATTTTCCGTCTCCTCAAGAGTGGAATGCCTGTGTAAATGCCATGATTGGTTTCTTTTGAGAAAAGCGTATTCAGTTCATTAAAGTCTACTATTTCTATTTGCTTATTTCTCCTGTCCCCTGCCTTCTTCTTACAACAACTACTTGACTCGAGGGTTTCATTTGAACACGCCTCCTAGATTAATGGTAAGCAGTCTCGCTAAAACATGAATTTTTCTATTACACTTTTATGGTAAAAAAAATGGAGAAATTCCCTAGGTTTTTTTCCATGCACGTACATCGGAATTTTTCAGTTTTGTTATAAGGAATTCTCAAGTAAATTCAGAAACCATGCAGCATTACAAGTGATGGCATAAGCAGCTTGATAATATGATCGATCGCGTGCTCGTATGACTTTGTTTATCCAATTGCATCGCTAAACTGCCTATAATCGTGCTATAAAGCGGTTAATTTTATTGTACTAATTCTACGTCTCCCATAACTTACGTAGATGAAGCGATTCACATTAAAAATTTAAAAATAAACTTTAATTAAGTTACTTTTATGCCAATGTGTTGTTTAACTGAATTATTATTTATAAAATGTTATAATAAAATTAGATGAAAAATTTATGGCATAAACGAACACTCACAATAAAATCTTCGAAACCGACCCATCGAATAATAATTTCCGCATAACACGGTACACGTTTTCACATAACGCATTACGAATTAATTTGATTTTTCTTTACTAATATTGAAAGTCTTAAAACACGATACGAATTAACCTGACTTAAACGTATTAATTCCGAGTTTCTTATAACTCGGTTTCCATATAAGGGAATGACTCGCGTTATTAGAAGGGTTGACAGTATTTCATTTGATATTATTATAGCAATATTAAGCTGACTGCAGTATTAAATTTTGTGTTAAATTTTTATTAAGTTAGTTTTTTCTAATTTCAAATTAATGTAGTCTGAACAGGCAATTAGAATACATAAGCCAAGAACGGAGAAGCCTATCTTCATCCGTTCTTGATAAGCTGCTATGTTCTGTATTTCTTCTTGAAAATCAATTTTCTTCCTTTTTTAAATGTAACGAGTTTCTCACTTTATGACATCCTTTCATCCATTTGAATCCGCTTTTCGTAATGAAATGCATTAAATTCAGCAGTCGGCTATAAATAGATTTTGATGTTGCAGATTTTGTGAATAAAATTTCATGAGAGGGCTTACCATACGGTTATGGGTTACAAGAAGAAATTGTTATTTGAAAAGAACGCTAAATATTTTTTTTTCGGAAGCAAGAGGTAAATAAGGATTCATCCCTAAGAATAATGGGCGCATTCAAAAGACCTATTAAAATAGTGAATTAAAAGAGAACATTACACAACTGTCTTCAGCATTATTTATTGTTAAAAACTACATCTTAAATACTTTTAGGAAATGAAATAAAATTATACAGTATACTCACTTTATAATAAAATTTTTAAGTTTTTCTACACTTTCAACTCTTATGATCACAATTTCCTTAATAAAACTGTCAAAGAGATTCGAATACAAGATTTAATGCACAGTAGTGGGAACAAGAGAAAATTTTCACATAATTTGATTTCTTGAGTTTGGCAAGCCTCATTTACAGCTGATATCTAACTTTAATTACGTTAGCTGTTTACTGTATTGTAATAAAATACTTGCTAAAATAATTACTCCACGTTTCAATAAAAAAAACGAAAATTCTATCTTTTTCACATTTATTTGCCCACTACTGTACATGGGAAGCCGTATTCACGGGAGAGAAGGGCCTTAACCTCCTCCATTAGTAGAAAATATACAGTATGTACCCAGACGAATATTGTTGTTTGAACAGTTTTTTTTTAAGTTAAACCAAAGAACAAAAGAACAAAAGAACAAAACCGCTTTTCCACAATAAAGTTTATTCAGCATGAATGTACATTTCAAATGCTTTGCGTTCATTTTTCAATATGACTGATTTGCAATAATATTACACCGCTTTATATATATTTAGGACCAATCAGAACAAGCTAGTATCAGAGTGAATCACAACTAGAACCAATGAGTGTTTTCTAAGGCACACAGCTGGTACCCTAACCAATTGGAGAAATATTCCTTTTTAGTGGATGTATAGTAGGGCGCTTAAGTCATAGTTGAGCACGTGAATAGCACGTCCCAAGCGTATACCTGCTACCCTATTTTCATGCAGAATGTCCAGTCTAATCTGCCTTGACTCTCAGTAAAAGTACCTGATTTTGCAACCGTTCAACATCCGGTAAGCTCAGTTTCAACGGAGCAAGTAAAAACCTTTTTGCACCCGACTGTACCTCACTATGGTACCCTAGGTCCAAGGCTCCCCTGTGTGCATTAAGGATGGCCTCAGAGTGTTCTTTCTTGATTTCCGACGACTCCAAGAAGTTTAGCTGTCTCCCATCACCCGTTTTATGCAGAATCCTGTATCCATCCGGTTTTGCTGTGTGCCCCGTCTGTATGATGTCTTGCGCAAAACTCGTACACTCTGGTCGGTGGTTTTTAATGTGCTGCAAAATGTTCCTTAATTCTAGTTTCGATATACCTTCTAGATTGGCCAATATCAATGGCCTCACTCGTATCACATTTTAACTCGTATATTCCTGAGCTGCTTTTGAGTGATATCTTGTGTTAGCGTGTGCGAACTCTTTTAGCAAATTTTATGCCGGAACCTCTTAGCAATATTGTCGAGGCCTCTAATCAAGGATTTGTTGTAAGGCATCAGTAAGAACTTCTGTTTTTCTTTATCTGGTTCTAAGATCGTTGCTTTCAACACCGCCTGTCTTCTTCTGTGTTTTCTAACTAGGTTGTTCACCAAGTCTCCTGTATCCATTTTGTATTGCAAAGCTCTTGATCACCTGTATCTATTCTTCCCTTTGTTTTTCGCAAATCAGTCATGTTGAAAAATGAACGCACAGCGTTCTAAATGTACGTCCATGCTGAATAAATTTTATTGTGGAAAAGCGGTTTGGTTCTTTCGTTTAACTTTTTCTACTATCCACAGATTAAAGTAATACTTATTTTCTAGTTTTTTTAATTTCTCGTAGCGATTGGATGTAAGGACAACATTACATTGGATAAAAGAAGAACTGAATTATACAACTTACATAAAATAGTCAATGGTGAGCCCCATGCGACACGACACGCAACAATTCGGTGTCACCATATTTGTTGTGATTAATTGAATGGCTCAACAATTCGATGACACAATTTAGGCAGTTCAGTCACTAGTAATGGAACGTAAACATAATCTTTGAAAAGTCCGTTTTGGCTATACTTGCCACAAAAAACTAGGAAGCAAGAATTGGATTGTGTGTGGCCGATTTTCATGCACTGAAAAAAACGCAGCCGTTTTTGTACACAAGGTATAAGTTGTTAGATATTCCAGTTTGATAGATTCGAGGAATTTGCTTCCCTCAGACGTGATTATGGACCTCCTAACACCTTGGATCGAACTCTTTTAATATTTGAATCTTCTAATTTCTTCGAAAGAGAATTGTCCATGTAATCCCAAAAATCTCAGAAGGTAAAAAAAAAACAATTCCTGTAAAAATTAAAGGTTTGATGTGGAAATGCATTTAATTATAGGCATTTCGTTAAGATTTTACAACGCTGAAGCTTGATTAAGACTAGTCCTCTCCAATAAAATATTCCCATTTAGCTGACGTCTTATGCAGGGTGATTCAGTACTTATGTTACAGAAGAATATAGATAGAGGCTAATAAAAATATACTTTATTAAACAATGTGTGTCCTAATTCGCACCGGTAAGTTACACTTGCTTCAGTTGCAGGAACCATTCATACAGGGACCAGTGGCTTGAATCTCTGATGAATGAGCTTGCACTGAAAAACAGCAAACAATGATCTGATGAATGTAAGTTCTTTCTTGTAAACAACACTGGCATCGCCGAAGCATTGACTGCCGCACCGGTTCAAATATCCCAAGTGTATAGCGTATGGTGTAATAGGCGTCAATAATCCGTGAAAGAAGAACATCGACATGATCTGTAAGTGTGGCATTCCCTAGGAGAAGAAGTACAGCGGATTAAGATCTGGCGATCTTGAACCTAAAAACAACACTGAAACAAGTATAGCGCCGTAACCGTGCAAGATAAGACACACGATGCTTAATAAAAATGTTTGTTTTCGGGCCCTCTATCTATCATATTCTTCTGTAACATCAGTTTTGAATCCTGTGTACGGGACGTCTTGTATGTCGAGCGTGCCAAATATATTTTTTTAATTGTGCTATCTACAGAAAACGGATGCAACCACTAAAAGAACTTACATCTTCAATCTCATTATTCCTGTAGATCTTGGATTTATGCATTCCGTCCTTCTTTTTTTGTCTTCCTCTTCTCATCGATTGCTTTGTTTTCATTGTTTTTGTCTTTCTATAAAAAGAAACACTAAATTCAGCCTCCTCGCTTTCCACTCATTACCGAGCCCATCAATGGGATCCACATTGTCACCAGGAAGACGGGGCGAAATATAGGCATAGCCTAAACCTAAACCCTAAAGCCTACAGTCAAACAAACCTCCAAGGAGGCCGAGTAGCCGATTAACCTGAACGGTCTCACTATATGCTTCCGCTAATGTATATTTTTTTCTTTTTTAATATTAGAATAATCCTGTTTTTTTCTGTAAAAATCGTTGTTCGAATAACCATTATCAATAGACATGCCGATCAAATGAAAATGTAAATATCAAATGCCCACGAGAGGGAACCCTAAAGTTGTCTTGAATGGCCATCCTTTCGGGAAGTATTTTCGATGGAAAATCGAAATTCTTGCAAACTTTATTTGCACAGCGATTGACCTTTCGAAGGGTTGAAGGAAAAGGTAAACTCAGGAAGTCAATTTCCTTGCCTAGATTTCCTGTTTTATTTTTACGTGACCTATCCAAGTACGCTTCTATAAATAACAGTGCCAAACTCAAGATACTCATTTTCTCAACACCTTGATTGATATAGCCTTCACATATTTATATTTTTGAACCATATTTCTAAGTCAGCGGCATAGCGTTGCCTTCTCCGAATTTTTAAGAATAAATAAAATAAAACAAAATAAATAAACATTTCAACTTAATCTTACATTGAGAATACATGTTTTCATGCCTTATTACATATTTCGAAAAATAATATATTTCTAATTTGAATTTAGTTTACATAAGCCTTTAGCAATGACGACATACATTTCTATATACAGGGTGATTCAAAAGTTACTGTTCAGTGCTTGGTCGGAAAATGTAGATTTAATTGTAAAAATTACTAATTATTTAGTTTTGAGTATGTTCTATTATATGCACACATCGCCCGTCACACTCTTAATTAATGAAAATAATCGTAAGAAAATCGGTGTATCGGAAAGTGCTCCTAGTGAAAAACAGTTATATTATAATGTTCTGTTGTTCTGATATACCTATGGTATATAATTGCTAAAGGCCTATGTAAACCTATAATGTTTTAAATAGATAACAGATAATGAAGAAATTAAGTGGCAGTTGTAACTTGCGTGTTATATCAAAATTTGTCTGTACGCTATGTGGATGTGTCAGAATTGTTTAGAGGCTGGAAAGCTATTCTTATTCAAAGAATTTAAAAGAAATCTTCATGAACGTTAAGACATGAGCCCCAATATTGCATCAGTATATAGGATCCCGTAGAGTAAAATTCCTGCGGAAATATTGCGTAACAGCAAACTCCCTCAAAATTGAACCGCTGTCCTTTTAGTGATTGTTTTAGAGGGCCAATGACATGAAAATCGCACGGGGACAATTAGAGACTATAAGGTGGATGTTCTATAGATGTTCTAAGACTTCCCATTGTAAACGTGCGAGTGGATCTTTAACCTTTCGAGCATGTCCTGGACGGGCCAAATCTTTCGTAGAATTCCTTCCTTGTCAAAAATTCTTGCAGCATTCAACCACTGCCGTATGAGAATAATTATGGTGGGAGTATACAGCTTTCATTCTCGTAAAATTTCCATTGGCTGCCCTTCCGCGGTCAAAAATTAAATAACAGCAAGCAGATTATCTTTTAGACGTATTGTCTACCTTGCACCTTACCTTCCATTTTAATCTTAACTCTTAGAAAGAAGTGAACAGCTGATATGTGCGACAGACGCCTCAATAGTACTTAGACAATGCATATAAACAATTGCTTTCCATTGTCTAGAGGATATCTTCGCGGCTGCGCAGTCCAAACGTGGTTTCTATGATCAATCTTCGTAAAAAATGATGATAATTAACTCCGCTGATAATCATTTATTCACAGAATTTTTTAGATAATGTAAAATGTTAAGAGTAAGAGAGTTACTCAGAAAACAATCTCCACGTATTTTTCCCAGCTATTTGATATTTCGCATTCTGCGAATTTAAAGTTGTCCTCTTAGTAATCTTTTAAAATGACATCTCTTAATTCTAGTTGGTTGGTTCGTTAGCTATTTTGGGCGCGCCAACAATTAGTTATTTTGCGCCCTTTCAAATAATTAATATCTTAACACAATTCAAGGGATTTTGCATAACTATTATCTACACGAATTCCTGGGACAAACTCAAACATCCAAGCCTTGGGGGGGGGGGGGGAGATTTGAACCCCATAAATTTGAGACTTGGAAAGTCTCAGACATCCATGCCTACGCTCCAGCACTCTCGGCCATGGGGTTGGGGAATTGATTCTTGTGTGCTAGTCATTCTCAATGTGCTCTGTAAAGATATAAGCGATGGTAGCGCCATTGATCGCTGGCGTAGAAATTGCTAACTTCAAAGTAGCATAATCATCAGCCCAGAAATTCTGAAACGTGAAGATGCGTTATCTTGGATGGCCAAGAGCGCTGGGGTGAACGATCTCGATCACGCGGTGCAATAGCCATAATTGATATTATAAAGAATTACATAATTTTTTGACGAAATTTGCCATTACATAGTAACCAATAAAGTTCTTATTGACGTAGCATGGGGAAAAGTGTTTACTGATACCAAATAAGGGCGTCTGCCATTTTGATGCGTGATGAAGAGAAATGGAGGTGTCAACACACCTCGTTCGGGGTTGTCTGCTTTATGACGTTAAGGTGAGCTTGTCCACAATAAAATCGCAGACCGAATACGTGAACCCTTTAGAGATAACGCTGTGAAAGCACCAGGCATTGGTTCCAGAAGTTTAGGTCAGGATATCTGTCCCTTTGTGATGAATCCCGAAGTAGGCGGCTACAAATCTTGGATGACGATGCCCTGAAGGCGGTCATAGAGGAGGACATCAGCAAAATTTACGGCGAGCAGCCGAGCGCTTTCAGGTTTCTGCAGAAACAGCCAGACTTCACCTCCAATGATCCTTCAAATTGAATAAGTGGGAACCTCACACACAGTCGGTAGTCGACAAACAACAGCGTGTGATAGTCTGTGTATCGTTGCCTTCTCAGCCCCCCAATGAACCCACATTCGTTCAAGTATTCACTAGTGTTGAAAAGTGAGTCCAGTATGACACTCCCAAGCTGAGTTGTCAGACATTGGTTGTCACCACGGGACGCTATTGGTTGGTTGAAAGAGATTTTAGGGTGCGTAAGCTGCTAAGGTCAACATGCAAGAAAGGCTATTAAAAAGACCAAATAAGCAAAGACAATCAATCTGTTAATTCTATCTTCAAAATGCTAGAAAGCAAAGAAGCAGATTTTTTTCAGATTGCTTTTTTTCACGTCATTATTTTATATCCGAATATGCATTTTAAATCCGTATAGAAAAATATTATTTTAATAGGAAAATTTATTTTAAACCTAATACGATTTATTATTTCATCAAATAAGAACAATTTGCATTCGTAAATTATTAATTCTTTAAATGACTGGATAATTTTTAAATAAAATAATCTTATGTTAGGTGACTTGATTTCGCGTTTCAAAAAATACGAAGACTTGATTTGGTTAGGGGATCTTTAATTTCCAAATCTATTTTACGAGTCACACTGCATATAGTCATCGTAACTGTCTGAAAAGAAGAGAAAGGGATGAAGAACACTTTCGCGGAATTTGTCAACGTCAAACTTAGTTCTATTGATGTCGTAGCGCAGTGTAGAAGTCCAGGGGTCTTACTTCAAGCTTGAAATTCCCCAGGAAATGAGAACAGACGGAGGAGGCGCTCGTGTATGGTTTATGACGAGAGACCGCAAGTGTATGATCACGTGGGTTGGTGAATGGAATAGCATTGTTGACGTCGACTTCTCTCCGGTGCTGTCACCGTGGCAAAGTGAATGAGGACGATCACCATGGCAACAGCAACCTCTCCATTTCTGTGGAAAGCAAAACCCACCTCACTCTCCACTTCCCAGCAACAAGAGCGATTTCGAAGGGGATGAGAGTGTATGGTTGGGAAGCTGAGTGGCATTTCTTCCGCTTCGCTTTCATTCCAAGACTGAGGGTGGGTGGTCATTCTTTGCGTGACTTATTTGTAGTCTTAAATTGAAGGAAAAAAGAACGGGAGGGAAAGATGTTATTAAAATTTTTATTTATCCCCATACTGGGATTAAAGAAAAAATGATTTAGAACCTTGTTATTGTGCTTGAAAAGATACACTTTTTAAAAACAAAATTGGTATTCGATCCTAACGGGAATAGCTTACAGTTAATTATAATCATGAAATCAGTTTATTGAGTGTTTACGCTGTTCTAAGAAAAAATGTTTACAAGAATTTTTTTGTCGATCAAAAGAATATCTTTTTCGAGTAATGTTCAAAATCTCGAAGGCAAAATTAATAAATGAAAAAAAATAATTCATTTTATACTTCAGCATGAACACGTAAACTATCTAAAAGATTTAATTAAATCTGACACAGAGAGATAATGCATGTAAAACAAAACCTTCTCATTAAAACAGATTCGCTTTCAAGTGTTTATATTAAATATTTACATTAATAAGGGTTTTTGCAATCAGTTTATAAGTACGAATAATATTAAGATAATTAAATATCTTCAGGCAAAGAAACCTCATAATGATGGAAATAATTGAAATAGCGAAATGCGTTCCATTCCAAAATCAAAAAATTAAGTTTTAATTTCTCAGAAAAATTGAAGAACGAGAAATGAAGTAACTTAATTACTGAAATTTCAATAAACAGAATTTCAATCATGATTTATTTATTTCATTTTCTTCTAAAATTCACATTTCGAAGAAAATTATTTTAAAAAGGAAATGATTTTTATATCTTCCAAAAAATCCCTAAAGCTTTAAAAGAGATAAAATTAAATTCACATTCATTTACTTCCACCACTTCAGAATTAATGTTCCTATCGAGATTAATCAAAAGTAAAGTAAGAAAAAGAAAACGACAAAAAATCAAACGGTAATTTTGCTTGAATTGAAAAATAATTTTAAAATAACCGCCTCATCGATAACCTTCCTCATGCAACTTCATTATGCGTACGTGTTACAGGGCGGCCCAAATCCTACCTACCAGGATTAAACGTCAATTTTTAGCTAGTACTAAATGTAATTGCTTGAAAATTATGTGATTAAGTCGTGACATCAATTACTGGAGACAGTTCATCTCATTTAAACTACCACTTCGTTAAGGAAAACTGGAGTTCGTATCACTAAAAAAAATTGATAGAACGATCGTAGGAAACCATAAGGTGGCAAGACCGTAATTCGTCTTGTGTTGGTCTGGTGTTCCATTCTCGATGTTACAAAGTTAAGTTGTCAACTTCGAGGAGTGACTTAAACAAAGAAGAGGTTTCGGTGCATAGTTATGGAAAATTTTGGGGACATCGAAGAAAAGTCTGTGGTGTAGCGAAACTTCTAATTTGGGGATCCCGTACTGGAAATGCTGTTATCTGCTCGGCAAGTACAATTCGGTGTGGAGGCGAGCACTGGTCCCTGAAGCCTACCAGCCACTTTTAGTCTGAGTGGATGATTGGGTTGGTTGGTTGGGTTTATGGGCACTCAATAGGTCATTTTTGGCCTGTACACAAGAAAAAATCTACACCATTTCAGGAACACTCGCGCAATAAACACATATGCATTCTTCCAAAATATCAAACATCGTTTATTAAACACAGGAGATTATTCTAACTTGTAAGAAACATTAAAAGTAAAGTGTTTGCATAAAATTCAGTTACGATAGGAAATTGAACAAAACAACACAAAAAACAGACTTTTAAAGGTAGAGGATAACACCAAGGAAACGGAAGTATCTTTAAAATTCGAATCTTTAAACTCTTTTCCATGAGGCTATTGATTATGACTTTTACAGGGCGTCCCAAATTGATGTATACACTCTTTGAAACGTTATATCTCAGAAACGAAATTAGATAGAAATATAAGGTTTGTTGTATTTTATTCCTTAAACTTCCTTAAGCCCGAACATGTTCAAAATGTCCACCTTCTGTCACAGTACACTCTCAACACCGACGTCGAACAGAGCGACATACCGACTGGATTGTAGCTAATGGAATATCATTGATGGAATGTTCAATCAATTTGACGATACCAATTTCACGAGAGCATTGCCTCACTGACTTCTTTGGGGATCGTGCAAAAACCTCCATGACGGCATCAACACTCTCGTTATCAATGTAACTTCTGTTTCTTCCGCACCGACCTTTCAACACATCTTTCACCATTTTGTCGGCTTTAAACTTGTCTCGGAGTTTTGTTATTGTTACCCTTGTTACCGTGGTGTACCAAATTCAACTCTCCAACGTCGTTGAACCTCAACAACATTCTCCACTTTTCAATAACACTTCAGTATCCACTTACGTTCATCGAATGAAAGTCTCACCGCCATATTGGTTTGTAAACAAATGAACAACAATGAACGTGATGCTGTGCTTTTCCAGCGCCGTCTGGATCATACACAACAAACCTTTCTATTATATTTCTATCTCATTTCGTTGCTGAGCTATAACGTTTCAGAGAGTGTATACATCAATTTGGGGCACTCTGTATTTATAAATCTCTGCCATTTCACCGTCTGTTACGTCAACCTCGAGCACGTAAGACGATGAATATTTTTCCGAATGTGATGGGGGATGTTTTTTTCAATCATTACGCCTTTTCCGATTGTCCATCTGAATCTTTTGTTCGATTGGTCGCTTTTTGTTAGTTTCTTTTTTGAGGCGAGTGCTATTGTTAGTTTTTTGACACTTATCACTCTCCTTAGAACCTTTTTCCTCGTCCGTGTTAGCTATTTCTTGCGTACATGGGGTAATGATAATCACAATTGACGATGATCTAAAGTCGGTTATAGTGCCCATCGACCCAGTTCCTTTTTTTTTTTCAATACTCCCAAATAGGAACGAACAAGACATTTGCTTCGGGATGGTCCCAATCGTTTTGACTCCATTTAAGAACATTCGTTCAGAACACTAGTACACGACCCCACAGACCGCATGCGGCCCGCGACACGTTCGCAACCATGTGATTTTGGGATTAAATTCAAAAAAATAAACCAGATACAAAAAAGTTGGTATCTAAAATTCGGGAACAATTTTTAATGCGGCCCGTAGCCAAAATCAGACTTGATCAGACTTCTATTCGGCCCTTTATGCTTAAAATGTTGTGCATTACTGGTTTAAATTGTCAGTATTTTTAATGGAACAAAATTTCATATGACATCGGCTTATATCTTAATTTTTGGTAGAATTTTCGCTAATGCCTCTGAATGAAGAGCAGTAAGCAAAGGATAGAGCTCCTCGTTCAAGTAACCAAGTTTGATAATTTAAAATACGGCATACTGATATTTTGAGAACATAGGAAGCGTTTTAATTTAGACTAATCATAAGTTTAACCTAACAATAATTTAAATTTTTGCCAAAATTCGCCTTGTTTTGCCAGATGATGGGTAACTGTCGGTATTAACTTAATGATGTTTTCTCCCAATTTAACGAAGCTGCTATTTTAATATTACTTCATTTTGCCGCCTCACTTGAGAAGCTTTGCCAATTACGTAGAACGCTACTGCACGGGCGGCAAGAAGGGAAAGGAGGGAGGAGCAGCAGACAGTAAGTGCCACTTCGTCCGTTGGCCTGCATTGCCGGCGTAATGTAAACCAAGAATGAAAGAACGAAGATTTCGGAGGGATAAAGAGGCTTTAGCCAATAAAATTTTTAAGGTAGCCAATAAAAATTTTCTTAAAGAATAGCTCAAGATGGGTCCGTGAGGTTTTAATCATACGCCTTTTCTCAGATGTTAAACTATTGATGAAAAATAGGAAAAAAAATTCCACAGCCTGGATTCGGACCGGGCACCTTCGGCTCATGCCTCCGACGCGATAACCAATTGCGCCACTGCGAACATGAAAGCATTACGTTATTTACATTTCCTTTGGGTTTGGTTAGGATAGTTACCTAGTCCGCTATTTACATGCCGCAGTGGCGCAACTGGTTAGCGATTCGGCGGCATGACCCGAAAGTTGAGGAAGTTTCTTTCGAATTCAGGCTGAGGAAGTTTCTTTCCTATTTTTCATCAAAAATATTTCTGCAGAAATAAGAATTTTATGCAACGGATTAACATGTGTATTGAAAATGAGGATGATTATGTAGCAAAATGACATACTATTCGATTTATAAATCAAGTAGGTATTTGAAAAACTCCAAATTGTTTTTACTTTTGAAACATCTGCGAGTAGTCCGTTTTTGTAATTATTTATCATAACTGAAAAAAATGTTTGCGTTAAAATTCATCCTATCATTTTATTTTATATTACAATAATTCTTTAATAACGTAAACAGAGTAGGCCTAAAAACTGTGGGCACAATAACAAGCAAATGAAAAAAAAATGGAAACCACACATTCATATAGAAAAACTGTTTAATGATTCGGATGTACGTTTCGGGAACTAAGCCACCTTCATCAGCGAATAACGAGTAACAAGAAAATCCAGAATTTATACTGAAAAGGGAAACTACAAGCCAGTACAATTATAAGCCGAAAATCGGGAAAAATTTTCAAATCAATAAATTACAAGGGATCACTTTATGATGTGTTTAGATAAGGGTACCCAATCCGCCACTGGCGTAGCGCATAGGTCGTTTTCACAGCTGATTGGAAGGCCACTCTTTAACAATTTCCAGGGACTTCAAAAAACTGAATAATTTCGCATTATTGGTAGTATGTAGAACTTCAAATAAATAACTACTAAAAGAATGTCCTTCTTTCTATCAGCACTAGAAATAATTCTATGCTAGGTTACATTATAAAGACATCCAGCGTAGGTTAGCAGTAGAGTGTAGCGATTAAGTGAATAGCACCATTCAGACGAAAAGAGCAGGGAAGAAACGTCTTGTCACATTGCAGTATTTCTATAGGACTTGTATCGTTTCTTGAATTGCAGATCATTGACGCCCTTTATAGCATTATTGAGTAGCGGAAGAAGGGAGCTACTTATTGTTTTCACAATATCCGTCTGTCTGTCTGTCCGTCCCCTTCATAATTTCCGCATTTTTTGAAGTAGGTGGTTTAAATTCGGAATGTAGCTTACTATGGGCATGTGCACCTTCAGTATTTAGTTTGGTTTTGATTGGTCCACTAGGGTCGAGTTTCGGGGGCGGAAATTAAAGGGGACCAAAAGTTGTACGCGCATTTATGCATATAAAGGAGTGAAATTCGGTATGCAGATTCCTCTAAGCAAGATCAACATTACTATGAAGTTTGGGCCAAACTGTCCCAATGGAGTCGGAATTATGGGGATGGCAGTTACTTGGTCTTTAGAACTACGGCAGCATATGGCATGTCATATATAATTCGATCGGAAATGATGAGAAACGAAAGAAGATAGAGCTCTTTTACACTTTCTAAATACTACGTTCGAGAAAATCAATTTTTCGATTTAAAAAATTGGGGAGAGGGGGAAGTAAAAAATGATATACAAGGGTAAAAACAGATGATCTCCGGATTTCCGCTACTTTCCTATACCTTCCTCGGGAGGATTAACTTCTTTTTTCATTTTACCTGGGCCGCTTATTTCAATGAAATTGCGTAACATGCGGCAGTTTTTCCCGAAAGGATGCAATTCTGATCGTTGAGGGCAATGAAAGTACTATCCTTTAGGTCTAGATAGGAGGATTCCAAACAACTCAAGATGCCCAAATACTATTGCTGGATAATGATTGGTATAGTGAATTTTCTGATACTCTAATATATTTTCGAATATTTTGATACAGTTTTAGTAAGACTGTAAGACCCATACGTACAAACTTTCTTAAGAAATAATACCGCAGTTTATTTTTTTTTTTTTAAAGTCAGAATTAATAAACAAAAGAAGCCCTTTTTACCATTTGGACTTCTTAACTTTACACATGAACAATTCTAAACTAACGAACAAAAACTTTTTTCCTAGCGTAAGTTTGGATAAAAAATTCCTAATCTTTTTTTAACTGCAGAAAAAGTTACGTTGGACAAGAGCTATCAAGAAAATAAATTCTGAATGATGAATGGCAAACAAAGGATATTGTTTTTAAAAATATCAATAAACCGTGAAATAACAAAAGGAACAGAAAAAGGAACAAAAAATTACTAGGCGGAAAAAACTACAATAAGAGAACGGAACTGTTTTTGAGGTGCATAGGTCTCTTGGCCTTTTGCCAACCCATTCGTGACGATCTAGAAGAAAGGGTTACGAGATCACGTGACATTTCTAAAAGGGAACAGTTTTCCTCTCATCATCTCTGTCTCCCTGGGGAACCGCGAAAATAACGTCATGGCAACGAAGCACCGACCTTGAGTCATTCAACGAGATCTCTAGGGAGACACGTGACCGGAAGGCACCAAGTAACCGACACCGGAGAATTTCGTTAAAAATACACCAGGAAAACAACGAAGCTAACGCACAATTTCCCTTTTCCCCAACCAACGCCTTTCTTAATTCCACGGGGAAACAAACTTTAAACTCGCTTTCTGTAAAATAGCCTGTCTCTGACCTCGCATTGTGTTTTAAAGAAATTGACAATTCTTTATATAAAGTTTGTAGACATTTATATTAAGAAAAAGCATTTGTTTTGAAATCATTTAACCTATAATGTATAATCCATTTAAAATATATTTTTAAGAATCTTTGAAGACAAAATTACGTGAAATTTATTATTAATAAATAATTTTTGATTCGTTTTTTAAATGTTAAATAAAATAGACAACAACAGATTAATTTCTCTCCATAAATCCGGGACATCAATAAATCACATTTTAGTTGAGTGTTCATACGTCGATTCAGTTTTATTAAACTGTCCCCATATTAATAAATAGCACAGTGTAAGATTGTTTGGAAAGATGTTCTTGAAACTCCTACATGTTCCCGATTTTATAATTTTATTATCATCATTATTATATTATAATGAAGTACCAAAGGTCATGGGAGCGTCGTATGCAAATTTTCTAATGTCGTTTGCATCGCTTAACGGTGTATAAATAAGCAGAGCAGTATCAGTGCTGTCTATTCGACTATTAGCAGACGTCTGAAGCGTCTTGTAATGCGAGTACGGTTACACGACGAGAAATATCAGAATTTGAACGCGGAATGATAGTTGGAGCTAGACGTATGGGACGTTCCATTTCTGAAGTGGTATGGATATTCAACATTTCTCGCACCTGAAAAGCGCAGTGGCCGGTCACGGATGATAAATGCTCGGATGAGCAGAATGGTCTTTCATAATAGACACATATCATTACGTCAATTATGAGTCACGTTCAAGGAGGGGCCTATTAGAAACGTGTCTATGAGAGCGACATTTGGCACTGATGGGATATGGTAACTGAAGACTGACAAGAGTCTCGACTGGAGACTCGTAATCACATCAGGCTATTGGAGGCCGAGTGTCGACTGGGCTCGTAAACATAATCATTGGGCCTTAGATGACTGGAAACACACAGCTTGGTCCGATGAGTCACGATTCAAGTTGGTGCAAGCTGACGGTAGGATTCGCGTGTGACGCAAACAACATGAGGCAGTGGACTCAAGTTGTCAGGAAGGCACTGTGCAAACCGGTGGTGGCTTCATCATGGTAAGGGGCATGTTTTTATAGCAGCGTTTGGGTTGTCTGATCAAAATGAGACTTAACAGTGACTGAGAATCGACATGTCCAGCTATTTGCTGACCATTCGCCATCCTCCATGTTCCCTAATAAAGATGGGACGTTTCATGAGGATAACCGGGCCATTACTCGCGATTGGTTTTGAGGAGAATTCTGAACAATCCCAACGAATGAATTGGCCAATTAGATCGCCAGATATGAACTTCATCGAACTTTACTTTGAATATTATTGAATGATCCATTCATGCAAGAGCCTGCACCTGCATCACTAACACCATTATGGCGGCTATCGAGATTGCTTGGCTGAACATCTCTTCAGAGGACTTCCGCCAACTGCTAGAGTCTATTCCACGTCGAATTGCTGCACTTTGAAGGGCAAAAGGTCGTCCTATACGACATTGAATAGGCATCCCATGATTTTTGGCACTTCAGTATATAATACTAATATTAGTTTCGTATATTTAATAGATGCTGTCTATCTAGTGAAATGTTGTTTCGTCCAAGAAAAAAATATTAGTACTCTGTCTGTATATGTCTGTGCCGAATATCGAAAACATCAACAGGAGATAATTACGCCAGAATCTGTGGATAACTTCGAATATCAGAATGAATAAAAAGACCACTATTCCACAAGAATTTCTTTAATTGATGGATACGTATTTCGGCAGCACTGCTGTCTTCTTCAGCATCCAACTATCGACCACGATCAGTAGAGCCGTCTTTACTCTACTGGTCGTGGTCGAT
>JAHWFO010076042.1:475899-487842 GCA_023313115.1 Rhysida immarginata | reverse complement strand
GAATAGTGGTCTTTTTATTCATTCTGATAATCGAAAACATAGTGAAAGGCGACGGAAAAGACAAAAACGGAAAATCCAGGATCGCTTTCCGAAATATGGAAATGAGAGAAAGGGAAAGCCTCCAATAACGACCACAGTTTTATTTCTTCTCTTATGCTTTACGCTCGTATAATTAAATTATCAAATAATATATCGTAACTAATTTTTAAATAGTGTACCTTCCGGAAATAAAAATGGGAATTACTAGGTTTTATAAATAATATTAAATCATCGCAAAGACCAAATTTTTAAAATTTTTAGTAGATTTTATATTACAGGATTTGGGGGATAACCAGTAAATTTGAATTCGGTTGTAATAATATTTATCAAATTAATTAAAATTAATAAATAAAAGTCAAAATAAAATTCAAAATGTAAAAAAATGTATTTTTTCATTTGGAAGTACAGGGTGATTCAAAATTATGTCCGGCATTTCAAAATTTTAATATGCATTTTAAATAATAGTCTGTGCAGCTCATATTATTTGTGGTTTGATTTTAAAGGTATATTTTTGTATATATTTTAAATATATATTTTTGTATATATTTTAAAGTGCTGCTCAAGGGTTTTTAAAATATGGGATGGTTCTTTTTGTAAATGTAAATATTGTATATAGGATTTTTATATTTAGGGGATGGAAGGTTTTTATAATTGTTGATATATCTTAATTATTTGAATTTCCTATATTTAAACAATATTGTACGATAGGAATTGTAGTCAGTTTATAATCTATTGTTATTTTTGTTTATATTAAACTTTGTTGAAGTTAAAAAAAATATTTTAAAGTTTTTATATATAAACTAACCAGACCGGGTTTAAAATGCAGGAAAACTCAAATATTTTTAACCTTCCAGCAATTGGAGGCTGTGGTGGCGCTAGTGTCGTGATAAAAGTAAAGATGGCGGCTGTGAATGAAAAGGCATATTGCGTCTTGGAGTATGCAAAAACAAACTCTATAATTTTAGTCCAGCGGGAATTTCGTAGGCAATTTCATAAAGATTGCCCTACTGACAAAAGCACCCGATCAATTTCACCCGATCAATTTCTGGGAACTGCATATCTTTGTAAACGCAAAAGCATGGGAAGGCCACGTGTAAGTGAAGAAAAGGAGTTTGGGATGAGATTGACTATCATCTTGACATTGTCCGTGTGACTCGAGGGAGTCACATAGAACATTTGTAATGTTAGAATCAATAAATATTTGAGTTTTCCTGTATTTTAAACCCGGTCTGGTTAGTTTATGTTATAAAATAAATGCACAGTAAAATTTTGAAATGCCGGACATTTTGAATCACCCTGTGTTAGAAGTAGTACTTGAATGTATATGCGATATAAACATACAGAGGATTGTTAGGGATCTATGGTAACAAGTTACAGAGGGCCAGAAAAGGTGGAAACATCATTTCGCCACCGTAGAATGTGTTCATTCCGATAGCAGGAGGCTGGAACGCAGAACAACCGCTCCTGTTGACACGTTTTCCAAAGACCCTCCACTATTCGCGGTCGTCTCTTTTCGAGACCTGTTTAAGTAGGCTAAAGCCATAAAAACCCAGCTATTTAACCGGTATGTGACTGAACGGAATGTAACAGATTGCGATATCTTTTTGCATGCGTTCCAGGAACAGGCGAGTTGAGGCGGCTGTGTGACTCGACGCCTTGTCTTGGTGCAGCCATATTTTGCTTACCTCTATACTGTACAAACCAAGGATGTCACGGGTGAATATGGGGATCAGAACGTTAGCCTGAGAGTACATGGCGTTGACTTCGGCCTTTGACTCAACTCTGTGTAAAGTTAAATTGCCGTTATGGCTGTATTCCGCCATGATCGTGAAGACTTTTGAAAATGCTTCTTTGCATTCATGGTGCCATTTTCTGAAGTCCTTAGAACCCCTTGGGCGGTAAAAAAAATGGTTAGGCCCTTATTGCAGTAGCTTATATAAATATACGCCTCATCTTGTGTGACCACATTTCCCTTTTCATCCGCTAGTTATCGTACAATCAGTTTATGACGATTGGTCCGTTGCTCTTGAACATGACACGCCAACAATTTGTGAACGTGGCTCTTGAGTCGCTACTCCAGTTGTGAAATACGGCTGATAATTGTGTATATTGTGTTCACAGATGTTCCTACTCTGTGCAATGGCCCGTTACATCCGGTTACCCGAACTTTCCGGACGACATCTGGAGTACGGCTAGTGGATGATCTCGGATTGGCCTGCTTTTTACCCTCGGGAATGGTGCCACTTCTGGTTTTGCCAATGATATTTAATACACTTGAAATCCCTTTCTTGGAAACTACCAAGTCTCGCTTCTTGCATGCTTTCATAATTTCGGAATAGCTGAATTTGACGTTGGAAAGGACTGTTATGTAACCCTCTCAATACATGTCAATTTTCGATGACATAACTCAATGTTTTTAGCTCCCTGTTCGAATACTAACTATTTTACTATCTTCCCTAACAATACTCAACGTGAAAGCGCACGTGAAATGAACATTCGTGCCACATTTAAATAAGCTCATTAAAATGTGAAAACTTTCTTTATTTAATGTAAAAATTAAAAATAAAATAATAATGTTGATTAAAAATCACTTTTTTGCCCACAATTTTAGGTTAGATGATATCCACCTTTTGAGGTCTAGATAACGTCCAATTGAGTCCAAATTTATATTTTTCTGGTTTTTAAATGTTTTTGAATATAAGATAGAAATATATCTCTTTTGATAAGATAGAATTACTTTGAGTATTATATAGAAATATACGTATATCAAAATATATGGCTGGCATTTACATTGAGTAAAATGCTTTTGAGTATAAGATAGAAAAGGAGACCAAAGGGATACCAAAAATTCTCCATAGATTTGGATTAGAGGTGGCCTATAAAAGTGGACGAAATAAGAAGTTTACTGGCATCAGTCAAAGATAAAAGCACGGCTATCAACAGATCTAGAGTCTACGAACTAAAATGCTCCTTGTGTGACCGCTATTACATCGGACAGACCAGAAGGAAAATCAAAACCAGAATAAAGGAGCATTTTGCATTCATCAAAAATTACAAACCTGACTTATCTAGATATGCGCAGCTTATACCTGGACATAATCCGAACATGGACACCCACAATATTCTACATTTCGAAGAGGACGCAGAAATGTTAAATTTTTTAGAATCTCTCGAAATTATCAGTTCTCTCAATCAACTTCTCAATTCAGATCGAGGCCCACTTGGCCTAACAAATGGTTGTAACGTGTAAATGTAGAGTTAAAGTATTAACGCAGTGGAAAATGAGAGAAGTACACGTGAACAGGGTAAGGATAATAAATAAAGTTTAATTTGATAAAATAACAAAGCAAAAATAACCCTAGACCTAACACGGAGGTCGGGGATTAAATAATCAATTGCTTAATAAAGAAAGTAACTAAAAAGTATAGCTTAATTGAGCTACAAAGCATAAAAACTAAATTCAATAGGGTTTAAACGAGATACCTTAAACTTTACAAATATATTGCTTAGTTCACACACAACCATTAATAAATTGTGACGGCAAAAATTTACAATACTAAATTAGCCGGTCGCATCAGTCAACAAATAAAGTAATAGAAATTAGGCTAAGCAAACACACCCTAATTAAAATAATAAAGTTTTCTCTGTTTTTAAGGAAAACAAGAATTTACTATCAAAACAATTCTTAATTAACTAAGAAAACCTAATGCCAATACTTTGGCAAACACACTAATTAGCATAAATTAGTACATGACTACAATTCTATCATTTAAGAAAATATCGTAAAGACATAATTAAGCACTCTAAAATATACAATTTGATAAATGAATGAATACCTAGCGGAATACAGATGAAACTCTTATCACCTAAACAAAATCACACTTAGCGACGTATATGGCCTCTTAAGACGTTTAGCCACAAAACAAAGTTGGTTAACTTATTAAAAGCATAACTTTTGGTTGACACAAAGCACAGTAAGGTTACACATTAAACAGTTAAACCTGGATAAATCTAACCGGATAAAATAAGTCAAGTTCGAGAAGTCTTATCAAATAATAAGGTCCAGATCACGATACATGAAATTGGAAAACAATTACACTGGAGTATCCGCACAAATTTTAAATAACAGTAGTGAGTCTTTCTGACGACGACACTGAGTCATTAACGACAAAACACAGAGTCTTAATTAATAAAACCACTACTAAGAAATAATAGAGATTTACACCGAGCTCTACGATTGTAAAGACTTAAACGGGACGCACGTCACTAATTAATATTCACACGGAATAATGCCCTGGACGGACAAGCACTGGGAATATAAAAATAAGAGAGCATTAAATGACGTTAGGGAGGAAAAATAATAAATTAACCAATCCTTCCCCGCTCGGTCACAAACACTTTAGGGCTCTAAATAATTAAATTAAATTCACAATATTGCTTGCGTAGCGCTCCGTAAAAGACACTTTACTTAACGAGGGGAACCATAGGCGAATCCGTAATGCGCCGACAGGTATGCAATTAACCCTGCCGGGAAACAGCCTCTTACCGTCGAACGCTCGTCGAGTTCCCGGCCATGAAAATCATTCAAGGCTGCCGATAAGGAACGGGAGTCGAAGCTTGTTAACGTAAACTTACTTACGAAGCTCGTCGACGTCGTGCGCAGCGTTCTTCCAACCGTAAGTCTCGGGAAGTTTTCCTGTCGCCTCGAGCTGACTGGAACGCCGGAACCGACGGAGATATCGCTCCTCAAAGTCGCCGCCTGCGGGGCTTCCCCGTCGAACACTTCTCGTCTTAGAGTGGAGAATTGCCTGCTCGACGACTCGCTGCCTCCGCCCGGCTGAGATTCCATGCTTTGTCGCCTCTGCCTCTCGACGACGAAAACCTCTTTCCCCGTAGTCGTCTGGATCAATGCTCCTCGACCATTCAGTTCGGTTGTCCGGGTCGCTCTCCCTCTTTGCCTCCGAACCTCCCGCCAAGAAGACTTTGCTCCTCCGTCACCACGTCTTCCTGCGGCATGATTGGTTCGGGCGTGTTGAAGGATGTGACGACACTGTCTGCCCCGCTCCTCCCCCGCCTTCGAACGGGTGAATACTCTTGAGCGGTAACAGCAGTCAGTGTCGCCGGAAATCGCCTCTGGATTCGATTTCCGTGACAATGGTCCTCTCTGATGAAACATAAAATGATTTGTTCTCTTTTATTTTTTATTGTTGGCTTTTTTATCCTAATTTTTGATTGGCCGTTTTCTTTCTCCATCTTTTAATGATTTTGTAAATTAACACGATTGGCTGTTCTCACTTATAAATTGCCCTCAACTTTGTATTGTTCTCATATGCTGAAGAAGACAGCTTACTTGTCGAAAAGTACATAATGGAGACATTAGAACTCAGTTACCAATACTGAAAATAAGTTTGATACCCTCAAAACTCCATAAAATCGACTTGAAATATTCTTTAATAAAGGTTCAGGATCTAAAAGTGGAGACAGCTGCAGAAATTCTGATTTCGTTAATGACATGATGATTGATATTGAAGATACCGGTATGTTTGCAAATACGATTAATGAAAGGGGTCCTGCTGGCCTGGAAGCTGTCAACAACAGAAATTCTTCACTGAAAACCGGAAGAAAGATGACACACGAAAACGAATCTGTGTGTGTAAAGCCTTGAACTGAATTCCTTGGTGACTCTCTGAAGAAAATCATTTTCGACTGCACGAATCTCTCAGAAAATGCAATGGTAGAGACCAGTGAGGGGACTATAGAATGTTTAGAACAGTATCACGAGGAAAAATCATTTACGGCGTACGATTAAACCACAGTAGACAAAAACTTTTTAACACCTTTTTTGCGCCAAACAGAATTCATTTCAAGGCTCTGCACTCTTATTGCAACAGATGGAAATCACTTTGAAAACCTTCTGCAATAAATTTCAGGATGTCTGTTATAGCATGAATATGATAACAAGAATCTATAACCTCATATTATGCCGTAGAAGACAAAAACTTTCCAACACCCTTTTTTGCCCCACCCAGTGCATAACTACTGTATACCACGAACTTTGATCTGAAACTAGGTTCGACTTATCCGAGTTTTTGTAAAAACCGAGTTCGTCGTAGAGCTAGTAAAATTGCTTAAGAATAATATCCACCCAACCAAACTGAGAAAATGAGTTAGAATTAGACGAGGATTCGTGGTATACGAGTTCGCCGTAACGAAATTTGATTGCATACAGGGTGATTCAGAAAGGTAGGTGAAGAATGAAATACCATGTACAGTTTGTAGCGGGGAACAAAATTTTTCCTACAAACATGGGTCCAGAAATGCATCCTTACAGAGATAATGCAACTTGTACGAGGTAGGAATGACATTACAGTAGGTGTTCAAAATGCCGACCCTGAGCCTCAATGCAGTTGTTTAGTCTGCGGACGAGATTCTCGCGAACTCTGCTGAAGATGTGGGTGATCACGATCTGGAAAACGCTGTTGGAAAATCCTTTCCGCTTCAGTAGCATTACCCTGTGCCTCGCCGTAGACGAGATGCATGTCCGCCAGCTCCGCATTAGCCAAGCGATCCATTGTACGACAATGGAGTTACAAGTTTCTTTTAAAGGAGAGAACATGAACAATTTACATGTTTAAATCCTAATTTACATGGACCCTACCATTGCCGTCCGGGTAACGCACATCCATTCCTACCTCGTACAAGTTGCATTATCTCTGTAAGGATGCATTTCCGGACCCATATTTATAGGAAAAATATTGTTCCCCGCTACAAACTGTACATGGTATTTCATTCTTGACCTACCTTTATGAATCACCCTGTATATATATTTATCTTTGGAAAACAGTTTATTATAAGTTCTAAGTAATACTGTTGTTTAAGTGAAATTTGTATCTTTTGGAACATTTTGCTTTTGCTGTTGATAAAATTTCTTTTCGGCTGGGGTCATTTAACTTTAAATTTCTTTTTTTTTTGAGGAGGGGGTTCACAGAATTAATATTTTCCTGAATGATTATACATGCGCTTTGAGTATAACCGATGCTTATGTGTTTTAGGGTCATTTTCTCATTTCAAGAGCAACATTCTTTATGTGACATTGTCGTGACCTTCTTAAAATGACAATTTATAATTTAGTGATTAAAAGGTTTGCAGGCAAGTTCTTATGCATTAGGTAAGTTGGATACGCTTATCTATAAACTATACAGGCAACAAGTCAATTATGTATTTTTATTTTATTTAATGAGTCATAAACGATAATTTTTGGAGTGTTACAGGTAACACGGTTTACTTGTTTAAAAGGGAATATAGGCCTTTATATAAATCCTATATAATTTTTGTTAAGTGTTTCAATGATGCTTTTAAATTAGACTGAATTGCAGTTAAACCAATATACGATCACAAAACTTTTACGTAAGTTATTCGAATCAGGGTGTGATTATTCTAAGATTATTATGAATAATCGTTGCGCAACTTCAGTTGAGGTTCCAACAACATCAACGATCATTAGTGCAATCACTCGGGTTATCAATGATGCTGCTACTTCCAGTGCCTCCACTGCTGATCGAAAACGTCCCGAACCCCTCGACCTCCCTCCTGACATTCTAGAAAGGAATCCCTACAGAAGATATGGCAGCGTAAGCAACTATCTTTCTTCAAGACGAAGTGCAACAGGCTTTCTCGCAAGGCGCAAGAAGAGGTTAAAGTTCTACAAACACAAAGGTGGAGCGAAAAATTGAAGTCCTTGTCTGTCCAGGACAACTTGCTCTGGGGTACTGTGAGGGCCTTAAAGGGAAACAGACCCATCCAATTGCCGTCACTCCATGCAGGCAACGGCAACGTTGTCACCAGTGACGGGGGAAAGGCTCAACTGATTGCCGAGTCCCTGAAAAATCAATTTACTACGCCTAGAGAGACCAACCTGGAGTGTCTCTCAAACACTCAGCTAGTTAACAATGGTTGTATTGCTTACCGTTTCATTCATCGTTTTTCTACCCCTGAGGAAGTCATTAATACCCAAGATATCTCCGAAGTCATCAAGCGACTTGAAACCAGCAGGCACTGATGCTATCACTAACAGTGCTCTCAAGAACTTGCCTCCTAATGTTGTCTCGACCATTACCAAAGCTCTGAATGACTGCTGGAAACTTGGTTACTTCCCCGACAAATTAAAGGAGTCCGTCTTCGTTACCATACCAAAGTCTGGTCTAAACCCTGCTTTAGCTGTCAGCTACAGGCCCATAAGCTTGTTACCTATGCTGTCAAAAGTCTTTGAACGCGTCATTCTGAAGAGGTTTAACGCGTTTAAAGTGTGGCCAACTATCTTGTCGTGGTGAGCAATTCGGCTTTCGCCCAGGTCGCTCCTGCCAACTTCAGATCTGGAGGTTGTTGCAGATCTTAAAACTCCTCTTAACTGTGGCAAATACGGTGTCTCTTCTTCTTGGATGTCCGGAAAGACTTTGATCAGGATTGGCATAACGGCCTGCTATACAAGATGATTACTTGTGGTTTTCCTGGCGATCTGATTGCTTTGATTATTCCCTTTCTGTCAAACAAGATATTTCGTGTCAAGGTTGGCTGCTCCAAATCCAATCCTTTTGACGTTACTGCTGGTGTACACCAAGGCTCTGTCCTGGGACCTACATTGTTCAACTTCTTCACTCACGACTTCCCAACTTTTACAAAATGCAAGCTATATCTGTTTGCTGACGATGCGTCCATCATGACTCACTCACGTCATATCTCGGTTACAAATTGCCTTAAATTAGTGCGAGAAATGGTTTGCTAAGTGATTGGTTTGGTTGGTTTATTAGAATTCTTGGCGTCGACTACTAAGGTCATTTTGCACCTTTTACACACATTATATCTATACGCAGCCCGGGACAAACAAAAATCATCCATGCCCACTGCGGAATTCGAACCCACGACTAGGTGGACTCGAGAACTAGAAAGCCTACGCCCTAGCCCTCTCGGCCACCTGGCCGGCATTTGCTAAATGGAGGTTAAACCTAAACATCGATAAATGCAAAGCTATGTTTTCATTACCAAAAAGCTAAGAAAACCTCCCAAGACTCTTCCTTTCTGGAAAAGAGCTCGGGTGGGTGAAAAACTATAAATACCTCGGAGTGCTGATAGATGCGAAGCTAAATTGGGGTGACCGCGTCTCCTACATTCTAAAGACCAAGTGACTGCCACCACCACAACTCCGATCCCACTGGGACAATTTGTCCCAAACTTCATTGAACAAAAATTAAGCAAAAAACTGTAGAATGGAACAATCAAAACCGGGGGGAACCTCTAATCCACAAGGAGATTTGAAACATCGGATATGTATTTCGGTAGCCGAAATACGTATCCGGAATTTCAAATCTCCTTGTGGATTAGAGGTTCCCTCCGATTTTGGCCGAACTTCATTGTAAGGTAGATCTTGCCTAGAGAAATCTGCATGCCGGATTTCACTCCTTTACATATACCGGGTGATTCAGTCAATTTCTGACCATTTCACTCGAATGACGTGCATTAGGGATAAACAATTGAAAGAATATGAGTTCCATATCGAATTTCTAAATAGTTGGAGTTTGTATTGTTGCAACGGCGCTGCATGAAAATTGTATTGTTGAAAAATGGCGCCCGCTTGCAGAAATGCGAGGTTGTCGAATGGTATTTCGAGACAAAATCACCTGTAATCGTGCAAAGAAAGTTCCGGAAGGAGTATAAGTGTCGAGACGCACCAGGCAGGCAAGCAATCATGAATTTTGTCAAGGAATTTCGTGCCACTGGATGTGTAAAAGGAAGAAAAAAGGCGGGAGCGAAGCTCGTGTTCGAACGGCCGAAGTTGTCGAAAATGTTCTCACAAGGCTGGTCGATTCCCCTGCCAAAAAATCTGTTCGCCGCCTATCCATTGAAGAAGGGCTGTCGTATACCACGACGCACAGTGGCACGGTTGTAAAAATATCGACTTAAAATTATAATTCAACTTTTTTTTTTACATTTTAACATAGAAATTGGTGTATTGTTACAAATATATGAATAAATAATTAAAATTTAAAAATAAATTATATATTAGCAAAAAAAATTTAGGCCTAATAAAATAAAAATCAACTAAAAAGCAAACAAACCAATGAATTTTATAAAACTACACTAATTAACTAATAAAAATTGTTGTTATTATTATTATTATTATTACTTAAAAATAATATTAAAATGAAAAAAATTTTTATGAGTTTTTTTAAAGATTATAACGCAAGTAAGCACTTTTTACAATGTATCTGTTAATGAAATTTTTAATAAAATCTTTACTATCAAATAAAAAAATCAAATCACCTTTATCTTGATCAAGAATTATTTTTCTGAAATTAACTGAATTTTATAAAATAGAAAAACATCCATCCAAAGGAGAAGCAAAAAAAAGAGACGATTTCCTTACGTAAATTAGTAAAGAAACGCAACATGCAATAAAATCTACCCCAACGGTAAACTTACCCTCATAGCACCTCGCTCCCATCAGAAACCACTTCACAACAAATATAAACGCTTGTAACTCGCGAATGAATGAAAATGGGTGAATGGTGGTGAGTAATATTAAAGTTCATAAGCCATATAATTATTTGACATTAAAATAATTCGTTTATGTGCCGGTATGTCGCAGTATGAGTTATTTGATTTTCTCCCATGCACGCCCTATGGCAAACTCATCATTCAATCCTTTATAGCAGCAATACGGATGGCCAAAATGAATTAATATTTCACAGAAATAGTGCCCAAATCATGCTCTTTAATGTGCAACAAAAATCAAAAAAAAATAATTTTGAGTCGATTTTTTCTTAAACGTGCCATTGTGCGACGTGGCGAATTTTGATAAAGGATTTACACCTGTTCCCGTATAAGATCCATGTTTATCAGGAGTTATGCTCGATTCACATTGAGCCGGCAAGGCGGCGAAGCGGCAACCGTTGACGCATGCGCACTACGTCCAAGGCCAACTAGAAATAGGTCAAGTCAAGTGCCGCGGCCGGCAAATAAGCCAGGCGGCAAAGTTGAAATTTGTTCAACTTTTGCCGGTTGCCGCTTTTGCCGGTTGCAGGCTCATCCAATCACGTTCGACTACTGGAGCACATGATCAAAAGAATGATGGCGGATCACAATTTTATAGTGAAATAGAATAAAGAGAATGCACTTTATTTTGTAAATGTGAAATTATAAATTGCTATTGTCCTTCAACTTTTTACATCGTTAAATAGATACGTTTGGTTAAATTTTAATTAGATAATTCAGTTGGAAATTAGCAAGTTTTAGAACAGAAACGTGATCACGAATTTGGTTTTCGATCGCTTCGATTGAAAATATTGCCGATCGATGTCGGCGACAATCAAATTTAAAAATAATCTTGAAGAGTTTTTATAAATACGAGAAAATATGCACACTGAACAAATATAAATAAAACTAGAGTTTATTTGTATATTCTATTTTTTATGTTTTAATTATGCTTTATCAGTAACATATAACACAGTTGAACTTCTTTATAATGAACTCGGATATAAAAAAAAAATAAATAAATAAACGAATTTCGGAATTCTCAACTGTGGCAATTGGCCTTTCACCAGTGATAAAACAAATTCCGAATTGTCTCAGATATAGCAAATTTCGGATATTAAAAATTTCTATGAAACGTGAACTTCGTCCAGTTTTACTTCAATAACTTAAATCGACACGACGCCATCATATAATTTCTCTTCCCTTGCCGCTTCTCTCGTACCGGTCCAGTGGGAACAACTCGCGCGGGCGGCAGAGGAGGCAGGAGGGGGGAGGCAGAAAAAGACGCTTCGCCGCTTTGCCGCCGTGCCGGTCCAATGTGTACGGGGCATTAACAGACACTGGAAGACAGAAGCGACAACAATTTACGATGGAGTT
>JAHWFO010076042.1:452497-470899 GCA_023313115.1 Rhysida immarginata | reverse complement strand
TGTGCTTCAAGCCGGCGCCAACAATGGTTAAACGTGCATCAACAATGGAAAACTGTTTCCGTAAGACTTTTTGGTGTCGTTTTTCGCATCACGTTTTTTGTAGATAATGTCCAGCCTTTAAACATTATCATGTTAAAAAAACGTAGCTAAGATATTTTTGTCCTCTTTAGATCGTTCTTTCAGTAAAGTTGACAAGTATTTAAGGAGAGTTGGTGAACCAAGGTATTCTCTAAGATCTTCAAGACTAGCTGCCATTGTGGACAAATTTTCTGCTTCAGGGAAATCCTGCTCGTCTCCAGAAACATCAGGAACTGTGGGTGCAGAAGTCGTCAAAAGGCTTGCAATGTAAGCTTGTGGGCTCTCATCCGCTTTCCTATCACCTGCATTAAATTGAGAGCAATGCGAAGTCCTCCCATTCGCAGACTAGTCGATTTCGGAAGATCAATGATTCCCAACGAAGCTCAACAAGTTTGCAATATACTGCTTGATCAGCAGTAAGAACGTGTTTTTGCCAAGCCTGCCTGCTAATGAGATGGATCTTAGAAGAACACTCTTCAAGGTTGAGAACTCATGTGTAGGGTTGAAGAGTAAAGGTAAAAAACCCATGGCAGAAACATCAAAGTTGCAATTTGTTTCTTTCCTGTTAAATTCTGCCCGTCCAATTTTTTCATCATTTTCTGATCTAGCAACAAGAAATATTAGGTCTTCTACTCTAGAATCCAGCACTGCTTTAGGCATTGCATCAAAGTTGAAAGGGTCAGAAGCAGTATACCACAATTCATCTACCGGCTCATCAAAGTGAAGTTCTTGCTTGTCAAAGGAAGGAACAACTGGCAGTTCATTTAATTCTTTTGGGAATTCGAAAGTTTTACTTCATAGAGCAACTGTGATGTATCGGCACCATCTCTCTGAAATGCAACCATTTGTGTTACACGAAAAGTCTTTTTACCATCTCCAATATCAGTAAGAATGTCAATGTTGTCAGCAGTGATGTGAAGAATAGGATCAGCGTTGTCTAAATCCGAGGAGTCTTCTCTATGGTTTTCTCATTTTTCTTCTTTAGGTTTTAGCACATTTTCTATATATAGAAATGTGCTTATGTGATCGGTTTGTCCAGCTGTCCGTCCGCCGTCCGTCCGTCTGTAGACAATCCCACAATTCACTGCGTTGCAATAGAAAGAGTGCATGTATTGAATTGCTGCTGGAAGACACGAATTCGGGAATTCTCGCATTCGGGAAAACGCGTGTTGAGAGCATACATGGATTCGGTTCTGCACGTGCTCTAAACGTTAATGAGATGGTGCGCGTGCAGGACGCACGTGTTTGACGATTATTGAAAGGACAGTTCGGTCTATAAATCAAGAGAATTTTTTTATTCCTAGAGAGCTTAGTATTTATTATTATAACTTGAAAACGAATTAACTTTTTCAAAGTCTGTTTTCACCAATCCATTAATATGGGACAGAGCACAAACAAGTACGAACGTGAGATAGCCGGAATAAGTACGTACTATAATGGCACGTGCTTTAATGGTACCATTATGATACCCCCTTAAAAACTTCCTATAACCAGATATGGCATGTAATATAATATCAAACAAATCGTCACAACATATCATGAACGAATAATATAAGAGTAACTAGAGATAGCAGGTATTGGTCTAATGGCACGTGCACGTGCAAGGATGTCTAATGAATGAATATAACGCGTAAATAATGTAGGTGTGAAATGTTTAGAAGTACGTATTTTAATGGTACCAAATGGAACTTTCAATGCTAAGATATGGCATGTAATATATCAAACAACTCGTATACAACATGTAATGAGTGAATATAACGAGTAAATAATGATAATGGTTATTGGTTTAGTAGCACGTGCCTTAATGGTGCCATGTGGTACCATATGGTACCATTAGAACTTTCAATGCTAACATATGGCATGTAATATATCAAACAACTCATAACAACGTGCCATTAGTGAATATAACGAGTAAATAATGATAATAGTTATTTTTTTAGTAGCACGTGCCCTAATGGTGCCAAGTGGTACCATATGGTACCATTAGAACTTTCAATGCTAACATATGGCATGTAATATATCAAACCACTTGTAACAACATGTATTGAGTGAATATAACGAGTAAATAATGTTAGTGGTTATTGGTTTAGTAGCACGTGCCGTAATGGTACCATATGGAACTTTCAATGCTAAGATATGGCATGTAATATATCAAACACCTCGTAATAACGTGTCATGAGTGAATATAACGAGAAAATTATTATAGTGGGAATTAGTTTTGTTGCATGTGCCCTAATGGTACAATATAGTATTGTTACAACTTTCAATACTAAGATATGGCATGTAATATATCAACCAACGCATTACGAGTTGTCAGATCTATTGTTATTCCTATGTTATTTGTATCAAGCCCATAATGCTGTTAGGCTTAATGTTATCTAATACTCACTACTGCTATACATATTGCTAATTAATAGTAGTTAATCGCTTGCTCTAATAGTAGAAGATAACGTAGAAACACTTTAGTAATTTAATATGAAAAATTTATAGATGCTTACACACAACGCTTCAGCCAGCAATTGAGGCTCACTTCGTTTAACATTTTGTGGAAATTCTTACAAATTAAATAACTTTTATTTTTTTAAATGTATGAGGAATAACTCCCTTTCCATTTACTATTCAGTTCTTCAAGTTTAAATTCGTTTAAATTCTCTCTCTACATTAGCTTACTTAAATAGTAATTTACAATTTAGTTTTCATATTTATTTATTTTCTCTTAAGTGTTTTAAAATGTTGATTAATTCAATATATCCATGTACGATGCTGTAACATGAAAATGTGCTGCTTTATCCGCTTTGGCGGTAAAATCATTCTTGTTTTATTTTGTCAGCAGAAGTGAAGGTGGCATAACAACCTTTGTGATACTGCCACGTTACATCGTCATCCTTGTTAAGGAACTTCAAAATGTGTATGATTGCCTGACTTAACTGACTGTCAAATGCCTTTTGCCGTTATTCCGCACATGTCAACAATTGTGTTTTATCACTATTTCAATCTGTGACAGAGAGGGGTTTGGACTCTGCTTCTGACAAATCAAACACAGGCTGTAATTAACTGCGTCACTTATGTTGTTATCCATGTTCATGCACAATATATCCTAAGAAAACAGAAAAGTGTTACGAGGACAGAGGCCAGTACAACAACCACAAAGCACAATGTTTAACATGTACCAAATAACACAGGTTTCATTGAAGTTAAATATACCAACACTAAAGACGTAAAAGACACCCAGCCATAACCTCAAACGTTTTGACAAATATCTTCTCAACATAAACCTAAAACAAGAAAGAACACCCGTTTTCGCCGCTTTCTTGTATATCTCACTTCCGGTTGCGATTTCGCTTCCGTAACTGACATTTTCGGATTCAGCGGGGTCGAAATAGGGGGAAAAAAACCTTTTGCCCAAAAGTAATATGAAATGCTTCTTAAAATAGAAACAAGGCCTTTTTTCATTTTTTTGACTAGACTATCACGATCCTCCTGCTATTCTGAGTCTATGGATTTCTCCTTCATTGACAGTACTAAGTCTCCTGAAAATATCGACAAGAAAACCGTGTACAAACCCAGATAGTGTTTCGTGCCCATAATGTACAAACACTTCAAAACCGGTACTTTGATAAAAAGTTTTCTAACAGATCCCAAAAGCCTGAGAAAAGACAGAAATTATTTTCGGCAGCGAGAAAACATTATAATCGTCACGCTATCGGAGAGAATTCGACAATGTATTTTTGCGAAGACTATTTTGTCGAAGATTTTTTTATTTAATTTTTTTAATGCATATCATGTATGTAATTAAATAAAAGCACATGTACATTATATCATTTAAAAATTCTAACAACTTGTCAATAAGATATTAACGAGGAGGGGAGGTTCCAAAGAAGACCGGGAGCGAGAGGAGAGTGAATAATATTTTTTAACTTATATATTTTTTTTACTGTGAGCACAACAGGTTTCCTCAATTACGATGTTCACTAAAATTTACAATTTCACAAGTTAAAAGTTTTTTCAAATATTTTAAAACTTGCAATATACACAATGTGAACTAAAAAAAATAACCGGCTGCACGTTAAATAACCCTTGCGAGGCAAAATTTGCGGGCCCTATATCGCCGTCCTGAAATGGGCATAATAGTTGAAAAGGACGTTAATACCAAATAAACCAAACCAACTAAACCAAAAAAAACAAACAAACACATAAGCAAGAGTAAACTTTTTATTAGGATTTAAAATAAACTTTCGGAAATGTACTATATAAAAATGTATTTAAGCATATCAGTAGCCGCTTAAATATATTTTTGTATAGTACATTCCCGAAAGTTCGTTTTATTTATTTTATTAAAAATAAGAGATTGGCTTTTATTAGTTTCGGATGTGCTGTCTGAAGCAGTGAACGATCGCTTTTCTTCGAAAGGCACTATGCGGTGGCTTGCCACTACGATTTATTTCTTTAAATATATATGAAAAAAATTATTCGTAATGCACTTTTACGTATTATGCATACAAAAATCGTGCGGTAAATCCCGTAATATTTTATGTGTGAGGATTTACGTTTCGTTTAATCATTAAACTCGAAACCAGTGTATCTGTCATACACAGCCAATCTCATCCCCACTTTATGAATATGAATTAAAAAGTTATGAATCTTTCCTTTAAAATATGAATACTTTATTCCCGAACTTTTAGGTTTATAGGGATATTAAAATATATTTTGTAAGCTCTTAGTAGAGAATGAGAATATAAGCCAAGGAAATGGCTTTAGTCCCTCGAACTTTCAGCAGAAACACACAACGTTCGTCACTTCTAAAAATTTCGCAACGCTTACGTCGATCTTCTGTTTTAATAATGTATTTTTAAAAATAAGATTGTTTAGAAACTTGAGAACTCATTCAATTGTCGTCTACTGTCTACTTCCATTGCTTTCTTATGAAATGGATTCGTGCTTATTGCCATGGATGAAGAAATATAAGATATCTCACTCCTTCACTTCCCTTAATGAGTTCTAAAATAGTGGCGCCATCTGGTGCAATGCGTGTTGTTTAGCAGACGACACCGTGTTTTGGATATGTAATCAATGCAAAGATTTTAAAATTGCTCTTTTAATTGCTGTGTTTTTAATGAAACAACTAAAATAAAAAAAATAAAAGCAAACATGGATTTATCTGGGAATCATTATGCTAGTAAAAAATATAAAAATCGTTAAAATTTAAGCTAACATTAATTCTGCTGTATACACTCTAAAGTATTAGAATAATAATTATTAATTTTTAATCAAGAATTTATTGTGAAAAGAACGTTTCTTAAATATGCATAATTTTTTTTTAACTTTTCTGTTGTGTGTTCTCTTTTATTGTAGATTGAGTAATTTTAAGGCATGGTGAATTTTAATGTTTTAAACAGGTTAATGATTTTAATGTACAAATTGTTACAAAGTCCTGGAAGATAACTTTGACAGATATCCGACAATGAGTTGGTGAATCTTATCCATGTAAATCTGTTGAGGGAAATTTTTTGAGATGATTTTTTTTCAAAAGCTTCAATACATTTCAGGAGAAAATTCCATAAGGCAATATAGATTAAAAAAAAAAAAACTTCTTATAACGAACCTCTTTTTAACGAAATTTTCTGTAGAATGAATTTTTTTTAAAGTTTGGTTGGCCACCCTTTACAACGAAACTCCATATTATGAAATTCTCTTTATAACAATTTTTTTTTTTTTTTTAGTTTCACTTTCTATTTTCTAATACCTTCATATAGCGAACTGAAGTTGATAATTTTAAAATATAATACGGTAGACAATAGCTTTGCATTTATTTTCGATTTTTGTGCACCCGAAGTCTCGTCTTCATAGGTGAATTTGGCGGGATTTTAACAAACGTGATGTCGACAAATCAGGTGTAACCAATTACTGTACAGAAATTCTTAGTTTTTATTAAATTAACCGAAAGTAGCGCATACTATTAATAATGTTGATTTATTAAACAAACAAGTTTTGTTAATGTTGAGTGCTATCGATAATTAGCATTTACAATCCACGCATTCACAGAAGTACAAATGGAAAAATATCACTGATGCTGCTTTTCAAGTTTTGTAAAAATTGACAACTTATTATGTGCAAAAGCATTTCATCAACTTACAATAACCTATTTTATTCATTAATAATTTTTTTTAGTTATTAATTTTGTATTTTCTTCAATTTTTCACCTCCTTATTACAAATTCTCTTTATAAGGAACTAAATCCTTGGTCCCTTCGAGTTCGTTATGAGGACGATTGCTAAATTATTAGGATGATTAGTCAACAGTTGTGTTACTTAAAATATGTTACTTGATGATATGTACCTTTCAGATTCTTTTGGAAATAGGAAAAAAAAAGAGATTTGGTGTTTTCATCCGAGAATTGGTGCAATTAATTGCACATGAACACTCTCTTCCAACACGCATACCGTCAGAGGGCGCCACCCTCGACCAACTCACCCGTTTTTCGCGGAATGAGGTATCCTGTATTTTTTCATCCATGAGTAGTGGAAGAAAGAAGTTCCGTCAAGCGCAATACTACACACACATATCGCTTTAACTATTGCTTAACAATGGAGTCTTTGTATGGCTATGTGTGCTCAAATATTTTCGTTTTCGTGGTTTATTTTGAAAGGAAAAAAATTTGCATTTTCTTATTTTGTAAGCATCAATAGTAGCTTCACATGAGTAATATATTTCAATTTAGTAGGAATCTGTGAGATACATGTTCGTGTAATTCCTTGTTAGTAATAGTTGGGAAATTGAGGTTTAATCTTGGTAGGTAGGTTTTGGGCTAGCCTGTACCGTCATTGACACAAGTTATTTCGCCCGTTCTTCTGCTTATTGTATTCTCCGCAGCCAAACGTGGTCTGTTGATAAAAAATTGCGTCACCAATAAATGGACGCAGAATGTCGCAGAATGGACAAGTCAGCATTTCGTCGCAGTGACCTTGACGCAGCGCTCCTGGCGGATGGGTGTACTTGTGGGTTCGTTTATCATAAGAGTAGCATTGTGAAATAGGCGCTGATCGCATATATTCCACTACTAAATTTATTTTTCGTTTTTCATTTTAATTTCAATGATTAGCTTCAAGTCTGTCGATGAATTTGTTTCATGCAAACAATGAAAATAAAAATTTTAAGACCTGCTTGCTTATCTATTAAAACTTTCAAAATGAGCCGTTTCTTAGTGTAATTATATTAGAGTAATTAAGTTAACTTATGAATTAACAAATCTTTTTTGAAAGTATATTTAGAATTAAAACAACGATAAATTTTATGTGGATAGTTGTAATGATAAACTTAATGGTGAATAAAAACTCTTTAACCACAACTAGAAGTAAGTTGAAAAAATACAACCTGTTACAACTGGAAGCGCTTTTCGAATGCCCTGCATTCATCATTCAGCAGCCTAAAGCAGATACTCGAAACCGGCCTGAAGCGAAGTCGAGGAGGTCTAGAAGATCTGACTTTAGAGTGACAATCGCTGGGTTTATATATTGAACGAAAACCAATGAGTAAAATTATCTGCTATAAGACCGTTATCCTTTAGGTAACTTAGAAGCCCATTGGATAAGGGAAGACTCTTCTATTGGTCCCAAGTCTGCGTTTAGTAAGCGTTCCTTGTCTGCACTCTGAATGGCTAGGCATTCGAAAGCGTCCAACAGGTATCTTTTATTAATCGATTTTATCAAAGTCACGTTTTTTAAAGAAAATTCATGGCCGGTTTCTATTGAGTGTTTAGCGATGGATGATTGTCTGATTCTTCCAAATTTCTTGTGTGCCTGATGTTCTTTGAACCTGGTTTCTATGTTCCTGAATGTCTGTCCAAAATAAAACTTCGGGCACATGGAGCACTTCGCTTTGTAGATGCCCGATTTTTTAAGAGGAGGGATGACGTCTTTCGGGTTATGGAGAAAATTCTTGGTCTGATTTGGGTTGCTAAAAGAAAGGGATAAATTAAATGATTTAAAGATCGCATTTAAACCTTTTGTGTAACACTTATTATATGGTAAAGTAATCGTTTTCGTAATGTCTTTGCTTTTTTTAAGGGTGGTGATATCTTCAATAAACTTCTTTAACTTCCTTTTCCTGAGTAGGTTGTCGATGGTCACTTTGCCATAACCGTTCCTCTCTGCTATGTTTTTGATTATTGCAATTTCTTTATCTAGATTGGTATTGTTGAGAGGTAGATTCAACGCTCTATCTATCATGGAAATGAACGTTGTCAATTTTTGATTCCATGGGTGGCTGGAGTCACTAGTTATATAGTTGAGCTTATTTGTTGGTTTCCTGTAAACTTCAAAAGACAAGGAATTTTGATTTCTATTTATTAATACATCTAAGAATGGAAGCTTGCAATTATTTTCCAATTCGTACGTAAATTGGACCGTGGGGAAAAAATTGTTAATGTGTTGGACAAAGTCTTCAATCTTACATTTGTTAGTGTCGAAAACGGTAAAAACATCGTCTACGTATCGATACCAAGTTTGAGGAAAATAGAAATCCGTTGAAATCAGGATATCTTAAAAATTTTTTAGAAAAATTTCGGACAATATCGGGCTGAGGCAAGAACCCATGGGAGTGCCTCCAATCATTTTATAGATATTGCCCTTGTATTTAAAAATATTGTTATTTACGCAGAGCCTGGTTAGGATTAAGACTTCATCCGCTACATTCGGAGGGACCTAATTCTTAACTAAAACATCGGCTAAAAAATCTAAGGTTACTGGAATCTATATTTAGAATGTTTGCATGTTCATAAGGAAAATAAAAGCTTTTTGTGTGATGTATGCTTAATTTAACGTAAGAAACTAAAAACAATGGTCAGTTTCTTAGGTTAGTTTCATTAAATGAATAGTTTAAAATCTTTTAAGACCTCACATTATTAATGAAACTGTGGTCAGGATTTTTTCGGTGTACGTGAAAATAAAAGTATTTAAACTTATATTTGCTTATTATCAAAACCGAAATAAAACAACTTTCTTAGATTAATTAAACAACATTCTTAATGAAAATTAAAAACTTCAACGTTTACCTGGTCATTAATAAAATCTGAGAAACACTTTTCATTAGGTTGAAATAATTGCGGTTTTTTTATTTTTACTTTTTTCATATATGCTAGATTTTATAGTATGTCCTTATTCAACGAGATTTTTGAATATCAAAATTGTAGACCAGGCAATCACGCTTGAAGAATGCCAAGAAATATCCAAGACTGATTTGTGCTGTATTGCCTTAGTACGGTGATATTACTTTTATGGCTCATTTTTTTATGTACAGGGCGTCTCAAGTTAAAGTTAACATTTCGTAGTAGCTCTCTACAGCAAAAAGTGGAAAATTAGCAAAAAATCAGAAAATCATGAAATTTTGGGAATGTGTTAATTACATGATGGGGGTTTTTTCCAGTGCAAAATAAATAAATAAATAAAAAGTTGGTTCCAAAAACTACCAATAGAGGGCGCATTTCAAGATGAAATACTGGCAAACGCTTATTTTGGTTATGTAAACCTGCTGATGCACAATCGTCAGATCTCAATGAAGCATTGCGCGCCATGTGCGTAACCTTCCAAAGCATACACTCGATTTAACCGTTTAACATGCTAATTTATGCTTACGGATGCTTTGTAATTGAGCATGACAAATAAATTGTGTAGATCATTGTTACGTTCTCTATAAAGTTATATTATGCTCTCCATTCGTGGTTTTTGGAACAACTTTTTTTTCGCTCTGTAAAAAATGCCCAACATGTAATAAAGCATAACTAAAATTTCATGAATTTCTGATGAATAGTTTTCTGTAGTGAGCAACGAAATGTTAAATTCTCAATTTGGGACATCCTGTAGTTATCAGATTGTGGTTGGCTGCTTTTTACGTCATATAGTTATGTTTTAAATTGTTTATTTGTGAAGGGTGGATACTTAAAAGATGATTTCAGACAACTTTCTTGCAGAAATTTTTTGTCTTGAGTAATAAAATGCCGTTCTTGAACTGGAAGAGTTCTGTTGCTTCAGAAGGCTTTGTTGACATCGCGGCTTAATTCAACAGGCTTCTATCTGCCAATCTTGGCATTTCTCCACTGTAGCATCTCGATAATCTTTCTTAAATTTGATAAGATAAAATGGTGAACTCTCTTTTGGCACTTAATTCTTGCAGTTTTGATGCTATTGCCAAAACGGCTGTGACAAATCTTCTCGAGAAAAGACCAATTCATCCTTAAAGGGAAGCGACGGTTTAGCGAAGTAGTTACATTGGACCGTATGTTTGGTGTTATCCCAAATGCAATCTAGATTAATAAAAGTAATGTGTCTGTCTGTCGCTGTCTGTGCGTATAATCGCGAAATCTCTAAAACACGAAACCAACGGGCGTCAAACTATGAATGATGCTTTAAAACAGCCAGGGAAAGTTTTTTTCCTCTTCTTTGCCAAGGATTTCCGCGGATTGCTCGTGTTTGTGTAGAAAAAAAAATACAGCCATTTTTCATGCAACAAAATATATTTAAATTTCTAAATTCAACAATTATACTACCTATAATAACAACCAACAATAACAAGCCAGTAATAACAACCTATAACATACTCTTACATTGAATATTATTAAAATTAAAAAAAAATCACCATTTTCCTACTGAGACAGAAACGCGGCTATCCTCCTCATAGCCTGTGTATAAAATTCGAGAATCAACCGACCGACAGATGGCGACAGTTTATCTCAAATACAGGTAAGAAAATGGCTGCCACAGTGTTTCAATGCAAACAGTTCTTTTTTATAGTTAAACTCTCTCTATCCTCTCTCTAACTGCGATTGGTCGAAGCCAATCACAACGCGACATCGTGCTGCAAGCACTATGAGCAGTTAGTTCTTTTGTTTTCTTTATAAAGAAATGCAATTCATAAATTTTTATGGTTCCTAAATGCATATTTAATAAAACATAATAATGAGCTAGTTAACTTTATTTCTATTAAAACAAAAATTTACCTTTTAAACTTGTGAACCGTAATTTGTCAAGCTCGCCACAAAAAAGAAACAGCTTTTGTAGAAACTTTTTTTTCAATCGGCTTCATTCAGGAAATAAACAATAAAAATATTTCAGGGCAGGTGCAGGTTTCTTCACATTAAATGTTCAAATTACCGTTCATTTTGCTGCTGGCATTTCTAGCCATTTTCTGAAAATGGGATAACCACCATCAAATTCTTCGCATAATGTTAAGTCATCTAAATGTTTTGCCCAAAGCTCTAGGAAGTCGAACTTCCGAGAAAAAACACTATCTGTGGCTTTATGTGCAAAAAGATGACTTAGTTTCGAATCTGCAACCCGAAACATTGAATCATGATAATGTTTTTAGATACAACAAATAAACAAACATTTTATACAGTACATAAACCTTTTATTTATTTATCAATGGACGATTCTACAGAATCATGTACATCGGTAATACTGAATAAGGGCTTAGAATAACTGAAGTATGAAATATAAGCACGAGTATCGAGTAAACATAGTGTCTTTACTGAAGGTTCCTCTCCTTACTCGCGTCTGTGGTCACAATCGAATGTGGGACAACAAGCACGGCACGTGTAAGCTTTTTGCAGTATCTAAAATAATAAAAAGAGTGTAAATTTTGTATGACGAAAAATTAAAATTATTTACCCGTAACGTTTTTTTTAGCCGGAAAGTTATTCTTAACTATAGAGAGGAAGGAATTTGTAGAAATAAATTAAGCACTTCAAAGTACATAAAAATTATGTAACCAGGGCGTAAATTATAGATAAGTTGAAGACTTCAAAAACCATCAAAAGATCTACATGTTTCAAAATAATAAATATATATTTATTGTAATTGATTCCAATACACAAGGATTCATTAGACTTCATTCAAAACGCTGAAAACAAAACAGTAGGCCATTACATGGCTAGGTAAGAGAGCGAACTATAGTTGCGCTATCTGTTGCCATACATTAATATATTTCATAATATCTCTGTAGTAAAGATTTAAACAAGAATGATTTTACCGCCAAAGCGGATAAAGGGAGCACATTTTCGTATTATAGCATCATACATGGTTACGGCATATAGAATTAACCAACATTTTAAAACACTTTAGAAAAAATATATAAATATGAAAACTAAGTTGTAAATTACTATTTATGTAAACAAATGTATAGAGATAATTTAAACAAATAAACTTGAAAAACTGAAAGGTTAAATGGAGAGTTGAAGTTATTCTTTATATATTTGAACAAATAAAATTTTTTTAATTTGTAGGCATTCCCACATAATGTTAAACGAAGTGAGCCTCAATTGGTGAAGCATTATGTGCAAGCATATATTATTTTTTCATATTCAATTGCTAAAGTGTTTCCATGTTACCATCTACTATTGAAACAAGCGATTAACTACTACTAATTAGGAATTTGTCTCACAGCATTTATTTTAGATAATATTAAGCCTAACAGCAATATGCTCTTGATACAAATAAGCTATGGATAACAATAGGTCTAACAACTCGTAAGGAGTTGGTTGATATATTACACGCCACATCTTAGCACTGACAGTTTCCAAAGGTAACATATAGCACGATTAAAGGTAACATGTACTACTAAACAATTCCGACTATCATTATTTACGCGTTATATTCGCTCATAACACGTTGTTACGAGTTGTTTGATATAC
The DNA here is from genome assembly GCA_023313115.1 of Rhysida immarginata. Classification (NCBI taxonomy): domain Eukaryota; kingdom Metazoa; phylum Arthropoda; class Chilopoda; order Scolopendromorpha; family Scolopendridae; genus Rhysida; species Rhysida immarginata. The sequence goes on along the minus strand of JAHWFO010076042.1, from coordinate 458,139 downwards.
GACATGCCATATCTTAGCATTAAAAGTTCAGACAGTAACTAATGGTATCAAATGGTACCATTAGAACACGTGCTACTAAACGAACTGTCAGTATCATTATCTACTCGTTATATTCACTCATGACACGTTGTTACGAGTTGTTTGATATATTACATGACATATTTTAGCATTGAAAGTTCCAACAGTACATATCGTACCATATGGCACCATTAGGGCACGTGCTACTAAATCAATTCCACTATATTATTTACTCGTTATATTCACATATGAGACGTTGTTACGAGTTGTTTGATATATTACCTGCTATATCTTAGCATTGAAAGTTCCAGTAGTACCATATGGTACCATTAGAGCACGTGCTACTAACCAATTCCCACTATCATTACTTACGCGCTATATTCACACATAACACGTTGTTACAAGTTGTTTGATATATTACATGCCATATCTGATTATAGGAAATGGTACCATTAGAGCACGTATCTATTCCGGCTATCTCACGTTCGTACTTGTTCGTGCTCTGTCCCATAGTAATGGATTGGTGAAAACAGAGTGTAAAAAAGTTAATTCGTTTTCAAGTTATCGTAATAAATAATACGTAAATAACAAGCTCCGTACGAATAATAAAATTCTTTTGATTTAGAGACCGTTCTGCCGTGACCACCGATAGAGAAGGCCTCCGCAATGAAACTGAATACATTGTTACATCATCATAGATAGTGCAATTTCAGGGCTTATTATTGGTAGAAATACGAATAACAATGCACTATCTATGTGATGCAACAATGTATTCAATTTCATTGCGGAGGCCTTCTCTCTCGGTGGTCACGGTTCTGCCCTTTCAATAATCGTCATTCACGTGCATCCTCCACGCGCACCATCTCATTAACATTTAGAGCACGCGCAGACCCGAACCGATGTGCTCTGTACGCCGGGTACCTCTGCTAATGTGCTAATAAAAACTGTTGCTCAGACAACAGTGGTCACGTGTCTTTTCAGTTCCGGCGTGTGCTTCAAGCCGGCGCCAACAATGGTTAAACGTGCATCAACAATGTAGAACTATTTCCGTAACACTTTTTGGTGGCGGTTTTCGCTTCACGTTTTTTGTAGATAGATGTCCAGCCTTAAAACATTATCGTGTTAAAAATTGGCCGACAATGTTGCTGGTCCATCATGGGAAATAGAAGAGAAAGTTTTTGGGGGTTCTTTTAAGTGTCCAAAATTATTATTTTTAATCCTGTTCGTCATAAAACGCTGGAAGTTTATTTTTTCGTCATAAAGCAGTGCATGAAATAATAAAAGTATCAAGGCACGAAATATTACAGGATAACGCAATTTTTAAACTTTTACCGTTTCAATGTAAACGCTAAATGTAATATTAAATTATTAAACTTAAATTATTATTAAAATTAAACATAAATTATTAAAACGAAATTCGCCTCTTATTCATCATTTGTTGTTGGCTTATTAAGCAATGATTACGATGTTTTACTCGATGTTTCGGTTCGACCTAAAGGAACTCTTGTCACACCGTAATATTGGTAAATTTTATAAGGAACAAATATGGTCTGTCGGTGAGGGGGATATCTCAACTGACTTTCCTGATGATTAATGATATAAAATATCAGAAAGTCAGGGGTTTAAGAACCAAAATCAGAAAGGTATTTGACTCTGCAAATTATAATTTGGATACGAATATTTTTATTATAATATTTTTTGTTTGTTTGGCCGAAACCTAGATTAACGATAGTATTTCAGCCTATCTTCTGTTTGGGGATATTTAAGGGTCGTACAAATGAAAACGAATATTATTTATTTTATCCAAAGTGTATACAAGGAATTTAAAAATACTCTCCAAATGCGTTAAGGCATTTATCCCACTGTGTAACAAGGCGTATAATTCCGTTATGGAAGAAGACTTCCGGTTGCGTGTGGAACCATTCCAAAACCTCTTCTTCACTTCATCGTCCGACTGAAACCTGCGGCCTTTCAGATGTTTCTTGAGATCCCCAAACACGTGAAAGTCACAAGGGGATAAGTCAGGGCTGTAAGGTGGATGCTGCATTGCTTCCCAGTTGAACTTTTTTGATTAGGTCTACCGTTGCTTTCGAGGTGTGAGGACGCGCATTGTCGTGAAGAAGAAGCACTCCTTCCGTAAGAAGTCCAGGACGCTTGCATTTAATGGCCGCGCGCAGTGCCTTCAGTGTTTCCCCATATCGTGCTGCGTTAACTGTGGTGCCTTTTTTCAAGAAAGTCCAGTAAAATCGGACCTTTGCGATCAAAAAACATGGTCAACATCACCTTCCCCGTGCTGTTTGCGATTGCCTTTGATTTTTTCGGGGGTTTTGTTGTTTGGACGAAGCGATCACTCGCAGAGCTTCGAAGCGCGAGCTATCGTTCTTTCTCAAGTGATGCCACACTTGCAACCTATTGTTCAATTTGCATGTGGGATTTCGCAAGTGTTGAAAACAAAAACTTACGATCCTACACGCCGTCTTTTTTTTCCCCCCCCACACAAATTTTCGTTTTCATTTGTACGACCTTTATATTTACTGTATTTAGAGCAGATAGATACGTAATAGGTTAGACGCAGGAGTTACGATACCTCTACCTCATTTTATTAAAGCATTTCGGACTGATTTGTTCCCCTCTTGTAGACATATTGACATTGTTGAAGTAACTATACGCTATTAAGTACCTCTTTGGATAAATCTGATTAATTTATGTAATGTTTATGTGCCCTCCATGGTTTCCTCAGCAGATTATCAGTGTTTTTGGATGATTTTGCTAATTTTATTTTGGAGGAATCCAAAGATTTTATTTTTGTTGGAGATTTTAATTATTCGGACGATAAGACTTATACTAATTCGGCCTATCTAGCAAAACTTGGACAATTTGTCACTAAATACAGATTAATGTCTGACATTTTAATGCTGTGTTTAATCATATGGGGAACGCACTTGATAAAGCGTTCCTGGAAAGATTTTTCCTGATGTAATCCATTGATTATTGATTTTCCAAAATTAGTTAACAACATTGGAGGCTAGTTATTACTGATTTCGATTATAGAAAAGAAGATTTTTTTACTCGTTATATCCATTTCTTTTAGATTGTGAATGGTCATCTCTAAATGGGTTGGATAACGTCGACGAGGTTTGGAACATCATTGAATCTACCCTTAGATTGGCCATTTCATTATTTATTCCTAAAACGAAAAGGAATATGAATACTACGTATTTTTAGACTGCTTTTAGTCGTACATCTCTGCTCAATTAGACGCAATCGGATACGCATCAACAGTGGTGGTTTAAAAAATAAATAACATATGTAAAAAATATTTGAATTCTTCCGATTATGATAATTTTAGCGCAGCACGGAGGCATCTTAAAGAATTACGGAAGCATGATAAAGAGGCTCATTTTGGTTGGGCCGAGAGTAGGATATTCTCAGACCCGAATAACTTTGGATCGACAGCTGGAAACTTGTTGGGATTGAATACGATGCACAACCTTAACTTATCCGAGGGTTCACTCTGTGATCTAGATCGAACCTTTAAGGAAAATATGTCTAATAATTAACAGATTTTGACGAGGTTTTGAAAAAGTGTTGGGGTAATATCGAATTGTTGAAATTGACATGACCGGAGTCGCGAGGAGATTGTCTGCTTCTAAATCATATTTACTTAGATTTAGTGACATGACCAGAGTCGCTATATTCCTGATTACATTTTTAAGAGCTATTTATCTGTTCTACTCCAGCTCTTGTTGTTTTGTTTAATTTCAGATTCCGGCGAGGTGGAAGTGGGTACTGTCCGTTCTATTCCGAAGAAAGTTAATGCGACATTGGTTAGAGATTTTCGCTTTATTACGTTGATCGTTTTTCCGGACAAACTTCTTGAGACCATAATTGCGTGCCGGCCAGATGGCCGAGAGGGCTAGGGCATAGGCTTTCTAGTTCTCGAGTCCGCCTGGCTGTGGGTTCGAATCCCGCCGTGGACATGGATGTTTGTGTTTGTCCCGGGCTGCGTACAGATATAACTTGTGTAAAAAGGCGCAAAATGACCTTAGTAGTCGACGCCTAAAGTTCTATATCCCCCCCCCCCCCCCCATAATTGCGTATGGTCTTTCGAAATGCATCGATCGATATTTGCCCGATTCGCAGCATGGTTTTGGAGACTATTGTTCTACTCAAATAAATTTAGCTACGCTTACGCATTTCCTTTCTCTGCATCTTGTCGCAGGGTCACTGTGGTGTATTTGGATTTTTCCAAGTCTTTGGAGATGTAAACATAGATTTGTTAATTTATAAATTAGTTTCATTGGACTGAGAAATAACTTACGAGGCGTGTCCGGAAAGTAAGTACTGTTTTGGAAAAAAAACACATGAAAACATTTTTTTCAAAACAAAGTTTATTTTTCCATGAAAGAGCATTTCTTAAACTATTTTTCTACATAGTTGCCACCGTTGTTCAGACATTTGTCGTAGCGGGAAACCACCTTTTCTATGCCCTCTTCATAGAAAGATGCCGCCAGGGATAATTTAAGCAATTTGTGACAATCTCATGCAGAACAGTTTTTGAAATTTGTTGAAACTCATTACAAAGCATTCTTATTGTGAATCGTCTATTTTCATGAATTTTCTCATTCACTTTTTCAACCAAATCATCATTGACACCAGAAGGCCGCCCACTCCGTGCTTCGTCATGAACACTGGTTCGTCCATCATTGAACTGCCTAACCCACTTTCTCACCATTCCATCAGTCATTACATTTTCCCCATAAAACTCTACAAGTTGACGATGAATTTCAGCTGGCTTAACATTCTTTGGGTTCAAAAACCGTATTACAGAACGCCCTTCACAGTCCGTGGGCTCTGAAATTGTCTTAAACATTTTCAACGATCACTAACAAATGTAAACACAACACAATCCGGGTGTAATGGCGGCAGTGCAAAGAAAATGAACAAGAGAGACGAGTGTGCATGTTCGAAACTGCAACGCTAACGCTGCGGTGGCAGTAGAACGAAACTGTACTTACTTTACAGAGAAGCCTCGTAGAGTTCATTCCAAAAGCGTTTTCACTTGCTTGGCAGGAATTGGGATAAGCGAAGTTGATCGGTTATAAAGTCTAGTAGTTTGAACCAACATCGTAGAAGTTTAAAATGGACTTGGCCGTCCAGAGTGGAAATACACTATATGATCAAAAATATCCGGATACCCCTCACAGATCATCGATTGGCCCAATGTCACATGATAATGACTTGCACATCATTTAAATAGCTTCCCACACCTTCAGACACAACTCTGCTTGGACATTGGCAAGAATGGGTCGTTCGGCAGAGCTCAGTGAGTTCCAACGTGGAACCATCGTTGGATGTCACCTATGCGGCAAGTCCGTGCGTGACATTTCCAGCCTTCTTCAGATACCCAAGTCAACAGTAGGCGATGTCATTATGAAATGGAAGACCCGGGGATCAACAACAGTTCAACAACGAACCGGTAGACCCAAGAAACTAACGGACAGAGACCGTCGAGTGCTTCGTCGTGTCACCCGCAGCAACCGGAAGTCCTCGGCGGAAAAAATTGCCACAGAGTTTCGAAACGCCTCTGCAAATGATGCCAGTACCATGACAATTCGTCGGGA
>JAHWFO010076042.1:401620-452487 GCA_023313115.1 Rhysida immarginata | reverse complement strand
GATAAAGGCAGGTAATAAAGCCGAAACTAGTCGTCATATCCGATATAATGCAGTATTGCAAGGCTCCTATTTGCCTGTTTTGCACATACGGATATAAATTGATTTTTGCTATTCGCTTGTTGGCCTGCCTTTCTTTCTGCTTTGCATGACCAATGGGCGAGGAGCACGGCTGTTGTCAAAACAAGCACAAGGCGTACGCAAGCCGCCCGATAGTAATTGTAAGATGTCGTTTGTAGCATCATTACCGTTGTACGAGGCATATTATGGTTTGCCATAAAGCAATTTCTATTACTTAGCAGTTTAAATAAGTATTATTAACAATAATAAATAGATTAACGGAGTTACAGATGTATACAATATTTTTTTTTTTTAATTAGCAATAAAGCGCAGAAATTGCTTTGTACTTTAACGTGTATGCTGCGGAATAAATGAATTGCCATTGTTTATTAGAAATTTAATTAAAATATAAATTCTCGAATTTAAAATTACTTCTGCATCACAGATAAATCTCCTTTTTGGTATGTTTACAAGATTTTACTGCCAAAGAATATACCATAGTAAAAGTTTACTCCTTTTTGCCTGTATTATATTTGCAATCCTCTTCATTTGAAATATTTGTTGCCCGATTAGTTTCACTGCTACTGAACGGAAACAGTAAACTTTGTTTTTTCAATCAAGAAATGAGAGTGAATTCACTTGAAATGTTATTCTTCTACCCAGAATAGATAAGTAAATTTAAGGCTTCTATTTGCTTGCTAATGGATATGGGTTCTAATCAAATCAGAAGACTCTCAGGTAAGCATAAGGTTGGTGAGAAGGCGTTTAAGATATGGAGGAGAAAGCTTGTTATTTTAAATGTCACTACGATGTGTGGGAAGAAAGTTTTCCACAATTTCTAACGGAGATAGTGGATATGTTCATGCCATTTGAAAATATCATTGGTATTAAATTGCTATGATCTTTTGAGAGTGTAGCTTCCTAACTCACCCATAGCAAGAGGGACAAAGATAAATGTTGTATACTAATAAAGCAATAAAATGTAATGTTTCTTATTCTCACTTTTTGAAGAGAGTGGCAAGATTTGCCACGCATTCAGGATAAAACAGAGGAAAAAATTCTCATTCGAATAGTCCTCAAGAAGTGATTTATTTATTTATTTCTATTCTATTCCAACACAGTTTTTCTTTATTGTTCGATATAAATCATAAGATCTAAATCGGATAGAAGGGAAGTGGAAACCAACACGAACGAGCAAAATGTTAAAGGTAAAGAATACATTAAAATGCTAATGTTTCAAAATACGAGATGCTTTAGTGGGACTTTATTCCTAAAAGCCTTTTCCCGGCAAAAGTTAACGCAGATTTTCTTTTCATAAAGTTATGCTTTTTCAGATTATACAGTGTTGAGCTCAATATACTTTTGATAATTCAATAACGAGTTTAAATCCGGTCTTGAAGATTCTTTTCATCTAAGATATACGTTTCTTGAATGAAGATTATGTAAACATAAAATCTCCATATTTTTGGGAACTTATGGATGTTCTAGCCGTATTCATTATAATCTGAAAACTTTCAAGTTCGCACTTTTTATGACTTTTTCTATGACTTTATTTTCTAATTTAAGTTACAAAATTTATGGAGACTTCAACATCATTTGTTCAACGACAGCACTATATTGAACTCATTAGCAGATTTTATTACTTCTGGGTTTATATCATTGTTGATGTTGTTAAAATTCTTTAAATACTAGCATTTCCCTTAGACATAAAATTCCAAGATGTGTTGAAAACGCACTCATAAAAATTTAGGGTATTTTTTGGAAACAAGTTCCGATTTCTCACTCCATGCATTAATGGTGTCGCAATGAAAGCGCAATTATGACTAAATTATATACTGCACTTAATGCAGTTGAACCCCGCTCTAGCGAATCCTGCTTATAACGAACGAAATTTTTGGTCCGGTCCAATTTCCTATAAATATAACGTTATTTTTTACGACTTTAGCGAACCACCAACCATATGAAAATCGGATATAACGAAGTTTATTGACGTCCTCGACTGAAATTTATTTAATATTTTTTTAAACTCGTTGTCCCTGATACTGTTGTCACACCATTTGTGAACTTCGCACTCCATTCAAAAACTTGCCGCTGTGACAAAATATGATTGAAGTGGGGCGGCCATCTTTAAACTGCTGCTGTGACGTTGTTTGCTTGTCTCTACTTTCCTGCCACCTACCGGATATTTCTTTAATTCATTTTAAACAGATCTGCAAATTACAACACTGTGGGGTCAAATTTGGAACTTTAATTACAATGTTGCGGTTTTCATTTGACTCACTCTCGTATTTTAGCGTAGAATCCCCCCCCCCCGCAATAAAATATGGGGGTTCCCATTTGAAATTTCAAAGTTGTCCCCGCCCATTCACAAGGGGTGGGGTTGGGGAGGGTCAATTTTGGTATCATTGGAGAGTTGTTTTTTTTTAAAATATTAAACAGGTATTTCTTATTTTTTTTGTATGATGATTTTTTTATTATTTTACGAGTTATTTTGGTTTGTCAGGTTTGTCACCTTGTATATTAGTCGTATTATTGAAAGTATTGAAACAACTCACAATGCAACAATTAACAGTTTTGTTTCTTAGTCTGCATTATTTACAAAATCTATAGGGTGGCGTATCAGTCCAACCGTGACCACCGAGAGAGAAGGCCTCCGCAATGAATACATTGTTACATCATCGTAGATAGTGCAAATCCAGGGCTTATTATTGGTAGAAAAACGAATAACAATGCACTATCTATGTGATGCAACAATGTATTCAGTTTCATTGCGGAGGCCTTCTCTCTCGGTGGTCACGGTCCAACACCACCTCTACTCAAAGCCTGAGCGCGAAAACGTCATACATTCTTACATCACATACGGTAGGATATTGTTAAATCATATTTCAACCAATAATAAGCCCGCAATTGTCCCTACCGTAGGTGATGTAACAATATAAGATTTTTCCGTGAGCAGGAATTTTTTCTAGGCAGTATTGATCAGTCACACATTGTGAATAGCGTATCAGTCACGCATTTGAAGAATTCTTAATTTTATTTTCTACTAGTTAAAAGAGTCCGGGTGGGACCGGACAGCCGAATGCAAGTGTGAAACTTGACAGATTTTCTTGCGTCTCAACCCGCGATTTTTATATATTCTGTTATTCCATATTTTATTCTCACTAGACTTTTTTTTTCTTGATTCTTGAATCGCTGTTTCCTATTATTTTTATTTTCTCGCTTTGCTATTTTATCTGTTTGATAAAATTTTGCAATATTTGAATGTTAATATACAGTAAAAATGAACACATCAAAAAGCTTAAATTAATACAGTAAAAATTCATGGCCAACTGTAGTCCTCTAATACTTCCACCCGGTTTCGAACGTGTTGTATATTCTGTATAGCTAAGTGAATTTTACACAGCGCCAGAGAAAATATATGTATATGGTTTCGAAAATAGAAGGAAATAGAATGAAAATGATACCATACTCTGATCTGACATTTTTTCATCCCAGGTTATAAGGGTAGTTTTTCTATTTCCTCCCAATTATTGCACCTGCTCCAACCTCCCAAGCGGCAATGCAACTACAATAACCCTGTTATTGGCTGCTTCCTCTAAATTCACACGATTTCGAAAACGGCGCTTAGTATTGTCTTTCATTGCGTGGCCTACTCCTCTTCATCAGCTCAATTTCTGCCATGGGGCTTCTTTTTTTTGTCTTCTCGAATGGCGGTCAATATACATGCTCGCTTGTGTCTGTGTGCTCTGCAATTCTAACAATCTGAGTGGGTTATTCGATAATTGGTAATCTTTTGTTACCATAAACATGAAGAAAAACTTATGTTGTAAGTTATGGTTAATTTGTTGTCGCACTTCGCACTCTACTCTCGATGTTTTGAAGCAAAACGTGGGAATTCATCACTTGGTGTAGTCTGGCAGTCGCCAGTAATTCTGTTGACATGCTTGCATCGTCGACGGCCACCTGCGAACTTCGATGACCACTGGGTCACTCGCCATTTGCTCTGTTGCAGCAGTGCACTGGCGAAACCCATACAGCGCCGGGCGAAGGGACTGCTTCCTAGGCACCTTTCCACCGTTTCTCAATAGCCTATTAACTCTCCATTATCTCCAGTTACTGCTCATATTTAAAGATTTTCAAGAACAGACAACAGACAGAGCAGAAAACTATTTTTTATATTCTAGAATATTTTCTTTTCTTCTTTACAAAATTATAAGGAGCACATTCAGTACTGAACAGCACACTCTTCAAAAATTCAGAGTCGTTTTATATGCGAGATATTAGGGCCAAAGCGGTGTTTCCCTTTTAATCTATTCTTATTTTAATAATTAAGAATTATTCATCCTCAACAATGAAACACTAGGTTAAAGAATAACCTCCTCTATTATTACAGAGCTATTCTTAGGGGATTAAATTACGTATTATGCTCTTCATTATTAAAACACAGTTGCCTAACAGGCACCGACTAAGAAAACCACGCACAAAGTATGATTAATTTAAAGGACAATTGATTAATAAGCCTCCACGATGGCCAAATTTTTATATCTTTTCTGAATGAATCGAGGATTCAATTAAAACTAGAAAAAATAATTTCGTGTTAGTTTCATTTATTAATGTAAACAGTGGGACCTCGTTTTTCATTATACAAATCCATGTACTGTATAAATGGCCTGTGCACTGCTCAATGCTGTTCTCTCTTTGGCATTCCATTAGCTAAGGCAGAGAAAAGGCTTGTGAATTAAGTGAAGACACGTGATATCTACAGTACGCTTCAAGCGCTCGTGTGGAAAAATCAAGTACTAAATTTTGTATACGGTTTAAACAATGGATTGGGTCTGGAGTAATAGAGGAGGTCATAATTGAAGCGACGTTTTCTGCAATTGATTCCGAGCTATGCAGTGAGTTATCGCTTGCAATTAATTCTCTGCGCTTGACTTTTTCCCGTTATTGTGTTACGGAATTTCTCTTTTTCTAGTTATAACTTGTTTTTCCAGGATAGCCTTTTTATGTAAAATAGCGCCATCATTTTCAACATAATATATGAATGCTGTTAAAACCCGTACGCGATTTCAAAATGCTTTATTTTTTGTTAAAATAAACATTCGTAAAATTTACATACAAAATATTCGTCATATGATTAAGTTTTGAAATGGTGATTTACAGGGGTTCGATATGGCTCCCTCCGGATATAAAAGAAGGAAACTCTGCCGATCCTCGATCGATGTTTTCATCAGATTAACAAGGCCGACCTGTGCGTTTCCGTTTACACAAACAACCCGTTCTTTGGAACGTTAAGGACATTCGTTCCGAATCTTAGGGGACGTTCAAGAAAGACGTCACGCACTTGTGGGGGGGGGGGGGTGAAAAGTATGACACTGCGTGACATGGGTGAAGGGAGGGTTTCCATAAGTTTGATGTCACAGCAAACCTGTGACATCACACTTATGGAAACACCTCTTACCCCCATGTCACGATGTGTCACTCTCTTCGCCCCCTCCCCCCCCCCCCCCCCCCCCCCAAGAGCGTGACGTATTTCTTGAACGTCCCGTTATAAGAAATTTGCGTTTAGCGGTTATCGCTGACTCGGAGGATGCAAAACGTTTTAAAAGATCTCTAAAGGCTCTTTTCGCTTACTTTTGCTAGGTCTCCATATCGTAAAAAAACTGACACCGGGGAGAGTTCTACTGGCAAACTTGCAAACTTCATAGAAACTAAGTTATGTTCCATCATAAGTGAGGGCGCTTCACCTCTTATGCGGCTTCCAGATAAATCCCAGATTCGTCTCGGAAATAGATAAAAACTGACGATCAAAGTTACTGATTCATAAAGTATTTATTGGGTGGCTATTAAACATGTATTGCTTGATATGTATGTAACAAGGAAAGAGGATTCTGTACCATAAATCAGTTCTTAGTCGAGTGAACTCGTCGGAGAGGAATTCTGGGGATGTTGTCAACACGAGGATTGAATGGTATCTTCCACCTCGTCATCAGAACGCAACTCATGTCCCTTAAGGTGCTCTTTCTTCTTTGGAAGTGGTGAAAGTCAGATATCCACCATCTGATTTAACGATCTCTGAGGATCAGTTTTCTTATATGACTAAACTTACCAAATAAAGAGTGCCCTGGACATGAACATTCGAGAGTCAAGCAGGCAAAGTCCAACAATTCTTGGTACTCAGCATAAAGCCATCGATCCGTCCGAAGCCTGTTAGACACAGGTAAATACACTGCTGAAAAGAATAAAGGGAACACTTCTGAAAACATTTGATATTTCATGGTTTTTAATAAATTAGATGTGGTCTATTGAAATCACTGGGTGTTTATTCGAGTTTCTCTTTTTTCCGTGAGTTTAAAGTGAAAATGCCAGAGACCACTTAAAACAGAATGGTCATAACCATATGACAAAGGTCACATGGTCTTCAAACAGCATGAATTTGCATGTTAAAGCTCTGATACAGTATTCGGACGTTTAATTGAGACATCTCAGGCTGGAGGAAGTTACAAGAGCGGTTACGCTGCTCCAAGAAGGCTACTCAATCAGGTCTGTTGCCAGACAGCTTCAAGTGTCACCTTCAATGATCCATCGTGCATGGAATCGTTTCCAATAGAGTGGTCGTTCTTTGCGAAGGACTGGACAAGGACGCAGACGCATAATGACAAGAACGCAGGACCGATATCTTCAAACTTCTACTCTTCGCCGACGAACATCAACTGCTAGAGACTTGCAAAACGACCTGCGTGCGGCATTTAGAATGATTGTTTCTGACCAAACACTCAGAAACAGACTACGGAAAGGTGGTTTGAGAGCTAGAAGGCCGAATCGTGTGCCTCATCTCACGCCCCGACACCGAGAAGCCCGACGTCGGTTTACCCAACAACACATCAACTAGCAGCTGCGTCAGTGGCGGTCTGTTCTCTTTACAGACGAGTCCAGATTTCGCCTAACTCATTGTGATGGACGTCAGGGCTTTGCAGAAGCAACAATACAACAGACAGACAGGATGGGGTGTGGTTTAATCATGGTTTGGGGGAATTTCTATCTCGTTGTTGTCCCAGGAGGCTCAATGCTGAAGTCTACATCATGGACATCTTGGAAGATCCAAGTCTACATCAGGGACATTCGCCCTGCTGCTTGTGTTGTGGGCGCTGATTTTGTTCTTATGCAGGATAATGCTCGTCCGCATAAGGCACGTGCCATCCAGGAATTTCTCCAAGAACGGAACATTCCAACACTGGAGTGGCCAGCAATGAGTTCGGAGATTAATCCGATCGAGTATTTGTGGGACATGCTTGAAAGACGCGTAAGGCAACATCCAACAAATCCACAATCACTGCACGACCTTTCGCAGGTTCTCATTGAAGAATGGGAGAATATTCCTCAAGCAGACATCCGTCGACTTGTGCGGAGCATGCATCGAAAACAGTTTTCTCACTGTAGTTTCACCAGGGGTACGTCTGTCATTTGTTTTTTCGGAAAATGCTTATAAAACTAAGCCATACACTTGTTTATTTGTTGAATAAATTGAGACCGTTCATGTGTTTATGGGATTGTACGGATATTTTCATTCATTTAAATAACATAGGCGTTCTATTTTGTTTTCCCCTAATTCTTTTGAGCAGTGTAGAATAATAACTTGGACGCAATTATGCAAACATTTATTTATATAATATCTTGGTCAATCATCAATTATCGAGATTATCATGTCAATATGCAATTAATTTGCAATCAGTATTGACTATAACTTCAGACTCCAGTCAATTCTTGACTTTCCTAGTTTCGCATTCTTCGATAAATGCTGGTATTTACAATCTCCAATATGCCATTATATCTTGCTACCGTCGAATACAATCCCAATTAGAACATCAATGTGCTGATCATCTGAGAATGTCATTTAGGTGCAGGAATATACATTTTATATCCCACCTTTTTCACTCAAAGAGAAGAGAACTTTTCTCCCAAATCTCCCCTCGAACGCAACACTCCTGCCTCTTGCCCAAAAAAAAATCTTTTTTTAAAAAAGGCCTCGTAATAAGAAAACAAGAAACTTTTTATAACAAAGCATGCCAAGATATACAATTGTATACAACAATGGGGAAAAGAAAAATTGTTTTCGCTTTAGAGCAAGAACATGTAATCTTAATGGACTAACAGCAGAAACACACTCTACATACGTCGTAAATAAAAAAAATACACTTGTGGCGTTATATCACTTTGAAATCGGGTACATACTTTTTAATCATCCTGTACAATTTCAATATGTTCGTGGAATTATCGAAAATATCTAGAATGCATATTAAAATCTTTCACATTAACGTTTTTTATTATTTAAAAGTGAAATGATAAAACATAATCAAATGCAGTTATAATCATTTGTGAAAAGTGCTCTTTTTTACGGATAAACAAATATGCTTATTCTGTTTTTGCACTCTGAAGCACTTCAAAGGCAATTTTTCTTACATGATTAATCCCCCTGGATTATTAAATAATTATCCATTAAAAATGACGATGGAAATAAATAATTGTTATATTAAATTATTAAGTGGTATTTTTTATGATGTTATGAATGATGATCTATCTTTGTTGCTGATCTAAATTTCAATCTGGTACATAATGTTCTCTTTTTCAGAAGGGAAATCTCTCGCTACATCCCATGATTGCAAGTTTATCGAGACTTCATGCGGCATCAACTACAACGTGGACGAGCTGCTCGTAGGCATTTTGTCGCAGATTCGATTGAAGCAGCGGAGATCGAGCGGTGAACTGGAGGAAAAGGTCAAAGAAAGCAAGAAGTCCAAGTACAAGGGCAAGTCAAGGACCGTCAGCCTTCGTGCCAAGGGACTTCTCAATAAATTGTGTAAGCGAGACAACAAGTCCAAGTCGTGCGAAAATTTGCACGTTCTTTAACGTAATCGGTGCCCACGGCTTTGACACGTTATCATCAGTCATTGCGTCCAAATTGACGATCAACGTCAGAAAACTTCCTGAGTTCCGTCGATTTTGAGATCCTCGTTTCTTCCTTAGAAAATGTTCCATTGGCATGATTATTTTTGTTTTAATGAGAATAATGTTAAATTCTTATTGTAAAAATATCCATTCTTTGTGTGGATTTGTTCTGATAACAATTTTCCAACGACTACAGTTAAAATAATTGCCCTTTTTATGATTTTTAGGTTCTTAACCTCATTTTCTGTTCATATCACTATTTACTATTACATATTTTAATTATATCATAATTTATTAATTTTAAAGTCTTCACGGAAATCTAAAGTTTAAGTTTTCCTAAATGAAACCTGTAAAACCACGATAAATACCTTAACGTTCTCTGAATACGTTTTTGAAAAAGAAATTAGATAATAGTAAGAAATTAGAATACAATTGAAGCTGGACGATTACAACCTCGTGTTTTTTATGAACTCAAGTCCACTCTAAACATCTGCCTTGAAAAACTTACTCGTGCTTTTTTACCTATGTATAGTACGGAGTGTGTCTTGGAAAACTAACACAAATTTGTTTATGTAAAAAGTTGCTCAAAATTTTGTGAAACAATATTATTAGAACAATAAGCCAATTCGTAAATTTTTAAATCCCTACAATAATTTAAAAAAACAGAATAGAAATTATTATTATTATTATTATTATTATTATTATTATTATTATTATTAGCTTCTACTCTGTAGATATAAAAAAGTTTTAGCCGAGACGCACTCTGTAGTCGTTTCGAAATGCCTCGTCGATCTTAACTACTAGGCACATACAAATTTTTAAATAATGCTAGATGAAGACTATGTCAAAAATTTAACTGTAATACTTATATGAACTTCTCATGACAACCATAACAGCGGTTTTATGAAATTTGTCTCTTGCTAAGTAAACCAAGGATAACTGACAAGGGAAGTATGAGACCTTGAAAATGGCGGATGACAATGAAATTTGGTACATGACTAAAGCACATCAAGAGAAGTCTACCAAAAAAAATGTGAGGTGCAGCTGGCATGTCGTTCCTTGTCAAAGGACATGATAATCTGTTATTTACATTAAAATGGCGTTTATCTCGCCTTCAACAGTCGAACTAAAAAAAAACAAACTGTAACTAGATTTAGGTTTACAACAATGACTGGAGCTGAAAAAAGTGCATGTGCAGCCATCTCCCATTCCTAGATCTACCCACAAAATTTGAAAACCATCTGCTAGTGTCAAGGTCAAATCGTTCCCTTGTGAGACTTAATTCTAAAATATAATAAATATTAATCAGGGCTTTTAATGCAAACAAAAATTGAATCATTCTCGCCTTAACACAGACGCTGATAACATTACGCAATCTCGTGTATTCTAAAGTATAGGTGACATCTTTCATATGACTGGTAGACAAATAAGAAAGAAAAATGTTCAGTAACTAAAAATAAGATAGTGAAAACTACTCGTGAAAATTTCTTTACAAATTCCTACACTGTAACAAGGACTATGTGAAAAATTTATCCCGTGGCTCTTAATATTTTGCAACTTTCACCTCATTTGTAGTTCTCTACATTGGGTAACTTTATTTAGATTTTATTATTTCATTTTATGTTATTCTATTTTCCATTAAAAGGAGTATATATTTTTAATCAATTGTAAATTACTACAACTCCTACTCTTATATAATTAGAAGGCAATTTTTTTTTTTGTTAAAAGCTCATGACAAAGAAATTATGTTTGTTTCTTAATATTATATTTAACCACTTTTAAAAATGTTTCTCCTGTCCAAATAAAATTTTCTAAGAAGAGCCTTTGAAAATTTTAAGATTAATAAATTATTCTAAATTATTCTAAATAAGTTATTTCTAAATTCTTATTATTGGAAAAAAAAGATATGCTTCTTCTGAATGGAGAGAAATCTAATTCTGATTCATTAAATTTATTTGCAACTGTTAAGGTTAGATGATTAAAACTGAGAGGAAACCAATGTACAAATGAATTATAATATTAGGTAGTAAACTTTTGCTGATACTCCTTAACATTCTACGTCTAGTTTTCCACAATTACACTATGCCGATGCTCACAGGGCCTGATGAATAATCCAGGATTTTTTATCTGAAGAATTTTACATTTTCATTAATGATTTATACAGGGTAAATAAACCTATAAGATCAAAATTGGTAGAGTATTTTCAGAAAGGGAACCAATAGTCGGAAATGCATATTTCAGGTACCACGGGATCTAGAACGAGGAAAACGTGTGAGGAAGTTTGTACGTTGCTTTCGTTATCAGAGCAAACAACAATTTATTTAACCATAAACAACTTACAAAACATAGCAATAACATAACAAAACTTTACAACTCAGAGCAAGTGTACAAAGTGGCGACCGTGAGTCTCAATAAAGCATTACTTTCAAATATCTTGGTATTTGTGTCTCCTGGCGCCTGAAATACAACGTACTTATTTCCGACCGTTGTTTCATATCTCAAAATACTCAGTTACACTCTTTTATCATTTATAGAATTTCCGCCCTGAAGCCTTTGAGACATCCTATCTTTATTAGGCGTGTCTTCTAAAATAATTAGTTATGCTAATTGCCCTGAAGGTAATAATTACTAATTTAGATAGTGGATTGGTGAATGTTTATGAGGAAGAGAACTACCTATGCTTAAATATTATTGTTTTAATCCTCAGAAACAATTTTTTAATAATTAATGAGAGTCTTAAAAAATTAAGTCATAAATATTCTGTCGCAAAAAACGAAATTTCATTAAGAGAAATTAACATATCTTACTATGTTTACTTTTCCCAGCATTTGCTTTAAGGCGGTAATTTTTAATTACCAAACGACAGAAATGTATAAAAATTTTTTTTTTCATTTTGTTCCTTGTTTTCTTTCGTTTTTCTCCCTAATATTTTATCGAAGGAAAACATTTCGTTGCTTCTAAGTGAAAAACAACAGAACCGTAATATTAAGGTTTCTATACTCTATAATAGGATTTCATATCATAAAAAAAATTTCAATGTCTCTTTTTTCCCCTAAAAATTGCAATACTGGCGGAAAAATGATCCCATAAAATGAGCAAATTAATAAGATTAAAGTTGAAGAGTGAGAGAAATAGTAGTATCCAGCGAAGTTTGCTCTTTTTGATTTTTTTTAATTCTTGTTCTTAAATTCGTATATCAGAACTTTTTAAAAGACTGAAAAAATTACGTACAATTTCCTTTTTTTTTTTTTTTTTTTGCTCTTCCGCGTAAGCGATTGTGGTTTTCTTTTGGAGAAATTTTGGAGATAGCGTTAAGGTTTATTTTCTTTAGAATCACGCTTTCAAGATCATTGACAATTTAGATCAATGAACTGTCATATTTACATATAAAACTCAACCCCCAGGCCCATTTTCCTCTTTTGTTCTTGATTTCTAAGACTTAAATGTTTCTCAAACGTAGTAAAAAGTCCAGAAATAATTATAATTATCAGACACAACTGGGCGTATCTATAGTTTTATTTGCGTTGTAATAGAGTTTCTTTATATAAGAATGAAATAATGGACCACGGCATAAAAGAGAAAAATGCATTCATATTTTCATATCCAAGCCTTGTGGGCTGCCGACGAATATGTTTGCCTTAAGCCTAGTTCGGACTGTGGAAAAATGGATGTAAAATACATTTCCTTGTTATTCCTTCTTTCATTACGCCGTTTCATTGTTCATTTCTGGTCGTGTGAACTGAGTTTCAGCGATAAGGAAGGTTTTATGCAATTTAAATATTCAACAAATGCTTGAACATAACTAAAAGTTGAAAAATAAAAACCCACTGCAAAATGTGATAAACGAAAAATATTGACCTCTAATGGCCTAAAGAATATCAGGCATTTTATATTTCATCGATGGAGACAGTAACCTGAGTGAATCTTTGATATAATCAATATACTTACAAGTAAATTTTTTGGCAATTAAGAAAGCAGTTCTGATATTTTCTTGAAACGGAACGTAAACGGAAACAAAACGACTATTAGGATATCTCTGCCATTTTTAGGCCCGTAGAAATCTTTTTTAATCTTTTAGGAAGGAGTGCATTTTGGATCGTCCATCAAGCTAAAAGTTCTGTTTTCAAATTGGGGCAGGTTCTTAGGAGCAGGGCTAAAAATGTTGAACCATATCTGGGCATTATATATAATTTTAAAGATTGATGCCAACATTTTGTTTAAATTTTAAACTTTAAGAGAACTTTAACGTGTTTTAATTTTAAGAAAAATAAAAAAGTAGATAAATATTATAATAAACTTCGAAGACTGCCTGGAGCCCGAGTGCTGGGAAAGTGGTTTAGTGGCTGCTCTCGCTCTCTGATTAGGCCTGTTTTTCATGTGCATTTCCCATTTGCAGAAAAGGAAAAAGTCTTTTGGCATTCAATAAGACAATAGTGAAAAAGTTATTTCTTCATGAATATTTAAAAAGAATGCCGAAAACTATAGAGTTCAATTAGAAATTAAAACTTTAACATTTTCCCCCACAAACGTCATAGAGGTAAGCGAAGAGGAAAAAAAGATTTTTTGCCTGGGATTGGAAACGGGGATATTTGTGTAATAAGAGAAAGCAAAAAGCAATATCGATCCTTCAAAATTTTTATATTATTAAAGCGAAGAGTTCTGATAAAAAAAACAAGTAGTTCATCAATGAAGGTCAAATTCCATTGTAGGAAAGAATGAGTATTCTTAATGAATTCTTAATGCCGAGTTCCCTGTCGGTGCTTTTGGAACCACAATGAAACAAGTTTAAATGTGGTGGAGAAAAAAATGGATTCAAGAATGGTAAAATTATTTTATTAAGTTTTTTATACGTTTCCACTGACTTTTATTTTCTTCCATTTAAGCAATATCTTCCTGATTTTTAGAAAAATATTGAACTTATAAAAGATTTGTTTCTTTACTTCAAGATAGGCGAGGAAACGAAAAGTTTTTAAAAATAAGTTTTTAAGTTGAAAACATCAATAGCGTTAACATTTGTTAATGAACAAACCTTAGATTATAGTGAAGACTCAAATTTTATCTGTGTTGGAACTCTAAGATGTGCATTAGAATTGCTATCATGCTATTGTATCGTAAAAATCATGTTAAGATATTCTTTTCATTTTTCACAATTTAACATTTTTAATTTATTAGTAACCGACTGAAGTATTTTTTATTTGTATAAAAGTGTAATGACTCAGTTAATTATCCAATCTTCTGTAAAATATTAGTAATAAAAGAAGCGTGCCTTTAGAAATCCAATGGTATTTTTGAAATAAAGAGTTTCTCTGAAAATAAAAGAGTAGATAAAACAATAACAATAATAAATATCTTATTTTTTAGTTTGTTATTAAAAACTGAAGCCGTTCGTTAGATATTTCTATTTTTAATAAGCATCGCAATTTTATTTTCATAGTTGTACAAATTGTGATCATTGCGGAGTTAACCTTCTCTTAGAATGAAGCTGTTGGCAAAAGTTTACTAATAGGATAAATGAAAATAACGTATAATGTTTAGAATTCGACCAAGTTAAGGATGTCGTTCTTTAAAAATGTTAAGCTTAACATCACCTTAGTTAAGTTGGTATGTGAAGTTTTCCAATTAAGTATTTTGAATTTTGGGCAAACATTACTTATTTTCAATGACCAGGAAAGGTTATTCCGTATATAAAAGCATAATGCGCTTGAAATTTAAAATCTATTCTTCTTTCATTAGGGATTGTCATAAAATGTCATTTGCTACTGCTGATATTATTGCTACCATCACTGCTACTACTGATATTGTTGTTAATGAATAAATGGGAATTATCTAGAGCAGGAGGTCGGCAACCTCTTTCCGCTCACGGTCCAAAAAATAATCTGAAACATGTGGCCAGCCACATTTATTTATTGTAATTTTTAGTAATAATAATAATAAACGTTTATGTCGTAATAGAACAATTTGTGTGATACCTGATACTGTTAGGGCTCGACAATTTTTAGGAACACTTCACGAGCAGCATGAAGCTAGACGTAGAACATTTTCCAAATCAGTAATTCCTGTTCTTAACTTTCTCTTCGTGGATTTTAATTTAGGATAATTTTGCCTGATGGGCCGGACCTGGACCGCGAGCCATAGGTTGCCGATTTCTGAAATACAGGATTAATAGACCCAGTCATGTGATCCTCCTACCAATGATTTATGTCACCTGACAGCCTTAACTTATTCTTGACAAAGAGATACAAACTTAATATACATTCATACATACATACATCCATACATCCATGCACAAACATATTTACACTTACTAGCGTCACCAATTTTACATATTAAAAATGAAAACAAATTTTTAACCTAGTGTATAAAATGAACGAGTTTTGTTCAAATTTGACAAGGCGTGCTGTGTTTAATTATGATACAATCTAACATTTTGAATGTTAGTAAACGAATGTTTAATATTGTTCATTAATTTTTTAAAGTTTGCATTCAAATACTTATTGATAAATGTAATTGGATAAGAAAATACACATTCAAAGTATCTTTTTTAGTCTCAATGAATTATGAGAAAGTGAATTGCTTTTATGATCTCCCGAATACTTATGTATAAAAAAAAGCTTCGCTTTAACTGTTAAATTTCATTTTCTTTAAAAATATCGTATTATTAAACAAATCAGTATATTGTTCCGATGGGTAAAACCCTTAAAATTAGGCAAACGAAGTTCATTTATAGTCTGATGGAGACAATTTTATATATCAAGTTGTACAAAAGCAATTTTGATCCTCAATATTTATATCCCAAAACTGTCTATCTTATTTTTTATGTACATAACTTTTATCTATATTTTCTTTAATTTTAATTGCAATACATATATATAGGTATGCATAATTATTATATATACATATATATGAATATCTAATTTTTCTTTCTTCACATTAATTAAAAAGGCACATCTGCAGTCAAATATGCACAGATATTTTAGATAGTATTTTCAAATATCATTAAAGAAATATAATTTTATTTACACTTATACTTTTTGTGAATTTCAATAAAAGTAGAAGGTATTTTTGGTTCATTTATATCATCTATATTGATTCTGATGTTATTCAATTTTGTAAGAACCTAGCTATTATAATCATTGTATATTATTGATATTTACAATTTAATGCTTAGAGTATTTATTTTATTTTCAAATTTTGTGACCACTCTATGTTTGTTAAAATATAAATTTGTAATTTACTCACTTATTAAGCTAATATCTTTATGTGATTTCTTGAGTAGTTTATGAATGATATTCATAGTTGTTCGGTGGACAAAAAAATATTAAGTTTTTTATGTTTAGATTCAAAGAAAATGTGTATTTTGAAAGACTTATGAAAAGTAAGGCCTTAATAACCTTTAGAAACCTGTAAGTGGAACTTTTTCCCCATGCTGATAAAGAACTTTTTTGTATTGGATTTTTTAAAGTAAAATTTCTATATTTAATAATAAAAAAAGAAAAACTAATCTAAAAGAAACTCTTGTTTCAACTAAGTTTTCTTAAACCAAAACTCAAAATAATCTTGTACAAAATAGTCTTAAAATATCAGCTCAAATATTTTTCAGAATTTCTAACTGGTGTTACATATGCCAATTAAGAGTTGACAGAGAAAACAAACATGTTAAAATCACACCAGACTAGCAGCGAGAAGTTTTATAAGAAAGAGTATAAATAATAATTTTTTAAAATATTTGAATGGAAATTTGATACAAGGCGTTTAAGACAACATATCAATTCAAATATTGTACCATTTATTCCTATTCATGTTATTTATCATTTGTGTATATTTTGGAAAAAAATAGTACAATAATCATATATATTATAAGCATAAATAAATAAAGAATATATTCTTAAACTTTTTCTATTAAGAATAATAATTTCTTTTCCGTTTAAATTTAAAGTGGATTCGGAATAATTACTTTTGTTGACATGAAGATATATCAAAATAACTGTTAATAACCCACTGAATAAACCAAAAGAAAATATACTAGAAAGAGATCAATGAAAAAAATTAAAAAGGAACAAAGTGGGGATAGCAAAAAACCAAATCACAGCTAGATAAATTGCTATGGCAGAATGGTACATTCGCACAGGCCTACCACGAGATAATGATACGGAATCAAAAAAAATTACGGGGCTGTGTTGGGACACGGCCGCTAGTTAAATCGTAGAATACGTCTTGAGGCCACATGGCGAATAAGAAAGAACTTTGTACAATACAATTTAAAAAATTTAATTTCTGATAAAAAATGTTCATACAAAAATGTGCTTGCAATTAATCATAAATTGTTAACCAAACCTTTATGTCATTCCCAACTTACAAATCACTGGTCAATGATAAGAGGAATATGTTAGAAATGGCAACAGACAAGAACCAATGTTTCGCGCAAACATCAAATTTATAGTACTGCCACCCAATGTAATAGGTGATTCGATGGGTAAAATGTTTCCCATAAAGCTAAGAGCGTATAAATTTAATGTAGCATCTACATTGATAATGCTAACTGTCATAATTGCAATATTAGTATCCACCTCCATATTGTCACTAACTGGTCTAGTTGTTGGTGAATATTTCATTATCGCACCGAACAACAATATTTCCTTAGCAGATATGGACACTTTAGGATGAATATACACTGAATGGCCAGATTATTAAGACCACCCCATCAGTATTTCGTTGGGCCACCTTCTGCCTTCAATACTGCGGCGATTCGCATTTACTCCACGAGATGTTGAAAGGTGATGCGAGGAATCGACACCATGAATGCTGTTGTCTTGTGCTTTCTGGCCACAATCCGCTTCAAACTCCTTCAGTCTCTATCAGTGAGCTTCGACTTTCGGGCAATGTTGTGCTTGGCAGATGATGCCTTTCCCTGCTTCTTATAGGTTGTCATAACGGTCTTTGCCTGATGAATAGAAGTATCCTGTTGTGTGAAATTTGTTGTTTTGGAACCACCTGTCTGATGGCTCTTTCAATTTTCTCCCACAAATGCTCAATTAGATTGAGGTTTGGTCATTATGGGGGGATCACGTAAGCCAGGTTCGTCCTCGTTCGTGGCGGTCGCAACAATCTCGCCTTACTATTATTTTCAATTGTCGAATCAACATGGGGTTAAAGCATACATTCAAACCCAGTTTTCCAGCAGACAGTCCAGTTGTAACAATTTAACAGCAGCTGTTCTGGAACATTTAGCGAATGCAGCCGTTTTGCTGATATTAGCTCCATGGCTCCGAGCGCCAACAATCATCAGAGGCTGCTAAATCGCGTCGTTTACGTATAATCTTCTGAAACAAAACACTTCCAATGTCGTGGTAAACAACCTACTAGTCCGGCTCTTTAGCAACTTCAGCGCGAAATCATAGCTAATTTGCCTACAAACAGGTGGTCATAATAATCTCACCACTCAGAATAAGCACTTCCTAGTATAGATCTCACTACACAATTGTACAAAGCTTTAACAATACAAATATCATTGATATCAGCGTCGATCAGTCGTCTATAAGTCCCAGTATAAGTTCACATTCGTTAAACAGTTAACATTTCAACAAATTGCAAAAACGCCTGCTCTCCTATAACTTATAACACCATATTTTTGTATAGTTTTAAATTTGTTCTACACAGCATGAAATCTTCACACAGGACTGATGAAAGTGATGAAGCTAAGATATCACACTTCTGTTACCTGGGTGCTTCAAGTCCTTCTCAAAATAAAATCTATCACAAACATTAGGCTACACGAATATCCAAATTCATTGTTTATGAATATAGAAGGAAATATGAATTCCGTGTCCCAAACTGTCGCATATACAGGGTGAGACATCTATCTTGAGATAACTGAATATCTCGGAAACTAAGCATTGTATGAAAAATTGTCCAAAATCAAATCCCCTTGTGAGGGGGGCTGGGGAGAGGGGGTAACTTTGAAATCTTAAATAGTAACCCCTATTTTAATGGTATATTCAGATTGTACACAATAATCGAGAAATGTTTCATTCTTGGTGTTTTTTCAATTGATCCAACCGTTTAGGAGACAGAGGCCATAAAAAGTGTGGAACTTTTAAAGTTTTGAACCGAATTTTATCGATGAAGACAAAGAAATAGAGAGTGGGTCTTACAGACATTCCAATCCACTTTTTCATGGTCTTTAAGAATCCGAAGTCAGAATTTCAAAAATCCAATATTTTTCAATACACACGCATTGACTCTGTCTCCATAGGACTGTTGCCCCCAAAAGTTAACTTGTGCATTAAAAAATTTTGAATTTTGAAACGTTTATATCATCAGATATGTTATATGCGTCGAACTGAGCAGCAGAAGTTATGGGCGCATTCTTATCGGGCTATAGTTCACTTTGGCGGCGCCACGATTCGACTTTCAGTCGTTCCTACTGAGCCCGTAGAAGTTCAACATCAGACATCTGGGTCTTCATGTATTCCCTGAATCTGTTTACCTGTGACGTTTTCTATAATTCTTCTGGCGTTTATTATGCATAAACTTGGAAATTCTGTAATTTTTGCAAAATTTCCACAATTAGAAGGCTTAATCTTAGAATCTTAGATACTATTAAATACTGAGGTTTAATTTTTAAGCTATTTTATAAAGCGCAAAAAGATAAAACAAATGACACCTAAAATGTCTTTGCGATCACAACGGAAGCCGGAGCTAGACTAAATTAATCTCCGCAAGAGAGCAGATTTTCTGACTCAACTTTGTACTTCGATTGCACGAGCCGATGACGTCAGCATGTAGTCGGTCAAAGTCTAAAGCATGCTTTGTTTTATATACTATCGAATGAAATATCATTCATTTTTCTATCATTAAAAGTTTTGACGTTATTAAGGTTTTCGTGATCAACACTTTTCGTGACATTCATGATTTAAGCGTGGCATCCCAGTATCGAAACATAAGATGTATTCTACGTCAAAAAGAAAATTGTATTTTTCAATAAGAGGAAGCCCTTCATGCCGTTTATATTGTTTGATGCTTTGAAATGAATTTTTCTGCCATTTCTTCATTTTTTCAAAAAAAAAAAATTATTTTCTCTAAAAAGGTTTAGCCCATTTCCATAAAAAATGGTCAATATATAGTTTAAGAACCCCACTGTCTGAGTTTCTAAAAAGAATAAAAAAATATAAACGGGGTGAGGGTCTTGGGGGAGGGGATAGTAAATAACTCCAAAACTGCTCATCACAGCCAAACAAGCCATTTACAAAAAAAATTCGCCCTAATGAGAGGGGTATGTATATGTCAAGTTTATTGAGTTTGGTTCGCTCGTTTGAACGTTACAGCCATTTTTTAATTTTTAGAAAATAATTAATATCTCAAAAAAGGCTTACCCAATTGACATAAAATATACGCCAAGGCACAAGTTAAGGAACCCTCTATGTATGTATAATTTTTATTTGGTTCGGCTATTTGCCGTTTCAGAGGAGTTAGCTGCACTAAATTGGACACATACGTACATACTGTAACGTGCTAGTAATAGATACTGCAATTACCCACACGTTCAGCCAAATTAAAGGAGAAACCTCTAGTCTAACATAAAAAGCCCCCTCCATTCCCTTTGTTAAGCTATTGAAAATACCTTACACTTCAAAAATTATACATCTCGAAATTAAGGAAAGGAACTCCTTCTGAGTACTCAATCAAATAAGAGCAACGCGGAATACGAAAGCTTTGTCCTAAAAATTAAAATCGCAAATAAAAGAAACCCAACTTAAAGTATCGTGGTACGATTCTTTAAGTAAGAAAAAAAACAAACAAATCCCTTTAGTTAATTGACTCCCAATCGAGTTACCTTTTGAACTTAGTCAAAAAAATGGGCGCAAAAAATGGGCGTAAAGAAACCAACAAAGTTCCAAATAAATATTTTTCATTACTTTTTTTTTTTTTTTTTTGAGTTAAATAAAGAAAGCGATGCTCATCTAAGACAAATAGTCCCGAAACATGTTATTCAAAAACAAAAATTAATCGGTCCAGAGAATCAGAAGGTCCGATGAAGGCTCGAGGAACTTGACCGCCTCAGAGAGAGTTGCGACGGGACAATGCTCACTACAAATAGGCAGCAGGCTGACTAATGACTAAAGAAGATGAGAGCCGGCTACAGCTTTACAAGCCAGGGGTAGAACTCGTAACAAAGGACCAACCAGAGGAGCTATTATATGAACGGAAACGCAGCTCAAACTAGGTAAACGGGACACTGAGCAAAGGCATAAGTATTTGGAAATAAAAATTAAATTTGACAAGATACAAAAAAATAACAAAAGAAGCAAACAAAATTACGAATGGATATTCAGAAAAATGCTATAGTGAAAGAAAAAAATAAAGAAAACAGGAACCTCCAAAAAACGTTACCTAAAGGTGAAAAAAAAACATTGACTAATAATAAATTACATGAGAAGCTTAAAAAGACAAAGTGGATTATTGGGACGAAGGTGACGGACGAAAAATAAACGAACAAAGGGTTGCGGACAGCACTGGAGGGAAGAACAAAGACTCAAACAAGAACGAGGTCCTGGAAAAGTAAAACTAAAGTATAAATAAAATGAAAAAAAAAAATTAAAAGAAATAAAAGAAAATTAAAGATTAAATAGAGCTAGCTGATTAGATTCACAAAAAATATTAAAAAAAAATAATATCAAGGACACAAGAGCAATTTAAAACTAGAGTCCGAAAATATTAAAAATTGGGCTTTGAATTCGATAGGTAGATGGAACCTGCGTTGGAAACTAGCGTGGACAACACACGGCTCGAAATTTCTGGATTCTTAAATGGTCCGGTGAGAGTCGATCGGTTCGAGGGCAACGCTAACTGAACGCTTCTACAAGAAGATCCGTTGACCAAAATGGGTGGTGACGGTGGAGGATATGATGAGTTGTCTTGGACGATAACTGGTAGTCGGCAATAGGCTAAACGCTCCCGATCAGCACTGGCGGTGAGGAGAAAACCCAGCTCAAAAGGCAAATGCGGATCAAGGGCATCACCGCGAGGAGGAGAAAACCCAGCTCGTCTGCGGTGAACATAAGTTTATGCCGAAGTCTTCGTGGGAAAACCCAAGGAGGCATATTCATCTTAAGGATGGGAAAGAATGTATAACAGATACTGTGATGAAATAACATAAACAACTCACAATAAGCTGGTCGGAAGTAAGGAAGAAGTCATCATGGCCAATTAAGTTAACCCACACGTTGCCCGTGGCAGAATCCAGGAAACCATGAGTATAAGATTAGCAGACAATGAATAATCATGGCAATGTGGTATAGTTGCAATGGGAAAAACTAAGTCTTGGCTATTGACTTTGAAGACATGATCGGTAGGACCATGCGGAGAGCAATAAATTTTCCGCAAGCCAACGATGAGGCCAAGAAGAGAGCACTCACCCAACTCAGGCCAGAAGTAAAAGTGAGTAAACAAAAATATTAAATTCTTCGGGAAAAAAAATTTTTAATATCCCCAGGACACGAGACACGTTGACTCGCGCTCCGAGAAAAAAAAATAACGCGACGCTCTAAAAGACTAACCCCAGATAACAAAGGGCTATTTAAATATCAACAATCGCACGCAAAAGTGGAGAGGAAAAAGAAAGCGTAGTGCGGAATTCAAACAATCTGTTTAACTACATGTTCTTAAAGAAAAAAAAATTAAAACAATAAAGATAAAAATATTTTCAGAATATTTCAAAAAATTTATAATTATTCTTACAAATAAATATTGAATCTGACGATTCATGCTTTCTTCTCGTTAAAATCTCAAATTCTCTAAATCGTAACCACGATAAGAACGAAAAGACAATTTCTAGGCATTTTTCGATCTACTTTAAGCAAAAGAATCAACACTTAAGGAAAAGTGGAAATTTTAGATTCTATCTACCGAACACTAAAACACTAAATTAAACACTTATTAAGTTTTAGTTCATAAGATATGAGTGAAATAAGAATCGGCCCCTTTAGCCGCAAAAAATCGGTTTTATAAAGTCTCGAAATCTTAAATTAGTCACACAATGACCTGAAAAAAAAAACGGTACGCTACAATACATACGTACATACATACGTACAGACGGAAATTTTTTTATTCAAAATTTCAACATATCTTTACGAATCATGAGTTTTTAAGTCGATTTCAGCAAAAAAAAAATTTTGAGTTTCTGAAACGAATACAAAGGCCTTCACTCTTAGAGAGTGGTAGGCCAATAAAAATGCGAGAGTTACCCAGAAAGTAAGTTTCAACGGGATTTAAAAAAAAAACAAGAAAACAGCAAAGGTGCTTGGAGATATTTGAAAAACACACTTTACGCAGTTTCCACCATTGTGGAGACACTTTCCATCGTGTAGAACAGGTATTGTATTTCCTTGTCATAGAAAGATACCGCCTGTGACAAATCACATACTAACGGTTTGTTTGTTGTGATCTTTTTGGAACGGCTATCCACCAAGGATGGATTTCAGATGTTTGAACAGATGGAAATCACTTGAAGCTAGGTCTGGACTGATGATCGATTGGTTTCTAGCGAAAGGTCTGGAGGAGATTTTGAGTTGCAGCGGCAGAGTATATTGTCGTAACTATAGTATGTTACAACATTAACTTATATTTTATGTGGGTTTCAGGATATAAAAGAGAACATCTGTACGTGTTAATCTTCACTGAGCCCAACATACTACTGATTTCTATCAAACAGAAAATATTTTGCAAACCTGCCAGATCGCTAAGGCAGTCTTGCATGTCATATTTTGTTGAGTATTTTGCAATAGACTTCTGTGTTGATTCTTGAGTCTTGAGACATGAAGTGAACGAGCAAAACCCCTTTTCTGTCTCAAAACACAGTGCACATGACTTTCCGGATGGATTTTCATGATTAAATTTCGTTTTTATTGGCGATGACTTGTAACTCCACTGCATGTCTGAATTCATTCCTTGTTTCAACAGAACGAAAACGGTTGAAGAATAGAAATTTAGTAATGTTGCTTCTATTCTAAAATAATCTTCAGTTTGTGCATCCTGAGTATTTTACTTCTTCTACGGTTGCACCGTTCTGCTTCCATCTTTGTACAATTTCATTTATAGTCAGTATAGTATCTGGTTTATCCGGAAACGTTACAAAAATTTCATCATATTACTATTCCAACTAACTTGTATAACTTACTGATGACAAGACAGAACATCTTAACTTCATATACCATATTTACCTGCTTATTCACAGCGCACCTTCCTGTTCGTTAATTTCTAAATGCTTTTCCTTACCTTCTATAAATTTTAATGCTGATTTAATGAAGCTTTACGTTCGCAGGCCAAAAGTGATGTCAACACCGTGGTTTTATAAGAAATAATCAGATTAAGCTCATATATGATTTATAAAATTTTATTTACGATTTGAATAGAGATAAATTTGTGGGCATGACTATACATTAAGTTGTTTCAAAAACCTACTCCATGTTCCTTCAAAATTCCAAATGAAAATTGGCTATACAAGGTATTTTGAATCTATATTAAAAAAGTGTTATTTACTCGTCAATATGATAGGCAAATGACAGTCATTAATCGAGTAATTGGCTAGAATTATTGATTTGAGAGCGAAACAAGATCCGCGTTTCGTCATATTGTCATTAACTCTCGACAAGAACGATCAAATTTTCTGCAAATTTAAATTAAGTCAGCTATGATTTTATCGTTTACTGAACGATAGTTCATTTATGTATAGTTCGACTTTTTAAATGATTGTAGTGAATTAAAGAAAAGGGAAAGAAATATTTCGTGACTTGGACCCTGGCTTGTATACAGGTCGCGGAATATTTTTCCGTTTTCTATATTGTATAGAGGGTTGTTAGGGATCTATGGTTACAACTTATAGAGAGCCAGAAAAGGTGGAAAAATCCCTGTCGCCACCATCAAGTGTGTTCAATTTTGTAGTCATGCATCGCAGTTTCCACTGCAGGAGGCTGGAACGCAGAATACCAAGATCAATTCGTAACCACTCCTGTTGACACGCTCTCCAAAGACCCTCCACTGTTCGCGGTCATCTCGGATTGGCCTGCCTTTACCCTTAGGAATGGCACCGATTCTGGTTTTGCCAATGTTATTTAGTATACTTGGTATCCCTTTCTTTGAAATTACAAAGCCTCACTTCTTGCATGCTTTCCTAATTTCGGAATAGCTGATTTTGACGTCGAAAAGATTGTTATGTAGCCCTCTCAATGCCTGTCAATTGTCGGTGGCATAACTCAATGTTTTTAGCTCGCTGTTCGAGTACTAACTATTTTAATACCTGCCCTAACAATACTCTACGTAGATTGCTCATGTGAAATGAACGGGTGCACCACTTTTAAATTTTCTAATTGTTACCATAGTTCTCTAACAACCCTTTGTATTGGTTTTTTCATTAGTATTGGCCGAATTTGATGGAAAGAAGAAAACACTAGAAACAAGGAAAATAGTTTATTAGTGAAATATCTGCCTTCAGCAACTATACATTGTGTCCAACGTGTAGGCAATGAAAAAATGCCACGTCGACAGAAGTAAAAAAAAACTGGTGACACAAGTAATGACAGCAGTTCGATCAGTGACCCGTTTGTCCCGGGATAAATTGTCCAAATGACCAAACATGTTGAGACCAGATTAAACAATAATAGCCAGAAACTGTGGACACCAGTATACTAATTAAAAAAACACTGAAAACACTAATGTGGATTATTGTTTTCAGTGTTTCTTTAATTAGTATGTTGAAATCGATTGGGGTTAAATCTGGTGAATACGTAGGATGAGGGAGAACCTCCTACCTCACAGCATTAATTTTTTGCAGGGTTGCAACAGGCACATGTAGACGAGCACCATCTTGGAGGAGCATTGGACCTGCACGATTCACCAGTGACGCAATTTCTAATTGCATTCGTTCTGCTGAGTGCAGTACACATCGCTGTTGATCGTTTGTCCCCGTGGCAGAAATTCAAAATGCACTACACCCCTGGAGGCCCACCACGCGGAGATGAGAAGTTTGCTTGGATTCAGCTCAGGTTTTGGATGATGTTTCGGTGTTCCCCTTTATTCAGCCTCTGATCTTTTCGTTTTCTGTTGTCGTAAAGCACCCATTTTTCATCAACATTAACGATGCGATGCAGAAACGGTGTTAGAGCCTTACGATGTTTGAGGGCAGGACATGTTTCTGACATCGCGCTGCTCCATGACATTAATATCTGCAACTACTGGTGAAACGTTTGAACCAGTCCTGCTTATTTTGTAGGGGGTTGTCATCATTCCTGCTGTAATGTTATGCATCTTATGGCTTATGTAAAGTAGCCTAAGCGAAATCGGCCACTACTGATGATATGCTTGAAGAATTTTCTTTAGTTTTCTTAATTTCTCTTTCGTTGAGTACAATACTTCACAACCAAATGAAAAGTTTTTTAATGCAACATGAACAAAAAATTAAGCACGTTAATAAATTTTGATTGGTTGATTCCGAGTCTCGCAATCCGTTAACGCTCGACTATAATAGCCAATGATCCGCAAGGCCCCATCGATGAGTTGTGCTAGCATCCCCTCCACAGCCACCTTGCTAGCATCCGTATGTACCTCAAAAGGATTTGGCTGATTGTGAGTGCGTCAACGGCTGCGGTTATTTTAAATGAGCATCCTCTACAAATTTAAAAAAAAAATTAAAAATAAAACTGATTTATTTCAGGAAGCAAAATGAGTTAAAATGAGGTCAAACTAATCATTTCCGGTCATGGGTTTATTGACAAAAAGTGTTCATATACATCCGAGTTCGGAGACACTGTATAATACGAGAAAGATCAAATTATTATAATAACGAGTGGAAAAAGAATGAATGTATTAAAAATATCCTGTTAATGAATACAGCATCATCCTTTATCAAAGCATCCATGAATTCGGTAAGATCTAACGACTATCCTAGGCCTTTTTAAAATGGGAATATAAATAATAGGTGCTTAAAAGAAACAACATTGCCAGACGAGCATGTAGCACAAATCTGTAGCCGACCAAGGACAACTTCTTCCAATCTAATGTTGTGTATGAGGATGGCCAATGATTAATAACCGGCTTGATTTTCTGGCGTTTGTTTCATGAGTTTAAAGACCAAGTCTCTTTCCAGGAACAAAGAAGCTTATCGGAAATCAGAAGACGTACAAGCTACGGGGTATTGTAGTGTTCGATAAAAAGTATATTCCTTCTTCGGCCACTTATCCATATGTATTCATTTTGTTTGATCCCCAAATGACTGGAAATCAACAAAGATATCGAGAATTTCAAGATCCCAGATAATTACATAGTCATTTGCGCGCAATGCAAGATTTAAAGACACCATAAAACAAAAAAGATAGACATAAAACAACATATTATTACGGCCTCCCCCGATGACCGTAAATAAGCGCTTTGATGACGAATAACGCTTCTTGAACGTAGCTGGACCTAGTTTTTGCCATTCTAATTGGAGGAAGGACCTAAGATGATGTGCTCCACTTCTCCATACATTTGCATTTGATGGAATTACGCCTTTAAATCTGCTATTCCTAGCCAACCACAGTTCATAGTTCAAAAAGGCGATGGAAACAGCTAGATCCAGCTTGAACACAGCGCCGGTTGAGTCATCCATCAAGAATCGCACACACCTGTATGAACATTTTCCAAGACGAAAGTGCTGTTTTAGGCGATCCCAGATGGATTTGGCGAACGGGCACTTATAAAACACTTGACTAGTTGATTCTGAAAACCCACAAGCTAGGCAACCACTCTCCATAGAGGGAGACGCTGGAGAGTTATAAATCCGTGGTGCAGCAGCCGCCATTTGACGTTCACAACTGTTCTTTCAAAAGCTGTTGCTTTAATTATCTTCACTATGCTTAATCATGGATAATCAGGATGCAACCGAACGATGTCAGTAGTCACATCCTGGTCAGATTGCTGGAAGAACCATGATAACCGAAGATTGCCCCAGTCTTGTGAGTTTAAAAGTCTAAGTTCGGGAATAAATTTTGTCAAAGTCTTTTGATATGTCACATAAAAGTCCGGAGTTTTAAGGTCTATCGTCAATGGCAACATAGACGGAAACGGTAACCTGTTCACCTTGAAGAAGAAGCGCAGATGCATAAACACAAAGTTAGCTCATATTGGAGGAGGGAGGAAAAACACACGAATCAAAGCGGCCATACTGGCTGCGATGAGGCACCGTCGAAGATCAGGTATTTCCACTCCCCATCTCTCCACTGGGATACACATGTAATCCGTTCTGAATGGAATTTTTCGAACTTTATAGATGTTCAGAGAATATGCGTCGGATGCGAATAGAAATACGTCATCGGCATACGCCAGCGTCCGGATGTTGATCGACGCAACTGGGAGTTCATATCCTCGAACATCAGGATGGCGATTTAGTACGTAGATGCTGAAGTAATGGCTCCAAGTAGAAGATATACAGGAGGGGGGATAGTGGACACCCCTGCCTTACACCCCTGCCAAAGAAGGATGAAATGAAGCCATTGATCGCTACGCATGATGTGGCCGAAGCGTACAGTGCGGAGATTATCACAGCAAATTTCTGAAGTTGAAGATGGTGAAACACTTTGAAGAAAAATTCGTGGTTCACCTTATCGAAGGCCTTTCCTGGTCGAGGCTTAACATAGCCAGCGTTTGCTGTCGAATTTGTGCTTCTTCCAAGACACATCAAATGGCAATGAAGTTGTCAGTCATCCTTCGTGATGGAATTGAACAGGATTATCCCCGGTCAAAAAATTCGTCCGCAATAGGTTTCAGTCGTTGTTGAAACACCCCAGTGAAAACCTTGTAATCTTTGTTAACACTGGGTCACCAGTTCCGGGTCTGACACTTTGGGGAGCACAATAATTTTCCCTTTGACGAATTTCGATGTGATTGAAGACGGATCTTGAATGATGGAATTGAAAACCCTCACCAGGAAAGGCCCCAGAAATTTTCAGGTCGCACTGTAGAGTACGGGATGCCGTCTAAGCCCGGACTGGACCCATGACGGCCATCTCTCGACAGAAACTTCTTTACTACATCTTCAGTGAAGGGACGGGTAATACACAGGTCAGTATCCTCCGAGAAAGGTTTTAGTGCCTCTATCCATTTCTTCGTGGCATCAGATGGAACGATTGGGTTGTCGAAGAAAGATGCGAAAGGGAGCGGAAAGCTGCCAAGATGTCTGAGTCAGTTTCCACTACCCTACCATTCACCATCAAACGAGGACAATGCTTCTTATTGGCCCTTCGTCTCTCCTCGGCAAACACAGCTGATGACATGTGCCGGACGTCCGTAGCCCAGTTGAGTTTGGCCCTTATAGCGGCGCCTGCAGCCTTTCGGATCATTAGAGCATTGATCTCACTCTTCACCTGGCGTATGTCGTCGGCAAACCCCTCCGTAGGGGTAGAACAACGGAGGAGACGCAGGATTTCTTGCAGCATGATGAGATGACGACGACGACGTCTAGCAGCGTCCAACCCAATCTTCCGAAAAAAACGCTTGATTTTGGTTTTTAATATTAACGACGTCTCTAACGTAGGAGGCACATTGTGGAGATGTTTTACCACAAACTGAACGAACATACTCTTGTACTCTTCTTCGTCGAGTAGAGAAACATTCAGGAACCAATTGCGATGACGACTTATGCCTGCAGCTGATGCTGGAAATGGAGGGTTCCACGACCACATGATGGCACTGTGATCGGAGAATTAACATGGAATAACCTCCATTATACCAGGCGTACCAGCAAACGCATTGATCAAAAAGAGATCGAGTCTTGATGAAACTGTAGGTCCTTGATGGAAAGTGAACCCGTCGTATTTTTCGGTTCGTGGATTGTGTGTCCAGAGATCGAATAATGCGTTTTGCTGGCATAGACGACACACATATCCAGACGAAAAGGTGTTACAATCGTCTGGACGACAGTTCAAGTCCCTAGCAATCACTACAGGCAAAGTTGTGCACAAAAAGTTGTAAATGTCACTAAAAAAGTTTGGTTTCTCTACCGCCGCACATGGAGCATATACACATTAAGCAATCGCAACTCGATGCCGGATGAGGAAATGTCCGTCGCGATTACCATGCACTCGTCGTCAAAATCACAATTCAACACCATAATGGAGGGGTTGAAAATCACAGTCGCAACCTCCTGCCCATGGGGAGACGAGGAATTGATGAAAAATTGTCCACATGGATATTGGCGACGAAGACTGGAAGGTTGTAGCACTGTCGTGAAGGGGCCAACTTCACTTCCTGCAGAAGGAGAATGTCCGGCTTGTACAGGGCAATGAAAGTCGATAGAACCGATTGCTTAAACGAAGAGCCAAGAGAACGCACGTTCAGTGCTAAAACCTTCATTGAGGAATTAGGATTTCAGAGGCTAACCTGTGTCTACAGGAGATGTCAGCCTCTCGAATATAGAAGGAGGTTCAGATGTCTTCCGTCTAGGGGATCGAGCACGACCCGAAGAGGAAGAAGGGCTGCGCTGGTGGCCTGCGCAGCTGTCTCGCTCGGTAGAAGAAGAGGCAGCAAACCCATCTCTTCTGCTGTGATGTCGTCTGGTTTTCCGCTTGTGAGGATTCTTGATCTTCGCAAGCTGATCCCGCTGTTTCGTTACTGATGGCTTCGTACTCCCAGCTGAGGATGACAATCTGGCCGGAGAAGACGAGCAGCCTATCTAAAGCGGCTGCGACGATGATGTTTGCACTGGCGGTGGAAGAGCCGGAAATTCTTCCTCCCCAAACACCGATCTGGTACCCAAAGAAGCGTCTACGTTGTCTTCTGCTGCAGAGCTTGCCTCCTCTTCCATCGAGATGTCACTTGATGGCTGAGGAAGGGGAACCTCTTTCGGAACCCCTGCAGGTGGCGGAGGAGGCGGGGGTGGCATGTCCTCCCTCGGTTCAGCAGGAAGAGGCGGCGGAGATAGTGACGTACGCAGTCTTCGAGAAGGAGATGAAGGCAGCGTAGCTGTGTGTGGCACAGGTGTTCTTGC
The DNA here is from genome assembly GCA_023313115.1 of Rhysida immarginata. Classification (NCBI taxonomy): domain Eukaryota; kingdom Metazoa; phylum Arthropoda; class Chilopoda; order Scolopendromorpha; family Scolopendridae; genus Rhysida; species Rhysida immarginata. Next base: position 421,469 of record JAHWFO010076042.1, on the reverse strand, counting down.
TGGCGTTGTCATCACTGCTGGCTGCTGGGACGACATTCCCTTTGACGGCGACGGTGGAGCTGCTGATGCTGCAAAGGTCCTCTCCGGGCAACGATGATATTTGCCCACGATTTTCCAACATGTCTCACATTTTTTAAGGAGAGGACAATCTTTCCTTACATGAGTCGTCTTTTTGCAGTACCAGCAGCACTGCCTTTGCCCCTTGTAAGTCACGGAAACCTTTTCTCCGTGCAACACAAGGGAGTCGGGAATGTCCTTTTGAAGTCTCATGTCCATTATGATATCACCAGTTTTTTGCAGGGGAGAATCCGGATGTTGTGGATATGCTACTTTCAGCACGTCCCCATAGCCAGACATGTAGCTCTTCAGGTACGATTCTTCCATCAGTGGAGATGCACCTCGGACTAGGACGGGCAGATGTCCGAGGTCAGAGGGAATCAGGTGGACGGTGGTTTGTCCAATTTTCACAAAGTCAGTAGCCACTATTCGGTCTGCTACATTACGCTGCCGACAGAACATCCTTGATTCTGACGGTGTCAAACGCTGAAGCACTGAAACGGCGTGATCGCCAGAGGGGAGAACCGGATGAATACACGTTTTCGCGTACAGCTCTTCTCCATGGTGATGTGATGTAAATTGGACCCCCCCCGGGGGGGGGCCTCACTCACTACCACACAATCAATCCCACACACGCGTCAGTTGGTTGCTGTGTGGGAATACAAACTTCACAATTCAAAAGTTCAAAGGTTTATGCACAAACACTCACACTAATTTAAAATCTGCTAGAGTCGTGATCACGGTAGCTCCGCTTCTGATGATGGCCACTTACTGTCTGCCTTCCTTGCTTCAGTCTTCCCTTTTTATTCGGTCTTGGAAGATTCTGTGCCGAGTTTGCGCACTCCATCCTCCAATTATCTTTCTTCAATTTTCCTTCTCTTGTCGGAGCGAGTCGATTGCGGTCGCGGGTGTTTCTCTTCTCTATTTTTCCTGCCTTCTCTTTCCTCCATGTCAAATCCTCGGAGTTTCGATTTTTGCTGCATCGATTCTTCCGCGGATTTGACAGTAATCAATATTAAACCAACTTCCAGAGAAGCTAGAGAGCTGAAACTTTATACGCATACACAGGGCCGATGACAATGCATGTTAAAGGAAAAAATTTTCAAATCAGTTCACTGGAACGCGTTCTAGGGCAAAAATATTATTTCAGTCTTCACTCCACAAGTCGGCAACTTGGTTGGTGATTTGTGGAGGGACGATTGTTTAACGAATTGCTTAATTGTTAGACCAAATGCAAGCCAAAAACGCTGAGAACAAATGAATTGGTATGATTGTGTCATTTTCGAATTTTCTGAGTTTTTTATTTTGTTTTTAGTGTGTTCGCTGTTAAAGGTTCATTTTCAACTGTCTTCGTTCAGTCTTAAAATAAATAAACATTTTAATTTTAATTTGTAATTTATTTTAATTAATAATTAATTTAATAATTAAAAACGGAGAGATTTTGCGGATATTTTTACTTTTTTCCGAGGGAAAAAAACGAAAACACAAATTTATTGAGCTCTTTTCTAATTAGCATTTCTTATATAGTTATTCTGACACGTCTGAGGGCAATCAAAGGAAATTTACGTCAATAACCATAATCTCTTGGTTCACAAATCATTTCTCATTCTCAGGAATGTCCATTTCTCTTCTATTGCTAAAAGCAATTCTAGCCTCATTGCATAAAAATTGACAATAATATGTGTTATTTAGTTTTGGTCATAACTAAAAGTGCAAAACTATAAGTACAATGACTTTCCTTCTAAAAGGAGTAGAGCCACATAGTGATTGCCACAAACGTGCAAAATAGTGATTGGTGTCTCTCTGTCGCATTGAAAACTCCATGATAGTCTTTGGACTTTATGTTCATTAGGAAAAGCAGATTGGCCATGTACATGAATGGGACGGTTTTTTACTATAGACAACATATACTGAGTGAGCATATTATTATGATCACCCTGTCAGTTTCTCGTTGGGCCTTTAATACTGCGGTGATTCTTCGTGGCATTGATTCCATGAGATGTTGGAAGGGGGTGGGAGGAATCTAACACCATGCCTGATGGATAGCACTGTCTAGTTGTGCTAGATTGGACGGCGATGGATCCAGCCGTCTGATGGTTCGTTCGACTTCGTCCCACAAATGCTCAATTGGAGTGCGATCTGAGGATTGTGGGGGGCCACCGAAGTAAGGTAAAGTCCCCCTCATTTTCCTGGAACCACTCCTGCACAATATGAGCTCTGTGGCATGGCGCATTGTCTTGCTGGAAGTAGCCATCTCCATTGCGGTACGCCATCAACATGGCAGGGTGGACTTGATCGGCGACGATACCGAGGTGTGCTGTGCCATCCAGACGTTGTTCAACACTCATTAACGGACCCAACGCATGCCAGGAAAACATTCCCCAGACGATAACACTGCCGCACCGGCCTGAAGGGTTGTACTCATGCATGCGGGGTCCAGGCTTTCGTGCTGTTTCCGCCAGATTCTCACGCGGCCGTCTGCATGATGTAACTGGAATCGTAACTCTCAGACCACATGATTTGTTTCCACTGCTCGATAGTCCATTCCTTGTGCTCCTGAGCTAATTGGAGTAGTTTCCACTTGTTGGCTGCAGACAGCAAAGGTGTGCGGACAGATCTTCGGCTTCTGTATCCCATGCGATACAGTGTGCGACGGACAGTGCATTCAGAGACCGTTTTGGAGGACCCCTGATAAACGTCAGCAGTGATTTGATGCACAGTTGCCCTTCTGTTATCCTTTACCAGTCGTGACAGTTTCCGTTCTGTCCGATCATCAACCATCCGCGGGCGGTCACAACGCGAACGTTCAGGCTCCGTCTTCCGGCTAACCGTCCAGTCTTTAAATACTTTAACAACGGCTGCTCTTGAGCACCCCACGAATGCTGCTGTTTCGCTGATACTCGCTCCATAGCTCCGAGCACCTACAATCACCGCGTTCGAAGGCTGTTAAATCGCGTCGTTTACCCATAATTGAAGAATGGAACACGTCTACTGTTGTCGACGACACTCAGTTTCCCTTTTTATATTGGTCCGGCTCGCTAGCAACACTGTGGCGACGTCCGTGCGCATATTTGCATAAACATGTCAGGTGGTCATAATAATATGCTCACTCAGCATATACTGATGACACAAACAACCCCAATCAAATGGGCATTGATTTTGCTTCGGGCGTTAAATTGGCATTTATTAAATGTTGTGGAAATTTTGTCTGATTAAAGTCAACTTTGAAAATTTTTGTAGAACCTGATGCCGAATCAATCAACAAACAATTATAGTTTTCAGCGTTTGCAGATTTTACTTCTGTCAAAATGCTAAGAATGTTGGTGTTAATAATTTCTTTAAATTTTATAATCACTGACACATCAGCGAACCTCAGAGTTATGGAAAGTTTTTCATTACCTATTAAATTTATGGACACAGAACAATACAGACAATCACCGGATGATTCGGTTTCTATTCGCTTGCTCAAGAATAATTAAATCAGAAATATTTAACGAAATAATACATTCAATAAAGTTTCGTTTATTTTCATTTACAGTCCTTCTTGAAAAAACCCCGTTTTTAAAACGGGATTTAACCGTCGTAACTCGCTAAGAACTAATATTTTTAGCTACAAACAATGTTTATTTTCTTTTAAAAGAAAAACGTTAATTTCTGGAAAGTTTTCTGGAAGGTATTGAAAGGGATGTGAAGCCACGCCGACTCCAGTTCTGTGGCGAGCTGAGATGCTTTATGGGGTTTAAACCCGGGGAGTTTGGGGGCCAGGGGAGTACCGTAAACGCATCCCCGTGCTCTTCGAACCACGCACGCACATTGTGCGCTGTATGGCACGTCGCATTATCCTGTTGGAAGATGACATCGTGCTGAGGAAATGCAATCTGCATGTAGGGGTGGACATGGTCCGAAAGGACAGATGCGTACTTCCATTGATCCATGGTGCCGTCCACAATGGTAAGTGGACCCAGGGAATGCCATGAAAACATTCCCCAGACCATAATGCTGCCTCCTCCGGCCTGGACCCTTGCGCACGTGCTGCAGGCTTTGTTTTCTGACGCTGAACGCCGTACACGCCATCGCCCATATGTCCGATGTTGCATAAACCGCGATTCATCAAAGAAAGCCACCTTTCGCCACTCTGTTGCTGTACAGTTGCGGTAATGATTTACAAATGTCAGTCTTTGTCGCCGGTTAACAGCCGTCAGCATTGGTGCACGAACTAGCCGTCTGTTGCAGAGCCCCATACGTTCGCTGAACTGTCGTTGAGGATACACGTTAGTGCAGCCCCTCCAATAAAACATCGCCAATCTGTAAAACCAAACCAAGTAGCAAGCCTCTTATTAACTCTAACATTAAGCCAACTAAAGAAGAAAAGAGGGTCATCAAACAACAACTATCCCGTACAAGATACAACACTTGCCCTGGCAGTTCTGACCTGTCCTCTCCAGTCAGCACCTAAGAAATTGGTGTAGCTCTTAAACTAGTGAAACCCAACAAAGCCCCTGGTGTAGATAGTATATTCCCTGAATTTCATAACACTTTTTCTCCCAAAGCTAAACATTGTCTTGCCTCCTTCTTCTCCGCCCTCCTAATCTCAGGAAAGCTGCCTAAAGTATGGAAATCCTCAAAGGTTTTAGCCATTCTGAAACCAGGAAAGGAACATAACTCTCCACGGAACTATAGGCCTACCTCCTTGCAAAGTAGCACCTACAAATTATCGGAAAGAATTATTCTCAGGAGAATAATCCCATTAATAGAAAATCATCTCCCTGCCCACCAAGTACGTTTTATAGCAGGAAGGAGCTGTCCCTCGCACCATACGTTGAAAAACGCTTGGTAAAAAAAGAAAAACTGGGAGAAGCCTTCATCGACTTATCTTTAGCCTACGACACTGTCTGGAAAGACGGGCTACTCTTCAAACTCTCTTGTGTAAAATATTATTTCTCATCTCTAACATGCTCTCTGATCGCAAAGCCATCGTCCATTTATTGAACAATGGAGGCCACGGATCCTAAAAAATGGTCTATCCCAGGACTCAGATCTAGCTCCACATTTGTTTAACTTTTACATCTTTGATATCGAAGAAACAAAATCGACTAAATTTTCTTATGCCGATGACCTTGACTTCCTGTCTGGGCCTTCGACGACATGTCCAACGTATCCCGATTGGAATATTGGTCCAACGCCAACTTCACCAACAAGAACTTAATTGAAGATACAACAGTTAAACCCCCCCTGGCTTTGATCTTTCTAGAAAACTATGGACTAGGCTGAACAGGATCCGTACAGGACAGGGCAGGTGCAGAGAATGGCTCTTCAAATGTGGGTTTACTAATAATCCTCTCTGTGACTCTTCTCCCACTCCACAAACAATAGACCATATTACGAGGCCTGTCCGAAAAGTATCCGGCTACAAAACAGTAGAACTCGCTGCACCTTTTTCCTATCCGGATCGTGTGACGACATTTCTACTGATGACGTAATGAAATTTGAAGCTGTTAAGAGTGCCGCGTGCAATTGTTGTAACACGCTAAAGCAAAACGTTTTTCTTTTCTCTTCGCGTGGTGAAAATGACAGAAAACATTTACCAACGGCATTGCATTAAATTTTGTTTTAAAGTCGATAAAACCGCAACGGGGTGTTATGAATTACTAAAACGAGTATTCGGCAATGATGTTATGAGCCACACACAGATTTTCGGAGGATGTGGACGTAACAACACAAATGCGACGGCGGAGCTCTTGGACATCCCAAAGGAGGCATTCCGCACTTGCTTCGACTAATGGCAGCAACGCTGGGCTAAATGGGTTGCTGCAGACGGTGCTTATTTTGAAGGGGACTAAACATTTATGCGAGTTCGAACCGTATTTTTTGTAGCTTCAATCCGGATACGTTCTGACCTAAACCTAACCTAACCTAACCTTTATGCGAGTTCGAACCGTATTTTTTGTAGCTTCAATCCGGATACTTTCTGGACAGGCCTCGTATTTAAGATTTCCATGAGCGCCTGTTCAGAGGTGGGCTAACAGAACTGAATGATGATGCCCTCGCATGGATTTCCGAACTGGATATTGAATTGTAATCCTCCTTCTATTTATCCACTGTCATATTTCCTTTCTTTTTGCTGTGATTTTATTTTATGTACCATAAGCAATAAATAAATTTGAGCCGGGAAAATTTATTCGAATCAAACTTAGTGGCTTGTTTTGTAAATAGGCATTCTGGCAACAATTCTTCCCAAACTTATTGACTCTTTCCTAAAAGACATATCTTTAAGTATCCTTTAATGTTCGAACAGCTCTGTCCGTGGGGCTTCGGGGGGCTGCCAGCAAAGCCATTGGTCTTTTTTTGCTGCTGCGGAGAATACCAGCTGATACAACTCAAATGATACCCATTTTCATGTTCAACTAACTTACAATCAGATTAAAGCACTCATGGTGCAGCAGTTAGAAGAAGAGAAAAAAAGCAAACCGATATCAATGTTTGAATACAAAAACTGTTCTAGATGATCCTGGATAGACGCATGAGGTTTGGAGCAGCACATTCAGAACAAAGGAAGTGTTGGATGTGGAGGCAAGCAGCATTCAATATGACTTTGAGAAGACTAGCAACAATCTACCATTTACTGAAAATAAGATATTCTCAGAAGAAGCAGCTACTTTTGAAGCACTTGCTGGTCAGCCATTTTTTATTGACCACACAATCATAATCAAAAGCTTCCTCACTAATGGAGCTGAAGCAAAGTCCATAGCAGCCCCCACCTAGTTCTGAAAGACTTCGAATCTTCAAACAATCAAGACATTTTGTGAGATATAGGTAAATACACATGGAATCCCTCTGCGCAAAGATCTTTACAAAGAACTCTTCAAGGACTGGGAAAATCTGAAGGAACCAGGAGTGGCAAGGCAGAAGTTGAAGAGACAAAGAACTATAAAAAGTTTCATGATAGTAACTGTAAAATCATTAAGGAAAAGCAGGTTGAAAACAAGAATGGAAAGCTTTGTGGAAGTAGATTAAAATTTTGCAGAAAAATATTTTGGCAGATACTCAGTTATTCACTTGGATTTCAAGACAAATCGAATACAATCAGATGAGGAAGCAACTGCTCATTGCAGATCTGTCATTCACGAAACCTTCAGGCACATTAGTATACAATGAACAGCACCAACTGGACACAGATCCAAAACTAAATGAAGCTCGTCAACAAGTTTATTCAAAGTGGTGCAACTAAAATAGAGTATAATGATCATACTATTGACAATGTAAAACAAGCTTTAGGACATTTATGCATATACTTGAATTTGTATTATGGAAGAAAAGTGATTGTACTAATTGATGAGTATGATGCTACTTTTGCTGAAGCGGCATTTTGCGTGCCACTGACTGACAATAGGAGTGTTGAAATAGAGGACATTGCTGGATTGATGACAAGCATAGTACTTGAGGCTGTGAAGGGTTATACATGTATATCTGAGAAATATCTTAGGCGTTTACTGATGACTGGAATTTCACTTCTGTCAGGCATGAGTTTTTCTACTGCATTACCTCTTATACACCCATATAGATTTGGAAAGTTGAAGTCTGTCATTCCATATTATGGAGTGACACAATCCGACCTTAGCATGCTTTTACCTAAATTGAAAAGAATGAATGTGTTGCATAAAGATGTTGCAAAGAAATCTATTGATGTGATGCTGAAAGACTTGGGGATTGTATTTATTTGGTATGCCTGTGAAGAATTTGCATGCATAAAAATATTATTTACAGTAAAAAAGTTAAAAGAGGGGTTTTGCAAAGCTCTTGAAACAAGTATTGCTTTAACCAACTCTTTTAGGAGTTCGTTGATGCGAAGTACGTAAATATGACCACTTGCTAGTATCTGGAAAATCCACCTTTGGCGGCAAGCACAGCAGCAGTCGACGTGGCAGAGAGTCAATAAGTTCTCGGAAGGTGGTTGCAGGTATCTGGGACCATTCGGCGATCAGTGCATCCCGTAATTCCATCACCGTGCGTGGTGGAGGGTCCAGCTTGCGGCCATGGCGATCGAGATGGTCCCACAAATGTTCAATGGGGTTAAGCTCCGGGCAGTTTGGTGGCCATGGGAGTAGCTTGAATTCATCCTCATGCTCCTCGAATCAGTCGTGGACAATTTTGGCAGTATGGCACGGAGCATTGTCCTGTTGAAAGTTGCCATCATCCTGAGGAAACACTGTCGGCATGAAGGGGTGTACGTGGTCTGCGACGATCTTCAGGTAACGCACAGCATTCAGTGTACCCTCCAGCAGTATCAGTGGACTCAGACCATACCACCAAAACATCCCCTAAACAGTCACACCTCACCCACCAGCCTGTCGTCTGCCAACGATGGAGTCGGGATGCCTGTTCTCAGATGCTTTCCGGCGAATTCTCCATCGTCCGTCCACTCTGTTCACCAGAAACCGCGATTCGTCAGAGAAAGCAACCCCTTTGCCACTCAGCCGAGGTCCAATGGCGATAGTCCATTGTGAATTGGAGGAGTTTTCGGCGATGCACAGGCGTCAACATGGGTGCTGTTACCATACGCCTGCTCCGGAGCCCCAACCTCAAGAGGGATCGTTGCACTGTCTTAGTGCTGACACGCCTAGTGGCCCCACTGTTCATTTGCTGTGTCAGTTGCTCAACAGTGGCACGCCGATTGGTCTTAACCGACGCTCGCCTCTAGGATCGATGGCCCGCGGGGCCCTACAGTTACGTCTTCGGTTTCTCGAAACTGTCTGGTTCGTCCAGTCGCGGTACACCTTCACAATGGCAGCTCTAGAGCAGTTCACAAAGGTGACCGTTTCTGAAATGCTGTCTCCCTTGGCCCGATAGCCAATGATCATCCCCTTTTGGAGGTCCGATATGTCACTTGCTCTGCCCATGACGGCGACAATTGCTGTGTTAACGGATGCTACTACACGTCTGCTGTTGTCAGCTTTTAATGATATGCAATGATTTTTCGTCTGCATACCATGGGACGTTCCAACATGTTCGAGGAGAGGTGGTCATATTAATGTGTCCCGACCCTGTATATAAAGCTATTTCCTCATTGATTTGGAGTTTTTACCTACTCAAACCTATTTCTTCAATCCACACTCTCGGTTCATTACCGCTGACCTCCAAGGTAAAGACACTCAGGAGTATAATAAATAGAAATGCCACTGAGTATACTGTAAATAAAATTTTACTCGATATTTAAGAACTTTGTTCTTTACAGATTGTTTGTTACCTCATTTAAAACGATCATGGAAGAGATCGAGTGAGGTGACATCGAAAGAAGATAAAAAAAGAAATTATTTTTATCGCCGTTTTAATCACCAGGACCCCGCCGGCAAAAATCGACGCATCCGGAGAGCAAGCAGCGAGCGAGTTATTCAAATGAGACGAGGGCGGTCTGATTGTCGTGCTGCAAGAGAAGAGGCTTCATGCTCGCCCCCTCGGTCTTGGACAAAGGACTCTCGATGCTCAACTGACCGTGGTAAGAGAACGGACTTTACTGTTGCTAACGCTTGTGATTCAATGTTCGTTAGCCCTCACTCAATGAATGAGAACCCCGCCCGAAAAGCGAGGAATACAGAGAAAACCGAAGACAGCAGTTCTCAAAGCGGATCGTCTACCCCACCAGCTCGCGTTCACCTGGTTTGACGCCGTTTCCGTCGTGAAAATTCCGTCGTATGGTAGCAACGTTTCTTTCATGCTCTTGTCACTAATTACGTCTAATTAGATTAATTTTTCTTAGTAGAAGACTAATGTGTGTATTCTTTTATGTCATTGCAGTCCAGTCCTCTGGAACTCTAAACCTAAAAATGTCGCCGTTTTCTTGTGTTGCGGTCACCTAACATACTTATCTGCAATCACTTCACGGGCATTTTCCCTTTCTACGTTAATGCCGAGGGTTCGGCGTTATCGGATGTGGCTCTGCAACAAGAGGATCGCAATCCACGTCAGTGCCAGAAGAAGAATTACGACAAGGAAAATTAAGAACTGTAATTTAATTCAAATTTATCAATTGAAATTTTCATTCATTGAAGGCGTTTGAACTTTTATACTAGGTGAAAATTAATTCCACTGCCAAACTTTGAGAGGTAGTGGGGATAGTCGAAACAAACAATTTTTCTTTATACCAGTTTTGCGAGAAAAATTTATTTACCAGCGATTGTGGCAAAGTGTTTGTGTCGTTCCACACACGGCGATTGTGGCAATTGAAGAGACCATCCTTGGTGAACTGTGCTTCATCAAAAAATAAAACAAGTTCACCAGACGCGAGAGTGACGGCAACATTCCGAAGAAACCAGTCGGAAAAGTGCACACGTAGTTGGTAGTCATTGGGTCGCAAAGCCTGCACAGTCTGTTCGTGGATTGGATGTAGCCCATTGTCATGCATGACGTTCCAGACAATTGTTTGACTGGTTCTCACAGCATGTGCGACTGTACGGGTGCTTGTAGAGGGATCCTCTGCAAACCGTTGCAATATCTCCTCTTCCACACGTCCTGTTCTCACATGTCTTGAGTTCTGGTGTAACTGTTCTGCGTTGGTAAATAAAATTTTCTCGCAAAACTGATATAAAGAAAAGTTGTTTGTTTCGACTATCCCTACTACCTCTCCAAGTTTGGCAGTGGAACTAATTTTCACCCTGTATATAAATATTGTATAATATTAAAGAATTTTATATTTGAAGAAACGTCGACTGTTCCCTTCTCTGTGTCGATTACTATCATTCACTCTTCTAATTAAATAATTGTGACATGTATTATTAAATAGCAAAGTTCCATCTTAATTAATATATCAATTCTTTCGAAGGTTTTTCTTATCGTTTTCTTTATAATTTTATACTTCTTTACAGTTCTTGAAATCTTTTTCTAAAAGAACGCATTAAAGATCAAAATTATATACTTTAACTAGTATCCCATTTCCTCATTATTCGTATCTTTTTCTTCCTGGTGAGAAACCCCCATTTCTTTTTGCACATCAAATTTCTTCGACGACCTTCCTTCAATCGTTTTCTTACGGATAAAATCTTTTATGATTCTTTTTCTCTACTTTTCATTAAATGTCTCAACCTTTAGGGTATTACTTTACTCCTTTTCCTACCGAGATTACAGCAAAAAAATTAGTATCAGCAGGATAACAAATTAAAATTAGGTATTAACCGTAAACTGATTAATGATTTCTTAAGCTGAAGAGCGGAAGCAGGGTTATTAACTTTAATTCAGATTCGTCGAGCTTTAGTGATATGTAGACTTTTCTTATCAAAGATCTCGATCGGAGCAATTAATTTCCAAATTCACCAGCAATCTAATCGATAATTAATCACACGAATATCAGTTCTGGATTTTATTCTTCCCGGACTAATCTTTTTGCATATCAAGTTAGTTCACTTCAAAACTGGACGACGAAACACTACTAATATGGTCTAGATAGGTAAAACCACAAAGAATTATTCCCCGGAGGTTACCATTTTACAAGATTATGACCATATCATTTACGGATTCGTTAAGCGAGCAATGAGGGAAAGAAAAGAAGAAATGGAAATAGGGTCAAGGAGGATTAATTATAATTAGTAAGTGACTCATTACCACTACTCGTACATTTCTGCATCTTGTTTCAACAGAAGAAACTGCGTTTCATTCTTTTGTCGCAACAGCTGACGAATAAAGGGTATCCAAGCTATATACTTACTTATTAGTCCAAGCTTGTACCATCTCCGCAATGACGTACAGATGCTATCATTAAAATTTGCATAAAGACAAAGTAAATAACAACTCTTTAACCACAACAAAAAAGAGTTGTGGTTAAAGAGTTGTTATTTACTTTGTCTTTATTTATCATATCCACATTTTCTTCCCTTTTGTATATTTATTTCTGGTTTCCCCAGGAGTTTATACTTTTATCATTAAAATTTGCACTTACCGCATCGTGACAAATGGAGCGTGTTTAATTTTTGCGCCGCCAGGTTCGCCGGTGGATTTACCCACTTTCCAAAGGTAGAGTTAGCAGAATTCCGGGCTTTAGTGACAACTCGCCGTTGAATCATGGGAATAAGTTTATTTGAAATAATTCTTTGATATGTTTGTATAATATCTATAATTTTAAACCTAAAAAAAAAACAATAATATTTAGTCCTTCATTTGAAATCTATTTATCTTTTTTCATATTTACTGTTTGTGACATAATATATGACATCACAATCAACAGATCCAAGCCTACGAGATAACAGATTTAGTTACGAGAATAAAAAGTTGAAATTTAAGGAAGGAAATTTAAAAAACATTTTCATTCAACCAATAATCAGCTGTGAACAACTGATATATGACATGCCGCGCCGCTTAACACAATTTGATAAAAGTCGAATAGTTGGAAAAAAGAGCACAATATGTGGCATAATGATCAATTTGATTTTTTTAATGAAAAATGACAACCTATCGGATCCAGGGGAAAGTTTTTTTCGTTTCTTCACCCTTACTTTTTGAATGGTTACAATTCTCTCGTGGATGATTTGAATAATGCAAATTTTTTATACATTAAAGAGAAATGATTGGTCATTCTTTTGCATTTACTTGTCTAAGTGAAAACATTCAATTTTTTTTTGAAAAAACGTCGGAATGGCACCTACATCACCTATAATTCCAGCCTGCCTGTTGTATGAATTTAAACTTGGCCATAAAGCAGCGGAGGCTGCTCGTAACATTAGGGATGTGCTAGCGACGGAATCGGGTAAGATTGATTCCTGATCCCTGAGAATCGAGTTCTGGAACCGATTCCCTTTTTACCCATGGCGCCATCTGTTATCAATTCATTGAAGTATTTGTTCCCATATAAGAACTTAAAATTTTTATACAATTCTTATGCATATTCAATTAAATATATTAGTACGCGTCCATGATTTTATTTCGTTAATTATTGTTTATTTAACATTTTATTATTAACATTTATTAATATTTATTATTTTATTTTATTTAACATTTTGTTAATTATTTCGGCACATCGATATAACATATTTTATATGGCATAACACAGTTCCGCTTGAACAGTACGCTTAATTACAGAAAATACAATTCGTTTCCTGAAATCGCTATTTTCATGTAGCCTATGTGCCCTTATTTCCGAAAGTGTCTCTATATTTAGGCTAATTCCAGTTCGCATGTAAGAAGACAATCATGCTTACCATTTCACCTTTTAAGCGGTTTCTTTGTGCGGATGCTAGTAAACTTGATTTGGAAAAAAAACGTTCACACGGGACGGATGTAGCTGGCGTACATAAATATCTTCTTGCGAATGCGCCTAGGGTAGGAAATTTTATTTCATTTCTCTTCCAATAATCCAGAGGATTCTGTGACCTGAGTTCATAAGCTATCTTTGCACTTCAACAGTGGCGTCTGCTCTCGTGTTATGGTTTCGATTTTTTTCCGAGACACAGGCATCGAACGATTCCCAAAACGATGATTTGGGACATGTGTCAGGGCTGGTTGATGTTGCTTCCAGTGCTGTTAATGTAGAAGAATCATTTGTGTTCAGCATTCTGGTCGTTTGGTTAATCAGGAGGTTTACAACTTCCTCACATTTAGATTTTCTTATGAAAGGCAAAGTCTTGAATTCGGATCGAGAATTGTAGCAAACGCCAGCGGCAGGACACTTTCGACATCTGCGATCTTTCTTTCAGCAGATCTTTCAAAATTATTTTAACACTTTGATCTTGCTCTTGGCTTATAAACTTCTTTAACGTCAGCTGCATCTGACTATTTAAACATATTACTTTCGACGCCGAAATATAGCGTTCCGTTGACATCTCCGTTGTCACGGACTCAAATGGTTCAAGAATAGGAAGTAGATGCTGGATTAAGCTCCATTCCGACACTGTAAGTGTCTCAGGAGCAGATTCTATAGCAGCTAATGTGGCTCCGATACACTTCTTCTGTTCTGCCAGTCGGGACAGCATGGCATAGGTGCTGTTCCAACGAGTCTCCACGTCTTGTATTACCTTATGAACAGGTTTGCCTAAATTACGTTGCATTAAGGTTAGTTTCTCTTTCGCCGTACACGATGATTTGAAATACCCTACTATTTTACGGCAGTTCATTCGCAAACCAGAAACAGGGTCGTTGGAAAGTCCCCTTTTGACAATATATTGATTGTGTGTGCGAAACATGGAACATATGTCAACTCTTGGCTGTACGAGACTGCAAGCTGCTTTAATGTTTGCGGCATTGTCAGCTACAATGCACAAAACTTTACCTGTCAAGTTCCAATTCGATATAATCGCTTGTAGTTCGCGTGCAATATTTGTAGCAGTATGTGATTCTGAAAATCTAGCAGTTTGTAAAGTTACAGTTTCTAGTTTGAAATCGGTTGTTATGAAATAACACGTAACAGCCATATGCGCCTCTGTTGATATTGATGTTCATAAGTCTGTAGTCAAACTCACATGATCTGCTTTGGCGATTTTCTTCTTTAGCGCATCAACCTCCTCTTCATATTTCGTAGCCACCATTTGATGCCAGTGCTTCCGACTTGGTAGAATATATCTCGGATCTAGAGCATTCACAAATTTGCGGAATCTCTCGTCCTCTACTATTGATAGCGGCTGAAAATCCTTTGCGACCATTTTCACTAAAGCCTCATCTATCTGTTTTTGACGTAGGTGTCCATCTGCCAAGCACGAACGATTTGTTATCACAACACTTCCACTAAGACTTTGAAAGAATAATAAACACTCCATACGGTAAGCATAGTCTACATACCTGGGTATACGTCACGAATGTTGTCTGGACGGTCTCGACCTCTACTTGGTTCTGGCATTATTAGATTTGAATCTTTATGAACAGACCTTAAGTGTTTCAGCATAGTTGACGTTCTTTTGTTGTAAGTAAGTACCATTTCACATATGCGACCTACTACTTTATTCGGAATGCTTCCAGCTTCCTCAAAGTGGTCCTATACCGCCGATCTCTTAAGTGAAGTCATTGATTACGCGGCGTCACAGACCGAAGGAAATACGTTCGAGGTTAGCTATGTAAAGAAGACGAATCTAAAAAAATAACAGGATTCTTGAAATGTACTCTGAATGGATAGTTCGTTCAGTTTCCACATTTAAAAGTTGTTTCTCAGAATTTTTTCGGTCATTTCAAATAACGTTTGTAGGTCTAGTGCTTTTTAGCTTGTTCTTAAATAAACAAGTACATTTACATTTTAATGACTGAGGGTGTGGCAAGTTTGTGAAAATTTAATCTTTCTATTTTAAACGAACGCTAGAATCGCTATTTACACTCCAAATTTCCTAAGAACATTTACATTTACACCATGAATAGTTACAGATAATGTCATCGCATGGGCGAGTATGACGTTCGTGGAACCGGTTCCTCGCATGCGATTCGACTTCAGTGCCGCGATTTAAAGGAATCGATTCTCCCGGTTCCAGGAGTCATTCGCGCACAACCCTACGTAACATTTGTACAGCATTCGGTGAAGATTTTGTCACCGACCGGACGGCACAGAATTGGTTCAAAAATTTAGAACTGGTGATGAGCGTCTTGAAGATGAACCACGTACTGGCCGGTGTAGTTCATTTTGAGCTCCAAAATCCAGGACAAACTGTCACAGCAGACGTTTATGTTGGTCAGCTTTAACGTACACATGAAAAATTCAAGCAAAAACAGCTAGCTCTTGCGAACCGTAAGTATGTTGTTTTTCTTCATGACAACGCACGAACGCATACGGCAAAGCTGACCCGTCAGGCAATAAACAAGCTTGCCTGGGAAGAGTTACCTCCGTACTCTCCGGATATCTTTCTAACAGATTATCACCTTTTCCGATTTCTCGATAACCATTTGAGAAACAAGTGCTTCAAGACAGAAGAAGAGCTAAAATATGAACTGGGTGTGTTTTTCGTGTGTAAAACTCGTGACTTTTATAAAAAAGCAATTTATGATTTAGTATCTCGTTGGGAGAAGGTTGTTGATAATGATAGAGATTATTTCGATGAATAAAAAATTCATTTATGCATTAATCTGAGCGTCAATTGTAATATTTGCAAAAACGAAAAAACTGTTCCCTAGAGCTAATATATAAAAATTTTTTTAACCTCAAATGTTTACAAATTTCATATTAACACTTTTATGAAATGAATAAATATATAAATAATGACTAAACAAATAAATAAATATATCAAATTTTCTAGTGCCCAGTAAAACTAATTGCATATGAGGTGGGATGCTCGATAAGAACAGCTCTGTACACATGGAAAAACTGGCAATTTGATCAGTCAACAAAGCGCAAAAAAGGAAGCGGCCGACCAAAATGCTTGCCCAACGACGATGAGAAAAAATTTGTCAGACACTCAATTGATAACCCCCTTCGCAACACTCGGAGAAATCCGTGCAGCTTGTGAAGTGGACGTTTCTCTCCACAACAGTCAGCAGACTCTTATGCAACAGCGGCTTGCGTTGCAGAAGGGCCGCTAGATAGGAGTTATTGATGGTGAGACATCGCAAAACTAGAATGGAATTTTGCCAGGATCATTTGCTGTGGGGTATTGAGGACTGAAATTTCGTAATCTTCAGTGACGAGAGCTGCATCGAAATATGTTTTGATAGGCAAATTTACGTAAGATAACCTCCGAATTCACGAGATGATGATGTTTATATTGATGTAAAGGTTTAAAATAAATTATTAACCCAAAACATCCAGAACAACTCTGACTAAATATATTCCAGAGAACAAGCGGCATATTTTCCGTCCCAGTATGGGCAGCTGTCTCATCTCGAGGACTGGGCCAAATTTGCAGAGTTGAGGGCACACTCAATTGTGTCCAATGCACAGAAAGTTTGGCGCAATATCTACTACTAGATGCAGACAAGAAATTCCTTGAAAGAATGTGGATATTCCAACAAGACCGCAGCCCCATCCATATGCCAAGACATACAAAACAATGGATGGAGGCAAACTTAAGCCATATATCAGTCTTGGAGTGGCCTCCGAGGGGTTGCAATTCGACCCCAATTGAAAATGCCTGGAAAGACATTTAAGAAAAAGGAACGTTAGACCAGAAAATCCAGATGAGTTTCTTTACCATTGTAAAGATTACGGACATAGTTTTTGTTGATACAACACATCATTGGATCATCGCCACGAAGGATAGCGGCAGTTGTTGATGTTTCGGGGGGCTGGAGCCGCTTCTGAACAAATAATAAATATTTTCAAATAGTTTCGTTTCATTTATTTAAAGAAACATGACTATTTACCCTCCAGACGAGGATTTCGCATGAAAGCATGACGCCGACAGAATTGCAGTTTCATCTTTATCCTCGTTTATTGTGATGTCAGAGAATATGTCACATAAGCAATAAAGAGATGACATCAAAAAATTTCCAAAGCGATCTTTACGTGGTGACATCTTAGATTTCATTTTTAAATGAAAAATTATTAGATCTATTTTCATTTAATTTTTATACTTCACTTTTTTTTTTTTTATTTCGGTTTAAAAGGATAGTTATTATATAAATATAACAATGAATTATTTCAAATAAAACTTATTCCCATGATTCAATGGGGAGTTGTCAGTAAATCTGGGTAAACTTACTCCCGGACTCTTACCTTTGAAAAGTGGGTAAATCCAAAATCTTACGCACTGGCAAAATCTGGCGACGGAAATATTAAACACGCTCCATGTGTCATGATACGGTAAGTGCAGATTTTAATGATAACATCTGTGCCATCCTATGTTCTGTCCTAATAGGCCTGACTTGGTCTCATGAGGTGGTTTTCCCCCTGAATACGCTCTTCGCACTATAATCAAAATACCTTTCCTGAGTAATATCATTTAAAATACGGAAAGAATTTACCGAAGAAAATGTGTAGCTAAATCCGTCACACATCGCTAGGTCTTTGCTATTTGCGTAAATAGGGTAGGACTAAATAATAACGATTCATCTAATTCTTTATTTTAGATTGCTTTCTTTCTTTTGTTCAGCACAATCTATAACATCATAATATTATCACTTGCGACGTCTTTCCGTTGCCGATATAGAATCCAAATGTTAACGGCATGAGCTCTTCTCGGCCTCCTTTTTCATGCCTCATCGAAGAAACTCTACCTATTTTAACACACTTTATTCTACTTGCTTAGTCTGTCTGTTTGTTTGGGTGGAAATTTGTAATCGATATTAAAGTTACTTCCTATTAACCGATTGACTTGAAATTTTGAACACTTACTTACATGAATCAATTAAAAAATCCACTAAATAATTGATCAATTAGTGGCAATTAATTAATTTAATTTTTATATGAAGAATATCGTTCAAGACTTTACCAATAGATGGTGGTAAAGAGTATTTTTTTTAAAAAACATTTTACTTAATTTTCTTCTTCCTCTTCTTCTTATTATTATTATTACAACGTTTTTATTCAACTTGACTTTTTTGTTTAGGTCAAATCTTTCAATCAATTTTTCGCCTATTTCCCGTTGTTCAAACGACCCCAAATTAGGTAAACTGATTTTCCAGTGACAATTTAGTCCAATATAAAAATTTTCAAAATTCGAATTCTTAAAGGGTTAAAACTTCATTTTATTTAATTTACATCCCATTTCATCTTTGATTTCAACAATAAAGCGTCTTTTCCTTTGTTGGAACCCATGAACGTTGGGATTGTTGCTTGACCAATTTTGCTCGTCGTGATAAAGAGGATCTTTTGTATTTACGAATGCAGTTTAATGATACCTTACAGAAATAATCAAAACATGGAGAAGGTGTTACAGACAATGGAGAAGATTGCATATTCTGTAACCAATCATGTATATGTCTAAGGTATCCTTTTTCGGTAGAATAAGAAGCATGAAAAAGCTCTTCAGTTGTCATGAAAAAGTCGGGAATAATAGGCAAAACCGTTCGAAAACATATAATGTAAAACATCATTAAACTACACTGCCGTAAAAAATAATGCAACACATGGAAGGAGGAGTTAAATTACAGCCTTGGCCAAAATATTTGCCACCCCCCTCAATTGTTAGATATGGAACTTCTTTTAACTGCAGCCAACTATTTTGCATAGTGTTACATATCAGCATACAGAACTCAATAACCTACATCAAGAATGACATCATAAATATTCAAGAACAAGTCGCGACACGTTCAGAGGAGTAAAGTTTAATTTTGCTTGTAAGTATTTACTTCACTGCAGACACTCTAATCGTGTCTGACTGCCGACTTATTCGGAAACACTGAGAAAAACGTTTCTGGCAGAACAGTAAGAAGAAGAGTTAAAAATGCTGGGCTCAAACGCTGCAAAGCTATAGTTCATCCAACAAGAGAAAAACAGGGTGTGTCACAGGAAGTTTCAGATTAGCCAATCAGAGAAAGGGGGCCTCATGCGATTAATCACTTCTGTCTCATGTCTCATTGAAGAAGCGAAACTTTAATATTATTCAGTTGCTTTGCTTTAATTATAATTAAAAATGTTGTACCCTTCACAAAATTATCTTTTACTCAATTTTATATATATCGTTGTTCGAGATTCCCTGGGCCTTTTCTTTCCAGGAGTCGAAAAGCGAGGAGAGGGGGGTGGTAGCTTCGCATGAAGACGCTTCGTTTCCTTCTTGAACAATTGTTCGAACGCAAGAAAAAGAAACTTGCGTTGCCTTGGAAGTTTCTTCTATCAAAGCAGATGAGCTTTTAAAACACTATTTTCCTTTAAAGTAGCAAAATACGTTCCACACAAATCTCCCTAGCCTGGCTGGGAATAGTTTTTCCTTGTTTGGCTGAAGAGTTGTTGCACGGGCGTCGC
>JAHWFO010076042.1:386512-401610 GCA_023313115.1 Rhysida immarginata | reverse complement strand
GATGAGTGAGTAGTCGATATCAGACCGGAAACACACCCTGTTTTTCTCTTGTTGGACGAGGTATAGTTTCGATTCTACATAACGCAAGAGTTTGCTTGGCTTTTTACTATCAGAATGCCTTTAACTTGTCCTCTCTTTGGATGTGTAAATAAGAAATCCGATAGAAACTTTCTATCATATATTTATACAATCGGAATCGATTAAGAAGCAGCGGATTACCTTTAGCCAGCGAAGACTTTGTATCCAAATGCGAACAGCATCGTGTGATTAGTTCATTTCGAAGCATCTTGTTTTTTCTATAATCCTGCAGTTTTAAATTCATTGAAAATTAATACGAAATTCATTGAAACTCGAATCTGTTCCAACTCTAAAAGGGCCTAATTCTGGTGATCTTCAAGAACAACGACCGCGATAGTCAGACATTTGGTAACCGCCGAAGGAATGAGTAGTAGGCCTATCTGCTGTCATAAGGTACGTGCACGAGTAAATATAACGAGTAAATTTTTTAAAATACGAGTAAAAATACTGATTTAAACGTAACAAACGATATGCAAATGACACTTTTAACACATTATAACAAGCTCATCACGTATAAATAGTGAAACAATAATATATACGACAGAAACTGAACACTAAACGTGAAATTCCCATTTGCAGCCAGCAAAAAAACGCCAGGAAGTTGGTCGAAATCGACAGCAGCGCTTTTATTTCGCAAATCCGCCGCTCGCCTCATTTTTAGCATTGCTTATTACGAGAGTTATCACACTTATTTATTCTATTCGCTATGAAAATACTATACAGTTAGTCAAATTTGGCAAAAAAATCCTCAGCTTAATTATACCAAAATTTACCGTAACTAATCTGGTTTTGTTGTATTCGGCCAATCCGAGCAAAGCCGAGTACCTACTCTTAACTTATCATAAAATAGTTCAAAAGGAGATAATATGGCAATAGAGAATTAAAAATGTCCGACTTTACTAAAAGAATGTGTCGTTTTTAGTATAAACACATTATAACTACAATTTCCATTTCATAAATAAGGTAAATAAAACGTTTAAATTTGCTTTTGAGCCGCACTCTTGATGTAAAATAGTGAACACTTAGAAAAATATGAAATAGATTTGAAACAATTTTTGTTGGGCGATATGGCCCAGACTATGAAAAAGATTGGACACTCCTGATCTAATGTATGTTTTCGCCTAAGTTCTCGTCCTATTCTATCCTCCATTCTCGTTGGAAAGCATTTTATAGGAAGAGGCCTTCCTAATGAAATTTTCTGGTCGTTTTTGTAATTTTATTTATGTCAAGAACATACAACCGTAGCAAAATAATGTTATAATTATAGAGAGTGTTACTATATTATTCTGCTTTCTAACGACGTAAACTAGGGTAACAGCATTCGTCTGCCTTTCTTAAGTGTTTTTATCGGTGATGATGAAAGGAGATCTAATTCTATATCCTTGACGCACAGTTCCCTTGCTAGCACGTTGGAACTCCAATATTGCTGACGAGGTTATGAATCTCTTATGCTTGGCCTGCTCGGACTACACTTGACCCACTAGAGACGCGAATCTTGAACTTCGTGTTAACTTCGTACATTTCCCGCATCTTAATAAGGCAAAGGACTTGTGTGAGTTCTTAATTATTGACCATGAAATGAATGACTGAACATTTTACCTGCTTCTTGACACAACGAAGATAGCTTAGTTGCTATTAAATTTTCTCCATATGTGTAATTTGAATTATCATAACAGATAATAGAAACTATTTTAATTTAAATGAGTTAGATTAAATCCAGAGAGAGTATATATAAATTTTGAAATAATTTAACAAAATGAACATAGCAATTTGCGGAAAAGATAACCGAAATATACTAACATTTTTTTAAATCAGGTCATATTATTTTTCTTAATAATCAATTTTCCAATAGAAATTAATGATATTTTGTAAGGCAAGGAAAATTTTTTATGTGTACCAGAATCATCTGGACATATTAAATTCGGACCAAGTAAATTCTGGATTATTCAGTGGCCCAGGCGCGTACACCAAACCTTTTATTTACAAAGAAGTAACAAGTAAAGTTTATCTGTCATTAAAATATTATTTCGATCGCACAAACATGCCGAGAAAATGGAACCGCGGCAAGAAAAAAAAATATTCCTCTCGCTATATCGCAAACCTTTGTATATCTCTCAGCTTTTCTATATTAGAAAGGGGTACCCGAAAGACATTGCCATGAGCAAAATCCTCCACTGCAATTTGTGAAGAAACCAAGAACCACGGTAGTAAGAAACACCGTAGCCCCAATCTAGCAAGGAAATAGTGTCTGAAAAACCCAGATCCTACGGCTAATTTATCGTTGACTAAATTGTATTGCCTTCATTTAGTTATTTCAACTAAAAACCTCTTTGAGAATATTACCAAAATAGCATAATTAAGTTCATTTGCAATACACGTATTCTTATCTATCAATAATCGTCCGGACACCCGTCATCATTTGAACACGTTAACACGACGGGAATTGAATGACTCTGAGAGGTGTTATTGTGGGCTCTGAAATAGCCCGTATGTCAATACGTACCAGGAAAATTCATCCTCTACTCAGCTAGGCCACCCAAAATCATCTATTTGCTGCAATATACAAATCATCGATTTGCGGCATTAACAGTGCAAGAAAAGAAGGAGGCCGGCCTTCGAAAATGACAGAGGAATAAACTCTTGCAAACATTCCAAGGAGCTTTAGCTGTGAGGCAAAAATACAATTATTATATGCTGAAAAAGCATATATTGGTTTCGCTCTCTTTGTCTGTCTGTCTGTCCGACGATTACTTGAGAATGCTTTAACTTTTTCAAATTCTGATTTCGCTATTCGATAGAGACCCTTCCTGAGCTCATCTGATTAGTTTGTCATTGAAATCGGTCTAACAGTCACGTGACTATTGAGACCGAAATCCCCCTCCATTAAATATTTTTATCTTATTGCCAATATAGGGCATGTAATATATCATTCGAACGGGAATGACGAGCACAAGATGTATATGATTTTCTTTTCGATTTTCGAAATGCTAAATCCGAGAAAATGACCCCTAAAGAGTACTTAAATGACCCCTTATGATAAAGCTATATACAGGGTGATTTACATCGAATGTAAAATACTTAAAGGGGGTATTATAGAGGTTAAGATAAACACAAAACGTTCTATGAACATGGGTTTAAATATGAACGATAACTGAGATATGAACAGAAATAAAAATGCCGCCACCAAGATCAACAAGTTAATAACTCAGGTTCTGTAAAGCCTAGATTAATGCAATTTGGGGAAATAACAAGGTACATAAGACTGTGTATACCGTTAAAATTTGATTGAATTCCAACGAGAAGTTTCCGAGTTACACAGTCAAAATTGTGACAAGTGCTAGTTAGTACTCACAAGTGAACATGTACGTATTATGATGTTGAATACAAGCTTGATCGGTACGTTTGTTTGTCCGGCTGGTCATCTTTTGCACGATAACTTGAAAATGGATGAAGTTAACTGCGATGTATCAACTTTTGATACACTTTTGTGGATCCCTTCAATCTCATGCGCTGTTAAAAAATTAATTTAGGGTATGTAATATATCAATCGATTCGTACTGACGAGTCATAAGTGAATACAGTGTTACTTTTTGTTTATCGTTTAAGCATTGATGACGTCAGCTTGGAGCACGTGCCCGTTATGAAGCTTTGTTGAGGAACGCGCTCATTTCGTTTTTAAATTTCAGTGCTGTTAGGCTTAGAGTTAAATGTGGCTAATTAATGCTAGGCCTATTGTTAAATGTGACTAATTAATGCTAGACCTATTGTTAAATATGGCTAAATAATGTTAGGCATTTTGTATATAATGGCTAATTAATGTTAGGCCTATTGTGAAATATGGCTAATTAATGTTAGGCCTATTGTTAAATGTTGCTAATTAATGTTAGGACTATTGTTATTAATAACTAATAAATGTCAAGTCCTGTTGTTATCAAGTAATAAATGCTAGGCCTTTTGTTAACACTAGCTAATTGATGTTAGGCCTATTATTATCAACAAATAATTACGAATTAGTTATGAATTGTTAGCGAGTGTTGTACTCTTATGCATGTTGTGTATAGCCTGTGTAGCTCTTAATGTAGAGCACCGGAGAAGCTATGATAAACGTACGAGTACAATAACTTTATAAAAGACAACATACAAATTTGGGTTCGCAATTTTTTACGTACTAACCTGCCCACTGTGTACACTTAGGGACTGTCTAAAATGTCCGACCGGTCGCGATGAGCGTTTTCATAACGCGACCGGAGTCCAACGCCGGTCGGTTGCCTCGGTGAGTAGAATCAAAATGGCGGACGAAAGTAGAAAATTCATGGTCGAGTGCCTGATACATAATAAATATATTTTGGAGAAAGGAGATAGCGAAATACATATTGGGTAGCATAAAGAAACAAGGAATGATTACGATAAAGAAAAGACGGGTGAAGAAAATTTGTGTATGTACACAATTTTAAATCGTACTAACATAAATGGTGAGGAAATTGGCTGCGATGCCATTTTGAAGACGACGATGCTTTCCATCAATGAACAAAGGGAAGCAAACGGCCGCCGACCGAACGCCGATCGTATCACGTACAACAGTTATTAGAGTATTAACATGAATATTTGAGGCAGACACGCCCTTAGTCTTCCTCAAATATTCATGTTATTACTCTAATAACTGTTGTGTATCTGCATCGTTGTACGAGATAAGGAATTTGTATTGTTTTGTGTTTTAACGTGAAAGTGAAGCAATAAAACAGATGCGAGTATGGATAGAATCAAAGGAATTTCCATTGTTTATTTAAACCAGCTGCAAGTAAATGGGATATATTCAAATTTAAAATTACATCTGTGTCACAGCTAAAGCTCCTTGAAATGCTTACAAGTTTTTCCCGACAGTGCTTTGCAACAATGATTTTTCTCTCCTAACGTTTATGGTAAGTTTGATTTTAAAAAATGGCTCTAGTAATGGAAAGAGCATAGGCGCAGAAGTTTAAAACATGCACATGTGCGAGCATTTCATTTCTCATTTCGCGCTTGTTTATAAAGATTCGTCTGAACGCTGCATCAAATACGTAAATTTACTTGCTGTTTTCGCCATTGCTGTATGTAAAAAATTACTGTAATATTAAACAAAAATTTTTATATTCTTCTTTTCAGCATATTTGAAAATCGTTTTAAGAGTTATATTCTTGTTAATTTACAAGATTTTATCCGCGCGCAATTTGCGCGGTAATTAGTTTCAAATTCAATTGATATTGTTGCAAACCTCGTGCATTCAAATTGTTTCGTGTGAGTAATTGAGTAATTGTGCCTCGACAAAGCAATCGTCGCCTGCTCACGTCAACAATACTTAAAAGATAAACACTGAATCGATTGTTATATCACACCCAATATACTGATATTCGTTTTGACGGTTACTGCTAGAGCACTTGCAGATGACTTGAAAGGGTCCACGAAAAAGCCTGAAAAGTTGATACAGCCGAGATATTGTCGAAAACGAAAGTTGCAAAAATTTTGGCGGCCGGATAAACATACAGACCAAGCATTCTTATAAATAACTTTTTGCTAAAGTTCCTAATAAAGAGTGTCACAAAGTATTGCGAACAGGGTTGAGCGCGATCGGAGTTGCCGGCAAAGTAGAGCGTCTGTTTCCATTGCGCAGCCACAGGCGCCATCTATTGCCAGCAATAATACTATTAATAATGTTATTAATACTAATAAGCGTATATTGCGTAAGAGCGGCAATAGATGGCGGGCCAAAAAGCCTGTTGATGGGAGTGATGTTATTTCGCGCGATAATGAGGTTTTTGTGGCGGAAAAAGGAATCGTGGAGAGAAGAGACGATCTATTAGCGAGACATGACATTTCATTGTTTTCCTATAGCAAACTTGTTATATTTAATGCGGTGGCGCTGTCTGGAGTTATCGGATGCAACTCTAGGGACACTTCATGAATGTCATCACACAGATGAATATTAAATGACGTCATTCCAAGTAAACGTGACCCCCCCCCCCCCCTGTCGTACACATTATTTATTTTTATTTATATATTTATTTATATTAGTAAATGAAGTATTTAATTTACTTGTTCATTACACAATTTAAATTTCTGAAATCTGATACCTCACACATTGCAACAGAATGCCATCAGTTTAGGAAAATTTCAATACAAAATTTAACAAGCGCGTTTTAAAACGCACAATTATTTTCTACAAGTGTCAAGAACTTGCCTAAAAACGTTTGTGAGAAGATTAATTGAATGAACTGTGAGAATGAATGAAGTATAAATGAAGTTGCAATGCCTCCCGTAGTTGCTTGCATTCAGTAAAAATGAAAGTAAAATGCAGAGACATGTCGCTGGTAAAATGAAATGTGGTGAAGATCGTCTCTGCTTGCAAGTACTCAAACATGTGACTCAACGGCCACTTGCAATTGGTTAATAATCGTCTCTGACCTAATAAGCGCTCAAGATGGAAAAAAACGAAACTAACTCTCTTGATGACGTCATTGGGTTCTGTTGCCCCCTGGAGTTATCGGATGCAACACATAACTGCGCAGAGAGAGGTCTGTATAACACAAAAATTGCTCAAATTTCAGGTCTCGTTAATTGATCGTCTCTGGTGGAGAGTGCACGAGTCAGCGGACCGAGATAGACGTGAGGCTCGAGCTCCGAATGGAGATGGCAGGACTTTAGACTTCACGTCGAGGGAGTTTTCCTTCGAGCTTAATGTTTTCTTTCTTTGGGACAGTAGTTCTGCTGGCGATAAACTCTGCACGGAGAATTGCGTAGCTCGTACCGTCACGGACTCTAGAACGACGGGAGATACGTCGCAACGAGTGCGCGCCAGCGTGGCTAATTGTGTTTCTTCTCGTTCAGTAGCTGAATTGGCAACGAACGTCTGGGATAGCGGAGCTCCTCCGGGGTTCGACGTTGGTGCATGTACGGACTTTCAGCTCTCGACGGAGGAAGCGTCTACGTGGTCTTCATTGGCAGCACCGTTCTGGCGAAGTGTTCTCTGGCAACTATACGTCTCTCCGCAGCCTCCCAGCGAGAACAACTTGGTTTTGGTCGCCGGCCTAGCCAGGCCCTCATTTCAATGGTTGTCAACGCGTGAAGGCGAAGTCTCGGACCAGGAGACGAACCCATGGACTTTGATAGCCCTGTGGGGCTCAGATGCATTCTTTGCTGAAGATTTGGGTGCTTTCTACTATTCTCGGAGGTAAGCTGACTCATGTGCATATTTCGTTAAACATTCTCTCTCCTATTAAGATGAATTCCGCCGCGTCCTATTACGCTGCGATATTCTCAGACCCATTATTTTCTTTTCTTTGCAGGACCAGCATCAGCTGGCCTCCCTTTAAACGCAATGCGTCGCTGCATTCTTAAGAAGTTTGGGTCGTTGGTTAACGCTACTTGTGGACCTGTAAGAGTCAATGTCAGGTTGTCACAAGATTTGGAGGAGGATGATGTTACTTGCGTCCAAATCCCAGTTTGTGAAGGTGGAAATAGGCAGGCGAAAGATAGGAGGAGTAAGCAGACGATAAAAGATAGAAGTCGGGAGAAAGGAGCGCCAGGCGTTGTTAATAAGAAGCGTAGAGAAATCAGAAAGAGAAGGCAGAAGATTGACGCAATAGCGGTCGTTAGGGAAGAGACGGGTAAAGAATGGACGACGAGAGATAGAAGTCCAGAGGAAAGAGCGCTGTGCGTCTTCAAAGGAAAGAACAGAAGGAGAGGACAGGAGAATCACGTAATAGCAGTCGTTAGAGAAGAGACGGGCAAAGAATGGACGACAAGAGATAGAAGTCCAGAGGAGAGAGCGCTGTGCGTCTTGAAGGAAAAGCATAAGGGAGATAGAAAGAAAAAGCAAGAGATCGGCGCATTAGCAATCGTTAGAAGAGAGACGGGGAAGGAGCCAATAGAAGTAGGAGGAGATTTGAAAAGAAAGAGAGAGAGAGAAGGGGAGAACGAGTTTGGGAAGGAATGAGGACGGATGAAATTTGGAAGCGGTCGTGTCCAGTCTACCTTCCTAGGGACCCGGAGCCAAGAGGAACTTCAGAGTGGTCGCACGAACAGCAGGTTAGGCATTTCGATAATTTTCGTTACAACGAAGCCACGAGTAAACCTCGTTGTCGTGTGTTCCGCGGGAAACGTGAAGTGCTTGCCTCCCGGGAACCACAAGGGGAAGGTCAGCTGGGGCCACGTGGCATTGACCGCGGGAATTTGGACTCGACCTTAGCTAAAGCGGCGGGTGAGAGCGGAGTTGGTCGTTTCACGCTCTCGGACTTCGCAAGCGCTGAAGATTGCGTTAGGCGTATAACGTATCGGAGAACAGGCGACGACGAAGGGAGGCCTATTTCGTCGGCGGAGGCGTTCGACGGTGCGAGGGTCGAAGATAGTGAACGAGCGGTACTGAGACTGGGCCTGCACGAGCCGACGACTTCGGCAGGGGATTTATCGTGCCAGGAAGGCGTTCCGAAAAAGGTTGTGGAGCCAGCGTGGGAGGCCTATCCGGAAGGCCGGCTTTCTCAGGGTAGTAGTAACGTAAGCGCGCCTACCACCGGTGAGCAGAGCGTAGCGCGTTGCGAGGCTCGTTCATTAAACTGTCACAGTAAGCATATTACAGTGCTGGAATTGCGGCGCGTAATTGCAGGCGTTACAATTAGTAATTTATCACTGTTTTGCTTTTATTCATTCCTGCCTGTTTTCTTGATTCCCTCAGGTGCACGGGTTGCCACACTTCTCCCCGTCAAGTTTTCGTATATCTGGGTTCCAGCAATCCTCCCGCCAAAGGGATTGCGCGACGGGTTCTCCGTTGTTGACCAGCCACCAAGGACATACAATTCACGGGTGCTAAAGGATAGATAGCCAGTGAAGAGCTTTCGTAAAGTCTTTTCAAGTTCTTGGACTGTGCTCAATCATAATTTTTGTTAGCCTGATGTATGGCATTAATTGTTGGATGGTCGCATTTCGTTAATTGTGTACTTTCTAATTAATTTTGCGCATCAATAGGAGGCTCCCAATAAGGGTGCCCTCATGATTATTATATTGTAATTTCTTTTAATTAGCCATTAAACAGTTAAATTTTAAATTTTCAAATGCGTAACTTTGCCGCATTATTTATCACCCTACCACATCCTTTTATGTACGTTACACAGGTATACTTACGTTATTTGATCTCTGTACCTATTTAACGTTCTGCGCAATGAGCGCTCACCACGCCGATAATTCTCCTCGGCACTTGATTGTATTTCCTTCTACTCATTGCTAGTTGAGCCGCAGTCCGCGGTTCATCTTATTCTGATATATCGAGTTTATTTGTACTGAATATTAATGAAACGCCCTACAGTGGGCGGTGTCCTTTTTTTTTTATAAAGGAGCGTTTGAATCTCCTAGAAGAGAGCAATTCCTCGTGTTAGAGGATGCTCTCCGGAATCCCTTTAGGGATTCTATTATTGACTTCTATGTGTCATACTTGTAAGTGTTCTTTGATTAACTTTTGTAAAAATTAAACATGAATAAATTTAATATGTCTACAATGCTGTCTTTACTTACCTATACCTCGTCCAACAAGAGAAAAACAGGGCGTGTTTCCGGTCTGATATCGACTACTCACTCATCCGCAATGCTTTGTGGGATCTCTCCTTCAGCGGCTACACAAGTCAATTTGTAATGGCGTCGCCGTGCAACAGCTCTTCAGCCAAACAAGGAAAAACTATTCACAGCCAGGCTAGGGAGATTGTGTGGAACGGAAAACTTAAAACTTAAAACAGTGTTTTAAAACGGAAAACTTAAAAGGAAAACAGTGTTTTAAAAGCTCATCTGCCTTGATAGAAGAAACTTCCAAGGCAACGCAAGTTTCTTTTTCTTGCGTTCGAACAATTGTTCAAGAAGGAAACGAAGCGTCTTCATGCGAAGCTACCACCCCTTCTCCTCACTTTTCGACTCCTGGAAAAAAAAGGCCCAGGGAATCTCGAACAACGAATCTGGATGACTTTGACCTCTCGATTGCACGAGCATGTGTATCCGAAATACACTCAGAAGGTAATTATCCTACTCTGAAAAATGTGTACCAGAAATTTAGAGAAAAAACTGACTACGTCGGATCGAGAACTTCCTTCGCCACCATTATGCATGATAAATTGCATATGAAGTATGGCAAAATCAACCACCGTCAATTTTACATCGAGCGGACAGATGTTAACGCACAACGACGTCGTTTTTTAAGGCAAGTACAAATGCTACGCAGGGACCCCACACGTACTTTCATATATCTGGATGAAACGTGGGCTAATGCACACCATGGCCGTGAAAGACAGTGGCATCACGACGGGAAAAGCTGTGCTCAACCAGGGAGCTCGGAACCCTACCGCGGGCGTTTCATTCCTACGGGTAAAGGCTCCCGTCTCATTCTTTTGCATGCTGGAAGCGATAAAGGGTTTGTGAACGACTGCTGTTTATTATTTCGGTCAAAAAATAAATCCGCAGATTACCATGACGAAATGAATGGGGATTGTTTTCATGAATGGTTTAGAACAAAACTGCTGCCAAATATTCCGAAAAATTCAGTAATCGTCATGGATAATGCCCCATATCACTCGGTGGAGAAGGCCAAAGCGCCGTGCAGCAATACAAGGAAATCGGATATGATAGAGTGGTTGGCCCTACGAGGAATACCTACCGAAGCAAAAATGTCAAAAGGTGAGCTGTACGATGTTATCAAACAACACAAAACAGCAAAGCGCTATGTTATAGATGAACTGGCTAGCGATGCCGGCCATTTAGTGATAAGACTACCTCCTTATCACTGTGATCTCAATCCCATTGAACTTATTTGGGCACAGGTAAAAGAATATATACGGAAGAAGAATACAACTTTCAAGATTGCTGATGTTGAAAAACTAACGAGAACGGCAATTGATAATGTAACTCCTGAAAATTGGAGAAAAGCGATAGAACACGTTTTGCGTGTGGAAGAACGATATTGGGAAACGGACTGTTTGATTGAAGATCAAGTGGAGCCTTTAATAATTCATGTTAATGGAGAAGACAGCAACAGTGAAGAAGAAGAAGAGTGAAATGATATTAACGTTCTACCACAATCTCCTTAGCCTGAATTTAGATATAATTCAAAAAGTCTTTTTCAAGACTATACATTCTCATGGCCAGCAAATAAACGAAAGAGATATCGTTAACTGTAATGGAAAACGTATCATAAAACTGTATTTTATTAAAAAAATAAAAAATAAGATAGCATCTTTAATAAAACCTTATAATTCTTTAAAAAAAAACAAAAAACATGTCATTAGAATGTATAAATATTTAAAAAAAATGATGGTTAAACAGACTGCACGTTATTACCTTAAAATAAGTAAACGATATATATAAAATTGAGTTAAAAGACAATTTTATGAAGTGTACAATTATTTTAATTATAATTAAAGCAAAGCAACTGAATAATATTAAAGCTTCTGCTGTAATATTATAAAGCGCTTCTTCAATGAGACATGAGACAGAAGTGAGTAAGCGCATGAGGCCCCTTTCTCTGATTGGCTAATCTGAAACTTCCTGTGACACACCCTGTTTTTCTCTTGTTGGACGAGGTATAGCTTAATCACTGATTTCCACTGCGCTATAGTTTTATACGTGACAAAGAGTCGTTAAAAAGGATTGTGGTGCGCACAAACGGGCTAAAATTAACGCAGATTATCCGTGAAAAGTTCAAAGCATCAGTAATACTACCGTCAGCATGGTGAAAAAACTCCACGGCTTTGGATTCCATGGAAGAGCAGAAGTAAGCTAAACATCACAAAACTCCATAGCTTCTTCTTACACAAATGGGTCTGGACCAGTGTAAGAAGAAGCTATGGAGTGATAATTCGAGGTTCACCCGTTTCCAGTCTGATGGAAGAATTTGAGCAAGGAGGCAGCCTAGAAAACGCCTGTTACCTCAGTGCGTTGTTCCCACAGTGAAATTTTGTGCAGTGGAGTGCTTGTGTGGAGTGAATTTTTGGTTTGGTTTTGCAATATGGTTTTTGTTCGTGGAAACATGAAGACCGATCAGTACTGGATATTTTGTATAATCACATGCTCCCCACTCTGGAAATTCTCTGGAGTGGATTATTATTATTATCAGGACAGCGCTCCTTGTCACAAAGTTGCAGCTGTCTTTTTGGCCATCAAAGTGGAAGAAATTAATAACTCAGCCTTGAATTTATTTCTGTTAGTTCTGAGGATTCAGTTACTTTTTTAATACAAATATTCCATTTATTTTAATAAATACTACAAAATATAAATATTTAAATTAACTCTGCTTTGCGTAGAGTGAAGAAGCTTCACTTAAACACCTGCAACTGTTTCGTGTATATAAAAAAGAATGTTATGGTTTCTGGATTCTGGTCAGCCGTGGGTCGAGTGCGCTGACCGACAGTCCAACTGGAGGCCCAAACACTTTTATTTATATATAAGCTTTTACTGCAAAGCTTGACGGAACACTGTTTTCGTTTGTCCGTCGGGGTCGTAGACAAACAAATTATCCGGCGTGCCGATCATTGAGCAAGCTACATATAATTAGCCGTGTGGAAATCATGGCGTTTCCAAGTTAATGCCTGCCACACAAAAAGATTACCCCTGTACCTTGTTGATACTCATAGCGAATGCAAGCCGATGGGAAAGTGCAGTCGCTTAAAATCGAAAGGCATATTTATATCACTGGATATCAACGGTATGTGAAGAATGACCATGGCCTCTGTTACGTTTGGCAATAGATTCTCCACGGTAGTCTTGTTCCGTTGCACAGCATTGGCGGGATCCTTTTTTTGAAGTGAGATTGTGTGGCGGCATTCCGGGGGTTCAAGGGAATTTTAAAAATATGTAGGGTAATGCACAGCTTGCTCCGTGTCCATTACTGTATTAATAGATGAAAAGGTGAGTGGCAGAGTTGCCGGGAAGCTTTTCCTGAATAGGATCGTTAATATATTTAACACTGTCGTTTTTGGAGCTAAAATGGCCGTTTCGCACAGCCATTTGTGCGAGTTAGAATTTTCGCGTATATCCGAAAAAACTTTAATTATTAACTCGTCGAGTGAAAAGACTAGATTGCAGAAATTTGAGGGAAACGAAATTAGACCGGCATTGGGGTCGACAGGAAATTCTCCATTGGCAAGTAACAGCAATGATCAAATTTAGGCCAATGTCTTTATAAAATTTTACTATATATATGGTACGCCCCGCGTCATTATATGGGTGATACAACATTACTAGATTGTTATGAGATAATCGAAATCATCAATTCGTCAATAGCGTCGGATAAATCGAAACAATCCCTTAGATTAGTAATAATAGAGTGCGAAATAAACTGGACGCTTCTCTTGAATTGGGTACCCTTTTTATTCTGGGAAGGACTCTTTATTACAACTTTACAGAGCCAACTCAGGGTTCCTTCTAGCCTGGGGTCAACTCAAAAGAAAAAAACCCCAATAAAGACAGGCATAATTATAATATAAAATTAACTTTCAAACAAGCAGAGAAATTTTAAGATTAAGAAAATGGAGCTCCGATAATCAAAAAGACAGGGTAAATATAAAAGTCAAAATAAACTCAGAACTTTGGAATCGAGATTACGTCAGCATAGACGCTAGATGCTGTTATGGTTCGGTTTCGCTTGCCGCTAAATTGTAAAGTCACTTAAACAATACTTGTTTTTTTAAAACAGGGTGTGTACGGGTCCTTAAAAGTCATGAAAGTCATGAATTATCATTAATTTTGAGTGGTCATAAAATGGTCCTTATAAAGTCATGAATTCAGATTGATTTTTGGTAAAAGTCATGAATTTTTTAACTTAACAACTGACAATGTGAACCGTTTAAAATTTTTTTTTTTTTTGTTAATTTAACACCATACATTCATCATTTCACTATTACCTTTTAGATTTTCGCATCGCCTTTTCCAGTTATGCTTAAGCCCTAAAGACAATCACATGTTGCGTCCTCATCATAAAAAATGCCAGAAAAATGCGTGTTCAACAAGTTGTGGTTGCTAAATTCAAAATATAAGGACAGGTTAGAGGAAGGAAGTGATAATTTCAAGGCCAAATGTAATCTCTGTATGAAAGAAATATCAATTAATAACCAAGGAGTTGCTGCATTGAACGTGCACTTGAATGGTACGAATCATCAGCTTCGTAGCAACTTTCGATATTCCACTTCAAAACGTTTTCTGGCAAATTCCTTACTGAAACGTGATCCCAAAACACCTCAATGTGAACCTGTGCATACTTTACTCCCTGATCCTAATTCTGTAGTGTCTAGTATTCCTGATGCTCGACCCTCAACCTCAAATAATGTAAGTGTAGTGATTTACAGCTTTTTGCATTTGCTTTAACGCAATTTTCAAAATAATTAACGCAGTTTCCAAAATATTTAACGCAGTTTTCAAAACATTTAACGCAGTTTTCATTGGAATTAACGCAAGTTTCATTGGAATTACTATAATATTTAGAAAATTTAACTTTTTTTGAGAAAAATTTATTTAATTTTTGCTGCTTTTTAAAATATTTTTAGCGTCGTTTAAATGAGTTGACAGCATAAACAGAGTTGATTTAGAATTTCTATAGAACTCACAATGTATTAGTAAAAGTTTACTGAATTTACAATGTATCCGACAAACAGTGATCTGCTGAACTGTCAATGAGCAATTATGAAAAAAAAAAAAGCAAAATTAAAAAAAAAAAAAATTAAATAATTTTTTTACAGTAAATAAAAAATATCATTTTTTGTACATTTAGAGTCATACCAAAATTTTATACAATGAAATAACTTTGTAAGATTTAAATTATGTATAATCTTTTTTGCTCTAAGTAATGGTTTTTCATTGTTATTGTCGTATTTTTTACAGTAAATTGTAAGAATTGTAATTATATATTTACAATAAATTGTAAGTAAGAATTGTAATTATATATTTACAATAAATTGTAAGTAAGAATTGTAATTTTTAACTCATTTAAACGACGCTAAAATATTTTAAAAAGCAGTAAAAAT
>JAHWFO010076042.1:350415-361006 GCA_023313115.1 Rhysida immarginata | reverse complement strand
GCTTTCGTCTCCCATCGCCCGACTTCGTAGGATAGAAAATACGTGTCTGGTAACGACGGATGACGTCATCAGAATTCGAGGTGTTGATTGAATTCCGTGACAAAAGACTGTTTTGCTTTTAGTTATCAGGTTCGTATTGTACAAATGAAAACGAAAATTATTTTTTTTATCCAAAGTGTATACAAGAAATTTAAAAATATTCTCCAAATGCGTTAAGGCATTTTTCCCACTGTGTAACAAGGCATGTAATTCCTTTATGGAAGAAGTCTTTCGGTTCCATGTGGAACCATTCCAAAACCTCTTCCTTCATTTCATTGTCCGACTGAAACCTGCGGCCTTAAGATGTTTCTTGAGATTACCAAACACGTGAAAGTCACATGGGGATAAGTGAGGGCTGTAAGGTGGATGCTACATTGCTTCCCGGTTGAACTTTTTGATGAGGTCTACCTTTGCTTTCAAGGTGTGAGGAGGCGCGTTGTCGTGGAGAAGAAGCACTCTTTCTGTAAGAAGTCCAGGACGCTTGCATTTGCTGGTCTCGCGCAGTGCATTCAATGTTTCCCCATATCGTGCTGCGTTAACTTTGGTGTGTTTTTCAAGAAAGTTTAGTAAAATTGAGCCTTTGCGATCAATAAACACTGTCAACATCACCTTCAAAAAACTTTTGCGATCAATAAATGAATTACTGCCCTCTGTTCCTGTTTCGTTGACTCCATTTTGTTGTTTGGACGAAGCGATCACTCGCAGAACTTCGAAGCACGAGCTATCGTTCTTTCTCACTTGATGCAACACTTGTAACCTATTGTTTAATTTACACATGGGGTTTCGCAATTGTTCAAAACAAAAACTTACGATCCTAAACGTCGTCTTTCTTTTTTCCCACACAAATTTTCGTTTTCATTTGTACGACCCGTATATTAAGCTGGTTTTGCTGCAATGCCCTCCCTCGTATTCAGGCCCGAACTCCTGACGCACACCCTTCCTGGCAATAATTTACACTTTCAATTATTGTACATTTAAGAGTTGCGGGTTGTCACAATATCACCTCCATACACCGATACAATTTCCTTATAGATATCGACTGCTTTCAGTCCTTTTGCACAGAGAAAACGCATAAAACTCCTCCGCTCAAAGCACTGGACGATGAAATGAGAGCCGCCATCTATTTTGGACTGTCACATCCCTAATGCTTTGCTGATGCACACGACACTAACAGGGAACTTTAACAATGAACGAAACTAACTTTTATATATCGCAATTTTCTCATATCTGGCGTCATTTTCGAGAACAAAAATACGCGACATTACTTTTTGATCACCCCTCGTACATGAACAGCTAGGGCCATTTATAGGCAAATTCCGGTTTCAATGGTGTGCCACTACTATTGCAGGGTGATATCGCAGGACACTACAATATCTGGTGTCAGCTTCTGTCTGCTCAACGTGTATGCTCCATGTCAAAAGGTAGATAAACGAACATTTCTGGACGACTTGGACTGTTTCTTGTGTTTGCCCCTTCCATTAGTGATTGCTGGAGATTTCAACTCTCACACAGATGACAACAACATCTTCTCATCGGGGCACATACATCATCTCTGTCAGCAAAACGCATTATTCGACCTATGGAGAAACACCCTATGTAGTGAGCATCCTGGGTTCACATATCACCAAGGACCCAGTTTCTCTTCACTATTGGACTTTTTCCTCGTTGGTGACGCCCCTGGGACCATGGATGTCGGCCCATGCTCCTTCTCGGATTACAGTGCCATTTGTGGTCCTGGTAGCCTCTAGCACCATTATCATCTTCAGGAAACACCACAGAACCATCTGGTTCATGAATGTTTCTCCACTGGACAACGAAATTTTTATGGGATCTTTCATTCAATTCCTGGAACACCATCGTGCCACCACTAAGCAATGCCATGGCTTTGTGACAGATAGTGGGACCATGGAATCTGACCCCGACTTTTCAAACTTCTCTGATCACCCAGACTTCCCATTGGATGCCATGAAGGAATGGGTGGAGGCACTTCCCCCTTCTGCTGATGACGTGGATACCTTCATAATAAGACCTATCTCCGAAAACGAAGCTAGGGAGTTCCTGTTGGCGTACAGTCACCTACACTCCAGTCCAGGTGTGGACGGCCTTCCGTACACCTTCTACATCCAAACATGGAATCTTCTTGGGCCGTGTTGCGATCTCTCGGGCGTTATTGGCTTCCTTTTCTTTTCTTTTCTTTAATATTTGGAACTATCATTACAGATATTATTTGTTGAAGTTATATAATTTCTAAAAGAAGATCGTAAAAAATACGAAAAAACTAGGTAGCTTTTTAATAACAATTTTAATTGGGGCAGGTCGTGGCCCGGTAAGCTTTCACTAAACACACAATTTCTGTGAAGTTAAGCAACATCAGGCACGGCTAGTCACTGGATGGGCAACCATCAGTGACACACAATCTTCACCCCCCCCCCCCCGACTGCTGCGACCATCATACAGCGGTCTTCATTCCCGGTCCATCCAGGGACCCAACTCGTCGGCCTCTCGCCATACAGGCCCTGGATGGACGTATTGGATCCCAATAAAATAAAATAAAAATAATCGTTTTATTTGATATTCGTCAGACAATACCAAAAGTATCTTTATAAACATAACTATGTTCAACGTATTTTGCAGGACACATTAAGGACAGAATTCTATCTGTATTCTCATTCAAATCAGTTCATTATATAAAAATTTATTATAAAATGACGTTTTGGATACAAATAAGGTTACCTTAATTGAACCTATTTAATTCATATTTTACATTTAATCAAAACAGTGAATCTACAATTTAAACCAGTCGAAATTCACTATCTGATTATTTTAATCGGGCACGAGTTTGTAAATATACGAATATATAAATATGTATACAAATTAATGATATTACTTTAATTAACAAAGGATAAATGAAAACATATGGCAATAAATAACTGTAAAAGACATTAACATCAAATTAGTTAAGATCATTTTATATGAGTTTATGAAGAGCAACGTTTAATTGCAAACATTAATAAAAAGTCGTAAGTTTAAAAAGAGCTGAAAAAGTTCCTCCCATGATCGAATTTAGAATTAGTCGATAAAAATAAAGACTTCAACCTTTCTAATCAGAAAACGCAGGAAGAATGACTCAACCCTTTCTACACATATAAAAGTCCAAGAATTAATTTCTTTTATCACTTGTCCAGACAGGGAATTAATCTTTGTCTGCAAAGAAGAAAAGTTCTGTTCGCACGCTCTATCTGCGGCATTTAAATTGCAAGTTTTTGGAACACCCAAATCCATTCAAACTTTAGCTTAAAAGACAAGAAAAAATAAAAAAAATATTAGCAGTTTGTGAACACTAAGCTAATCCTGCAGAAACCTTGTATAATAGAGACTCAATCTGGGATTAAATAAAATGTTTATGCAATATTATTGAATCTCTGCGCTAAGAACTCATTTGTACTCATTTTAATGTCGTTTTTTTTGTTCTTCGGTATCTATTAATACGGAAACTTTCGATTTTAACAAACCCTTCAATTACAGTAATTCTATAGGATTGTATTTATGGATTGTAATTCTGCAAAAAAACGTACCTTGCCATTTAAATGAAATTTTACTTTTTGAATTTATCAAAAAAAAAGTGACCTTATTTAATCAAAAACAACATTCAGGAAATTCATGCAAAATATAGGTTGGTTTAAGTTTTACGGGGGAGTCAACTGCTTGGTCATTTGCACCCAACGTAAGATTTATTTAAAGAAATATTAAAATGTATCACAAGAAAAAATTCAAACACCCATGCAGACATAGACATGCAAATAAAAAGAAACATCTAGAAACACGACCGTGTTGTGGTAAAAAACCAGTGTAAAACAGAGTATCATTATAATTTAATTAAAATATCTGTATTAGCATTAAAAAAAAAACTAAACTGAATTAAATACCGTAAAACTATCGATTATTATTATACATTCTCGGAAGATGAAGAGATCTTCATTAAACATTCTGGTAGTCAGTACTAAACTACAAGGTATCAAGATGGTATTAATAATAGGGCGGACACCCGGCTCGCAGATCGTGGGCCCAAACTATCAGAAACCTGATGAAATCACTTCAGAAATTAATAAATGAAAACTGCAGTTGATGCTCCAGTAGCTAACCTGATGCCTAAATTATGAATTGGGTCTAATGATTTGAGGTTACTATAGGGGGCTGTGGTATAAATAAAGCACCCATAGTCTAATTTTGACCTGATTAAAACTATACAGTGATAGAAGTGACTTCCTATCCGCACCCCATTTTGTGAACGATACTGAGCGGAGAATATACATTTTATTTGTGCAATTTGCTTTTAAATTACGTAAATGTAGAGTCCATGTCAGTTTTCTATCGAAGATAAGGCCGAGAAATTTATGGGAATTAACTATAGGAACAGGAGTGTCCTGAAGAGATAGCCTTGGATCTGGAAGAAGTCCCCTAAGCGTGCAAAAGTGAAGGGCAACTGTTTTTTGTGTTGAAAATTTAAAGCCATGGGTTTTCACTCCATCCTTGTAATCTGTTGATGGTAGGTTGCAATTTGCGTTCTATATGCGACATTGAAGTTGCTCTACAGAAAATGGCTAAATCATCTACATAAAGTGATATTTGTACAGGCGGAGAAATAGAGAGATCCGGTCTCGTTAATTGCTAACATGAAGAGGATGGGGCTTAATACGCAACCTTGTGGAACGCCATTTTCCTGAATAAAGTATTGTGAATAGGATGAATCTATGATGATTCTAAAGACTCTTTCCTCCATAAAGTTATTTAAAAAGCGCGGGAGATTGCCCCTTAAGCCATATTCATATATTTTTTGTGTGATACCAAATCACCAGGAAGTGCAATAGGCTCTCTCTATATCAAAAAAGACTGTACCATGTGTTGTTTGAACCATGTGTATTTCATGTTCTAAACGAACTAAATGATCTAGATTGGATTTGGTTTTACGAAATCCACATTGATTGTCAGATATCAGATTGTTAATGTCTAAATACCATACTAGTCTAACCAGAAGCTTGCATAGACAACTAGTCAAAGCAATGGGCCGAAAACTAGTGGCATATGCAGGGTCTTCGCCGGGTTTCGGAATTGTAATAATTATGGCCTCCCTCCAGGATTTAGGGATATAGGCCGAGTCCCACATAGCGTTAAAAATGGATAAAAGAAAATCTAATGCCTCTTGTGGTAGATGTGCTAGGAAAGGGAGCATAATGTTATCTGGTCCTGGAGCGGAAGCGCGACTAATACGGATAGCGGCTTCCAGTTCAACTTTGGAAAAAGACTGATTGTATGCCTCCATTCTATTCGAATTAAAGTCTATGCCTCGTGATTCTGCTTAAAGTTTTCGCTGCGGAAAAGATGGAGAATAATTTATCGTCTTAGAGATGCCGGAAAAAGTTTGCCCAAAAATATTCGCAACTTCAAACGGATTACATACCTGTAAAAGTGAAGGAGAAGGAAAAGAATAATATTTTCCACTTAATGTAAGGATTTTTCTCCATATCTTTGCTGGCGGGGTATTCTTGTTAATGGTGGATACATAATGTCTCCAGGAAAGTCTTTTACTCTCGGAAATTTTTCTACGACATATGGCCCTTTTTTGTTTATAAATAATGAGGTTCTTCTGGGTGGGGAAAGAATTATAGATACATAGAGCTTTTTTCCTTTCATGAATAGCTGACGCGCAGCTTTTGTTCCACCAAGAACTGGGATTTTGAATAAACGGCCCCCTATTTTGGGGATAGTTGCTTCTGCAGCACGGAGGATACTAGAATATAGTAATTCAACTGCTTTATCAATAGGATAGGGGGAACTTTTATCGAATTGTAGCGTGGCATGATAGGCGGACCAATCTGCTTTAGCTAAGTTCCATCTAGTATTAGTAGGAAAAGAAGTTGACATACAAATTTGGATGGAAATCGGAAAGTGATACTACCATATAAATCAGACATAACTGACCAGTTCAGAAGTGCAGTAGTAGAAGAAGATGAAAGAGATATATCTATATTAGAAAGAGAGCCATTGGCTAAGTGCAGATAGGTAGGTGAACGGTCGTTAAGAAAATTGATGTTGCACTTGCGAATAACATTTTCAATGATATATCCTCGGTTGGAATAGTGACTGGAATCCCATATTGGATTATGACCATTAAAATCGCCTAAGAGTAGAAATGGGCGAAGGAGTTTAAACATTTTTCTTCAATTTTTTCATCTGGTGAGAGATATAAAAAACAAACTGTAATTTGGAAGTTTTTAGTATTAAGTATATTGACTAGACTGCTTGTAGGGGAGAAGAAGGAGAAACTATATTATAGGGAATAGTGTTCTGTATTAATAACGCTACACCTCCACAAGCTCTACCACCTAACAAATTATCTCTACGGATGATGGTGAAGCCACGTATTACTGGCGTTTGACTCGGGGACAAGAATGTTTCGTGTAAGGCGACAATAGACACATTAACCTCATTCATAAGGAGTTTCAGATCTTCGAGCCGAGGAAAAAAACTTCTGACGTAGCATTGAAGGATATGCATAATGGAGAAATATAGGGAAAAATTCAAGTAAGACAGGTAAGTTCATTAGAAGAAACTCCTATCATTAATGGAGAATCAGACGCATCTTCAATCTCTACATCAGTAGAGAAAGTTAAGGGTAAGTCGGGCTTTCCCCCAATAACTGGGGAATTTGGTGTCGTTTCAATTACCCGTTTTTTGGAAGGGTCAGAAAAAAGTGACACCTCTGACGAGCGTTTCTTGGCATCTTCTCTTTCCGAAGTTTTTGGTGAAGATCCTGAAGATGTAAAACTTTTCATAGTCCGACTGGCGTTGGAATATGGTGTTGTGGAAGTGGAAGTTCCACAGGAAAACTCTGCGATGTTCAACTCTATCATAATTCCAACAGTTTTAACAGCAGGGCGACTCTTAACAACCGATGCATATTTTCGGGCTTCATTCTGCTCTACTTGTCTACGTGCTTCCGGAAAAGACACGAACCTCTTGTATTTTCTTTTCCTTCCGCCAAACAGGGCAGTCTCTTGAAAGAGCAGAGTGGGAACTCCTGAAATTACAGCAGTGGTATTCATTCGAACAAGATTCCATCCCATGTCCGGGCAGGCCACACTTGCAAAAAACTGCATTAAAACGGCAGTTAGCCCTCGTGTGACCGAACTTCTGGCATTGAAAGCATCGCAACGGGTTGGGGATAAAGGGTCTCACGTGACAGTTAATATAGCCGATTTGTATGGTATCAGGCAACACTGTTCCCTCAAAGGTTACTATGAAGGAGTCTGTAGGATGAGAAACACCGTTCCTCCTTGGAGTGATCCTACGAATGTCAACAACTGATTATCTTTCAATTCGGCAACGATTTCCTCATCCCCCATTCCTTGCAGATCCTCACACGTGAACACACCTTTCTTATAATTTACGGTTGCGTGGGGAGAAACCGAAATGGCTTTCCCTGCAAACCTTTTCAAGGATAGAAGGGTGGTAGCTTGCTTATCCTTGGAGACCTCAATAAGAAGATGGCCATTAAAGAGTCTGTTCGTATGTTTTGTATCCCCAACAAGCCGTTTTAGTTCTTTTGCAATGCAAAATGGGGAGATGGTCTTGAACGAATCCCCACTCGCCAATTTCATTTCCAAGAACTTCGGATTCTTTGGCATTCTCACTCTGGATCTCTCATCATGATCGTTATTGTTTTTTTTCTTTTTTTTTGGTTCATTAGCTTTGAATTTG
This sequence comes from Rhysida immarginata, assembly GCA_023313115.1. Lineage (NCBI taxonomy): Eukaryota > Metazoa > Arthropoda > Chilopoda > Scolopendromorpha > Scolopendridae > Rhysida > Rhysida immarginata. Next base: position 353,209 of record JAHWFO010076042.1, on the reverse strand, counting down.
GATTTTTCATGATAAATGAAAAAGTATTTTCATCTCCCTAGCTCTCCACCCAACATGAGCCCAACACGGGGATGCACATTGGCACCAGAGATACAAGAGAGTATAGGCAGCGCCTAACCCTATGGCCGAAGTTCCAAGGAGCGTCGACCAGCCGATTGATCTGGACGGGCTCATCCAGACCACCCATCCTTCCGAGAAGCAGGAACCAAAGTGGTGTGTTGTTCCGGAAGGCCTTCACTCAACCAGCAGGATCCCCCTTTCCCCAAAAGTAGGGTCGCTGCGCATGGCAAACACGCAGGTGGACGTACTGGTCGCAATGGAGGCCATGTCGAAAACATGCCTCCACTGCGAGCACCGGTCCCTTTGGGAGGGTCCACAACCGACCGGACACTTTTAGTCTGGCCTCTCTGCTAAGGCCTGTCTGGCATGGGTGGCCCGATCCAGCATAGCCCTTAGCGTCACTGAGGCACTCAAACCGTTCCACCACGTCAAGGTAGTGCCCACGGAGGGGGCTATCAACTGAATGTGACAATAATGTATTGTATTTTTCTGGATATAATCTTTACGGGGTCGATCGTCCAACAAGAGGAGGAGGGGTATTGATTTTAGTGTCAAACGCTGTTACCTCCCGTCTCTTTATGTCTGTGAGTGAAGATGGGATGAAATTTTTGGCAGTTAAATGTTTATTAGGGATGAAATGGAAACTTTTATGGTAGTCTATCGTCCAGCATATGTCCCTATGTCAGAATCCATGTCCTTGATAAACAACTTGGAAGTTAATCATGCTAACTTGATTTTTGGAGATTTCAATTGCATATATAATTGCCCTTCACTCGAGGTAAGCAATTTTATTACTTGTACTTCTGCGCTCGGTCTTAAACAAATAGTTTCCCGTCCTACTGGAACCACAGCTTCTTCTTCAACAACAACTGGCCATATTTATATTCGAAGAGATATGAGTTATAGTGACTTAAGGCTGAAAAATCTGCCCAAATTTGATCATTCAGTGATTGAAGTAACATTTGGATTTCCCGTCCTCCCACAGCATATTCCAACAACAAACACGGTGATGTTTCCCAAATATGATAGGGTAAATTGGAATGAATACCATAAACATTTAGATACTCTGGATTTTGAGGAATATAACAAGTTTGATGTCGTCAAGTTCAATTAATGTACAACATGACAATTAAGTTGGTGAATGACGTCACACCCTAATCTGTGCGAGCTTTACGCGAGTAACAATACATGTGAATACAAGCCCAGTCATTGTTTAAGCAAGTTCAGACAGGTCACGTTTGTGCGTGCAATGGTTTAGCAGATGTTGTTTCTTCAGTTGAAGGTGTAGCGTGTGCACGTAACTGTGGATAATGGATCAAAGAGGAACACTGCCCTAATCGTGCAACAGTTTCTGACCAACAAAGGGGGTCGTATCCATAGCTCATCCACCTTATTCACCAGATTTGGCACTGGCAGACTTTTTCTTGTTCCCACGCCTGAAACGGGATTTAAAGGGACACAGATTTGCGGACATTCCAGACATTCAAGCAAATGTGACACGTGAACTTAAAGCCATCTCTAATGAGCTTCCAGGACTTATACACCCGATCCCAAAAGTGTATTGCCTTCCAGGGTGATTATTTCGAAAGACAATAGAGTAAATGTGGCTCTATCTGTTTTGCATTTTGTGGTGTGAACTCATTCAACGAACTTAATTGTCAGAGGTTGTATTTTAATGATTGGTGATTCGATCAGCAGAGCAAGCTGGTCTTGAATATGGCACAACTGATTCTAAAAGAAAAAATAATAAAATATGGTGGAATCATCGTGTTTGGGAGGAATGGAAAATAAAGTAGACACGGATAGGAAATACACTGACTTAGCAAAATTCATGGGATAGCAAGCACATTGATTGATGGGCATGGCTCACGAATTCACAGGGGTAACGGATTCTGGGAATGGACCATTAGACGTTGTGGGAAGAGCTTGGATAAGTGATTAATCAGAAATGGCAGGTCATCGCGAGTTGACGTCTTTTGAACGGGGTATGATAGTAGGTGCCCGACGCGTGGGATGTTCCATTTCGGCAATGGTGCAGGAATTTGGATTTCCCCGCTCAACTGTCTCCAGGGTGTATCGGGAATGGCTAGATGAAGGCATTACAGTCCACAACAGGCACCATACCGGGCGTCCAGCTGCCCTGAATGATCGTGACCGGCGACACCTGGGACGAATGATTCAGAGAGACAGGAGCGCAACAGTGCAGCAAATCACAGACCAGTTTAATACTGGCCGCAATAGAAACGTCTCTCGGTGGACAATCCGTCGGAATCTGCATGCCCTCGGGTTTGGCAGCCGTCGCCCTACACGGGTGCCAATGCTTACCCAGCGTCATCGGACACTCCGGCGTGCATTTGCCACCAACCATCTTGGCTGGACTCTGCAACAGTGGCGTAACGTCATATGGTCAGATGAGTCACGATATCAACTGTACCACGCTGATGGGAGGCACCGTGTGTGGCGCAGACCTCACGAAACGATGGATCCCGCATGCCAAAAGGTGGTGGTGCAGGGTGGTGGGGCGTCAGTGATGGTCTGGGGTGTATTTTCCTGGTTTGGAATGGGCCCTCTGGTTATCCTGGACCGAACGTTGAATGGTCCACGGTATCGTCAACTCACCGGAGACCATCTGCACCCGTTTTTGACATTTCAACACCCTGACGACGTAGCAGTCTTTCAAGATGACAATGCTCCACCACATCGCTCCAATGTCGTCCGCGAATGGTTCGAGGAG
>JAHWFO010076042.1:275556-345415 GCA_023313115.1 Rhysida immarginata | reverse complement strand
CTCCTCGAACCATTCGCGGACGACATTGGAGCGATGTGGTGGAGCATCGTCATCTTGAAAGACTGCTACGTCGTCAGGGTGTTGAAATGTCAAAAACGGGTGCAGATGGCCTCCGATGAGTTGACGATACCGTGGACCATTCAACGTTTGGTCCAGAATAACCAGAGGACCCATTCCAAACCAGGAAAATGCACCCCAGACCATCACTGACGCACCACTACCCTGCACCACCACCTGTTGGCATGCGGGATCCATCGTTTCGTGAGGTCTGCGCAACACACGGTGCCTCCCATCAGCGTGGTACAGTTGATATCGTGACTCATCTGACCATATGACGTTACGCCACTGTTGCAGAGTCCAGCCAAGATGGCTGGTGGCAAATGCACGCCGGAGTGTCCGATGACGCTGGGTAAGCATTGGCACCCGTGTAGGGCAACGGCTGGCAAACCCGAGGGCATGCAGATTCCGACGGATTGTCCACCGAGAGACGTTTCTAGTGCGGCCAGTATTGAACTGTTCTGTGATTTGCTGCACTGTTGCGCTCCTGCCTCTCTGAATCATTCGTCCCAGGTGTCGCCGGTCACGATCATTCAGGGCAGCTGGGTGCCCGGTATGGTGCCTGTTGTGGACGCCCGGTTTGCTGCACTGTCTTCATCTAGCCATTCCCGATACACCCTGGAGACAGTTGAGCGGGGAAAGCCAAATTCCTGCACCACTGCCGAAATGGAACTTCCCATGCGTCGGGCACCTACTATCATACCCCGTTCAAAAGGCGTCAACTCGCGACGACGTGCCATTTCTGATTAATCACTTATACAAGCTCTTCCCACAACGTCTAATGGTCCATTCTCAGAATCCTTTACCCCTGTGAATTCGTGAGCCATGCCCATCAATCAATGTGCTTGCTATCCCATGAGTTTTGCTAACTCAGTGTACATATATATCAACAATCCACTGCAAAAATAATTTCTGTGAATAATGTAAAAGGCTAAAATCATCTCTAATTGCCAGCCGATAGCACGTATTTTGCAACATAGCAACTTTATTTCTGCGCTGTCTCATAGTGGATTGCTGTTATTTGTGTTTTGACTCTTCTTAAGTCTTTTGATAGTTTTACCTTTAATTTTATGTCACTGGTAATTTTTTTTAATAGCTTGTTTGTCCTGTCCGTTTCTTATTTCTTGAATGATGTTTATACTAGTCATGTGATCGAGCGCAAATGACCATCCAAATATTTCGACACTAAGAATATTCAGAGATCATATTGTGCTTAGAATGAAATTTTTAAATATTGTCGCTAGTAATATCATAATTTCAGAAATGTATTCTTCATTTTCAGAACACTCCTCTAATAATTCGTTTGTACGTGATGCCTGAATGTGCGATATATCCAAAAGAAACTGCCCAATATCCAGGAATTGTTTACGGTTAAAATATTCGCGAGAAACTTGCGGAAAAACACCGCCACAAACTTTTAAGCAAAAATGTGTATCATATTATTTGAAAAGTAGACGAAACTACTGCTTTTTATAAAATTACCTAAATGCTCAGCAAAATTTTTATTTTCTCATTGGAAAATTTGCAAAACAGCATTGGATTAATCTTCACTATCCGCACAATCGCGCGACGGTCTTCACTGTACGCACAGGCGCAAGCGCGAAACTTCACTATGTGCACATCCCGAAACCGAAAGTGAACAATGCATAAGGCGGCTATTCTAAAAATTAAAATTACGTATTTTCAAAAATAACCAACCAAAACAAACAAAAAATTTTAACCACTCACAATACAAAAACAGCGACCAAAACAACATAAAAGGCAAGCAATTTAAAAAACAGTTGCAATCAACGGCCCAAAACCTCAAGTTGCATCTCAAAATTCAGGAAAATGAGCAGCCGAACGACATTAACTGGAAAAGCCTCAAAGGAATCGAATTTTATGAACTAGCCAAAACAGATCATAGGAATGACAACTTACCTGAAGATTGGCGCTTTGCCATTTGGCTGGGGTTCGTTCCAGAGCAAGCCTCTTGCGAAGATTGCTGCGGCGAGATGACTTTAGGACACCGAATTGGGACTTCCATCGTTAATTATAGATGTGCGGTGTCACGGATATTTGAGCAAGCAGTGGAAGAATTAAAAGAAAAGCCGTGAAACGATAAACAGCCATGTAGCCATAACAACAGTTAATTTTATTAACCCTATAATTAATTATAAATACAAGAAAAACAAAAACAATGTAAATAGAATAAGCAAAACTTAGTCTTTCAGTAAGAGGAGAAAGACACGACGAACGTATCCTCTAACACGAGGATTTACGTCCAGGGGATATCAAAAAGAAACACAGTCTAAATGTTGTGAACATTTGGTACGGCACTAACGCACGTACAACGGGCTCAGGGCTGAACTTGCAAAGTATGCCTAAGAAGTCTTGCCATAACATGAGGAGATTTCTTAGATTTGAGTAGTAGAAAAAGGCTGTACACCGAGGACCCCGTCCTCACGGAAAACAGCGACGCAAAAGGCGTTAAACGGCAGAGGAGTCAAACATTGCTCCTCTGCGGTTGAAAAAGGGCACCTAGATCCTCCTCTAGGTAGGCTCTTAGACCCCAGGGCGCAATTACAGACCAGCATCCATATTCCACTTTGGAAACACTAATGTCGTGACGTGGTTCGCAACGCTTGGTCCAATATGGGAAACTGTCAATCCAGACCAGGTTGTGGCACACTGATATCGGAGAAACGACTTGATGCAGCCAACGCTCTCTCCGAATTCCGCTTCCTCCTATGTGGACTCCGTTGCTCGTAGCACTTTCTGCGTAGTTTAGCGGCTCAAACCTGCTGCCTACGACGTCGGTCGCTGCTCGCCCCGGCTCGTTACTCAATTCACCGGCGAAAGGTCCTTTCAAGAAAAAGAAACATGTACTTTGACGCTGCGACGGCCATGCACCCGTTTGCTCGTGAAACAAGTTCTCTGCCTGGGCTGCCACCGATGGAACTAGAAACGGAGGGTCATGAGAGACACTGGAACTCATGGAAAAGGACCATTCCCCTCGTTCGGAGCTCGCATTCTCTTTCCACAATCTGAAAGTTCGTTGCTCTCCGGACGAGTCACTTATCTGTCCTTGTCCCTTTGCTGGTTCCTCCTTTCTACCCCTCCTCTCATATTTTTCCCTCTGAGTCTCAATATTTGCGCGTTTGCGCATCTGTCGCCTGTTTCCGCCATCCGCGCTCTTGTGCTGCCATCTATTGCCACTATAATGCATATTGCATTTATTAATATTACAACTATCGTTCGTGGCAACAGATGGAGCCTGAGGCTTCTGCCTCTTAGGCTGGATATGCTGCAAAGCCCTACAATCGCGCGCGCTCGTGCCGTTGCTCACAATACCCTGTGACATGCGGACTGCAAAAAGACCCACTTCGCCTCAGACAATACCATCTGTGGGCATTCTGGAAATCTTACTTGGTGGCAGATTATAGATTTTGTATGGTTTCGGTTTTGTTTGGAAACTACACATTCTATAGCTTCTGGGCTGGCTGGCCTGAGTTCCAGTGCAGCGTGTAACTGGGAGAACTATGTTTGGGACGTGATGTTGAACGCTGTTGTCAGCACATGCCAAGGTAAAATCGGCGGTCCAGGCTTCACCGTTCAAGTGATGACACCGTGATAGTTAAACTAAAGAATGACAAAGTACGACTGTTAAAATTCACTAGATGGGTTGTCGGCGGCATCTGCGTTGAAAACGATCGGTGTTTCGTCGTGCCAGCACGACGTCGAAACGAAGAAACTTTAAACTGGGTGATACAGACCTTTATTGAAAATGGAACCCACGTTGTCACCTACGGTTGGCGGAGTTACTTACACATTAATGAACTTCAGAACGTCCGGATTGAACATGAGACCGTCAATCATAGTGAGAATTACGTCAACCCCACCACAAGTATGCACATCCAGAAAGTTAAGCGCGTCTGGGGCTATTTAAAAAATAGGAAAACCTACCGACACACCTCACGGAGGACCTAACTACGTCCTACTTGTACTCTTTTGCTTAAAAGAAGATGTTCGAATTTACCAAATTAGGAGCTGGCGAAAGATTCCAAACATTAACAAGCCACATCGCCGTTGCTTACCTTGGATACGAAAAAATGGCGTCGCTTCCCAACCCGGAAATAATCCCTGAAGCTCTGGAGTTTGAAGAGGAAGACATCGTCTAATGAAAAAGCAAAAAACTTTATTCATCAAAAACACCAATTCTAAAACCCCCCCCCCCCCCAAAATATAAAAAAATCAATAAAACAAAACAAAAAAACAACAACTAAACAAAAAAAAACTTAAAAAAAACAAAAAACAATGCGGCCAACAGATGGCCAAAAACAGGAAGGGAATGTGCGCATAGGAAATGGACGCATAATGAATGTGTGCATAGTGAATTTTCGCATTTGCTTCTGGGCGAATAGTGATGTCGCGCGATAGTGCGGTTAGTGAAGATTGACCCAGCATTGTATTATTCGATATTACTGAAACAAATCAAAGTTTCATACTTTCTTTACAACTGGTAAACGGCAAAAGTTTTTCAAGTAAAGAAAAATTTAGACTATAATCCTTTCTAATACGGCGTAGAACAATTCAATTTCAATTTCATATCGAAAAGCAGCGTTGTTTACAAAAATATAAGATTGGTAGACATGGCAGTGAACAGAAAGAATATTATCTCCCATTTCGATTATGCAAAATAACTCAGTCGTTGAAATAAGCTGAAAAGGACTTTCCATCTGTGAAAAGCAGCGACAATTGCAATCAAAACAAGTAGTTGGAAAATAGGCGTCTTGCTCACGCACACCAATGACTATATAAGATAAGGAACTTAATAATGTTGGTTTATGTTGTTCTGTTCGTACTATAGAATTCATCAGACCAGGTTTTTCGTGATATCAAGTTTTATTATTATAATGAAAAGCGGGTTCTCATCATATTATTCTTAAAGAATCAATATGGAAGAAGTGGGCTATAAAAGAAAATGAGTATACGCACTCTTAAAGCAGACGAGAAGCTGAAATATGGGTTTCATTTGTGAAAGATTTCTTTTATTTTCACTAAGAATGAAGAATTTTAAAAGCTCTAGAAGAAGAGCTTCATGTTAAATTTAAAAAAAACAAGAGAGATGGGTAAATATTAAAAATAAATCTTTGATATTGTCTTAGTTTACTATTTATTAATAAAGGCTAAGCCATGAATAGTTCAAGCAGTTTGGTAAGAAGTAACAAACAAACTTTAAATAGCATTATGGCGAAAGTTTTGTTGCTTGGTACAATCGAAACGTATAAGTTTCATAAAACTATAGGGAGACCATAATTTGAATACAGGATGGTAAGGCCCTGATGAAAGCTGACGCTTCGTATAGGGACTATCCTTTGTCAAAACAAAAAGTAAAAAGACTTAAGGTTACTCCAGATTACTGCGGCAATGTTTGGTGATTGTATGGGGGTCTTGCGTATCGTTTCGCTAATACTTCACTTATGTCGGCTATGATAGGAGGTTTGAGCTCGACCAGATTAGCTGGTAGCGAGGCACATAAACACGGTCCTGAACAAAGCCCCACAAAAGAATCACGAACAACCAGGTCAGAAATAACGAAAACTGTCGACATAAACTGACATAAATTGACGGGAGCTCCCTACGCCTTTACTGGATAATCCTGTAAGTTTGTTGTGAAAAGCCTTTCGATCTTTTCCAGAAAGTGGTATCTATGACTGTGTATTAGTCCTGATTTTGCTCCGAGCAACCTTTTTGACCTCTCTTTTTGAAGGGCAAGAGCTTTACAAGGATGACCAAGTGATTCAGGCAGTTCTTCAATGGCACAGGAAACAGCTAAAAAAATTCTATTTGCCGAAGTGCAGAACTTTGTAGCCAGATGGGAATAATGCGTTGCAGTGGCGGGGGAATAGCTAGTAGTTGTCTAGAATTTAAATCTGTATGGATATGTAGAGGATGCCTCTCGTAAAGATATCTTTTCTTCGTATGAATTGACATTGTACTCGACAGGCAATTGTGAAAATATAATCAAACACATTTGGGCCTTATCATTATAGTTTTACTATGCGCCACTGATATGTAAATAACAGAAAATAGATTGGGCTGATGTAGAAAAAGTAAGAACTGATTTAGGATATCTTTGATATGCTGAATCTAAAACTGCCGCACTTTTTGTCGTTGCAGCTATAATTTTTGAGATATACATGATAAATAATGTTATTGAAAATTCAACAGTTCATTTTAATTTCGCCTTCTCGTGGGTTATAGTCTGGCTTATGGCATACGAGGCCTGTGAGAAAAGTATCCGACCTTATTTTTTTTGCGAAAACATGATAGATTTGGATCGCGCGCGCTTGCATGAGCCGACCTTGAACCTTTGTACGTATGCGTGAATTTTTTCCCGCCTCTCAATAGCGTCAGTTGCTGGCAATCAGCATTAGAGGGAGGTAGTGTGTTGTGCTCTCGTCGTTTTTTGATTTGAAGGGAAATGACGGAACTGGAGCAGCGTTACTGCATCAAATTTTGCCAGAAACTGGGCGACAGCCAGGTGGAAACCATCCGGAAGATTCAGACGGCTTTCGGTGATGATGCTATGGGCATCACACAGATTAAGGACTGGTACAACCGGTCGGCCATCAGCATGCCGAAATGACCAGGTCATTGCCAAAGTGAACGCTGTAGTGATGCAGGACCGTCGTGTGACTATCCGAGAAGTTGCGGAAGAGGTGGGCATCAGTACGTTTTCGGCACATTTCATTCTGACCGAAGATTTGGCCATGAAGAGAGTGGCGGCGAAATTCGTGCCGAAGCTGCTGACGGCAGAGCAAAAGCAACTTCGTGTTGACGTCTCACAGGACATGCTGGCCTCCGCAAACAGTGACCCCGACTTCATGAACACCATAATCACTGGTGACGAGTCCTGGGTGTACCGGTACGACCATAGCATCGTCACCAAAAGCCTCCAAATCAAAAACCGACGAAAGCACAACACACTACCTCCCTCTAATGCTGATTGCCAGCAACTGACGCTATTGAGAGGCGGGAAAAAATTCAGGCATACGCACAAAGGTTCAAGGTCGGCTCATGCAAGCGCGCGCGATCCAAATCCATCAGGTTTTCGCAAAAAAAAAATAGGGTCGGATACTTTTCTCACAGGCCTCGTTGTTTGCGAAGTTTCTACATTAAATTAAATAAATACTTAATAATAAAAACAGCCTTTACCGCATTCTAAAAAAATATCGGTATCCACATACAGAAGTTTGCTCATGTTTCCAAAAAGTGTTATAGTAAAATCAACATCTGACGAATCACAACATACCATAACTTAAGAAAGAAATAGTGATTTTGAAGGGGCTTCAGCAAGAATCAAACGTTGCAATCAACAAGAGCACGTATACCGGATCTCAAAACTAGATCGATAGCCTTTTAGGATCTAGCGTGCCAAAATTACCTAGAAACGCTTAAAAAATCGCAAACATCAACCTGTGTGTTGACTAGTGCAGTAGCAACGATAGAAGAAGGAATGGGACGAATAAGCGGAGAAGGAATCCTCTTCAATTCATTTCAAGGAAAACAACAACAATCTGAAATTGAAATCCACTTACAATCTGAAATTGAAATAACGTAAGGAAACACTTAAAATTTATATTTACTTTCAATTACATTAGACATTTTCTGCCAATTTTATTGCAGTCAAACATGAAGTTGGATTTTCTGCTTACTGCACTGACTAAATGAAAAATTTATTTTCTTTATAATAAATTTAAAATTATAATATTTGAATTGTAACCTTCTAAAGAGAAAAAAATCATAAATCAATTCCTTAAAATTCATCTTGAAGCTTTTGGAGAAGAAATTGTTTAGAAATGATATGTAAAAAAACTGAAACAAGTGTACCGGATGAATTGATATGTAAAAAAATATCGTCTAGAAAAACGGTAACAACAATTTGAATTTCAAATTCATTTGTCACAAAACGGAAACATTTTAGGAAATTGAAAAGTTTTTTTCCTTCTTTTCTTCAGCTTACCGTTAATCGAAAAAAATTTATTTCGTCTTCACTTATATCGAAAGAAAGAAACGAACCGAAACGTTCACAGAATATGAAATCTTAAAAATAATATATCTTTATAAAACATAAAAATTTAGAAATAAAAATGATCTTGTAATGACAAAATATAACTATTATTAAATATTATCACGACAAAATATTAGTTATTGTGAAATATATTTTAAAAACATATTTGCTAAGGGAAGTAATTAATTTTAGGCAGGAAGACAAGACGGATGAAAACGAAATTTAATAAAGATAGAGCAATGTTTTTCCAATCCTTCTTTGAAAAACAAAATAAAATATATTAAAAATCTGAAAGATATTGCATTTTTTATTCTAAAGCTTATTTAAGTTTAGAGGTTTATTGTGTTTTCTTGTAAGATTGTAATAAAGATATCTGAAAGGCAGACGCTTGGAAAAAAAACAGTTCTGACTGATATCTTTTCAGTTCATGCTTAATGAATGAATAACAACAGGAGAATCGTTGCTTAGCAATCCTTTACTATTGCGCATGGTTGCAGCATCCAAATGGGATTGTGATTTCTTGCGGGCACACGTCAGCTTTTGTCGTTGCTTCTATTATTTATGAAAACTGCCTCTTCAAGCGAATCAGCTTTATGATCTCCGATAGACAAAAGAGTGGGCTTAATCTAGAGCAAAGAACCGCCTTTGGGAAAAACTTGGTTGCCACGATCATCGGATGAGCTGCGATGGAGAGCTTAATATTTCGAAAAATTTAGAAGCAAAAGCGAGATGTTTATTTCGAAAATCTTTAAAAGAGACGAGCATTAAAAAATGCCATATTCTTCATGAAAATTGAATTTTGTACAAAGTTGCACAAAAACGTGGCTTGTTTTCTATAAGAAAACTGTTATTTTAATTTTTTAAATTATTAATTTAGAGTTCTGAAAACTAAAATGACAATAAATGGTTATTTATTTAAGCCCAAATGAAACATCATTCCTGCAATATATTCCATGCAATAATGTGAATATATCCAAAGGAACGTGAGATCATGTACATATTGATTGCTTTATATTTCTATTATAAAGTACCCTGGTCACTGCCTATTAAAAAAATCACTGACTGAACAAATGTCTTTATTCTTTTGTTATGCCCTCTTGGTAGTGTTGTCTGTGTTCGTCATTCACACTGCCCAGATTACAGAGCACAAGTCAAAACGGCAATTAAGAGAAAGTTTTAATTCAATAATACATTGAGTGACCAATTTATTAGGACCACCACTTCAGTACTTCGTTGGGCCATCTTTTGCATTTAATATTGCATTCATTTTTCTTGGTATGACTCCAAGAGATGATGAAATTTGACTAGTGGAATCTGAGACCATGCTTGATAAATAGATTTGGTCTTTGTGATTCCAGCCGTCTGATGGCTTTTTCAGCTTCATTCTATAAATACTCAATGCAATTGAGATCTGGAGTAAGTGGGGACCACTTAAGCATAAAGAAAGTAAACTCTCCTTTATTCCCTGCAACCAATCCTGTTAAATGTGAACACTATGAAAGGACGCGTTAACTGTAGAAAGCAACTATCTCATTCGGATAAGCCATCAAAATGACAGAACGAACTTGACCAACAACGATATTTAAAGATCACTCGAGATGATTTTTGATTAAGGTGTGCTTCAGTTTTCTGCACTGTTGCCCTTCTGTTGTCTTTTACAATTCTAGGCACAATCCAGTCCGCTCCAGCACATTGAGACCCTTTAACAACAGCTGGTCTTGAACATTTCACGAGTGCTCCGTAGATCTGAGCTCCTACAATCATCATCCTATGTTCAAAGACTGTCAAATCGCGTTGTTTACCATATCTTCACAAACAAATCACTTCTGCTACTGTAGCAAGCACTGTGTCATGTAGTCAGACCCAAAGGGACGTGAGATCACGTGGGTCGGGCGATGTCGCATAATACATTACTCCAAAGAGCGAAAGGGGAAGACGTTCAACGATTGGAGGGGGAAAATTCAATGGCTAATCAGGGACCTGCGAAAACTCGTAAATACGAAAGATAAAAGAGGAGAAGGGAGAGAAATTTGCATCTTGTCGAGGAAAGAGAGAAGGAAAGCTCGAGCTCCATCTTAGAATCTTTAGTGTATGTGAGTGCGATTGATTGTTAACGAATTTGACATATATTTAATTAATTTTTTTTTAAAATTAATTAATTAGATCCAATACGTCCATCCAGGGCCTGTATGGCCTGAGGCCGACGAGTTGGGTCCCTGGATGGACCTGGATTCACGACTGCTGTATGATGGTCGCAGCAGCCGGGGGGGTGAAGATTGGCTGTCACGGATGGTCGCCCATCCAGTGACGAGCCGTGCCTGATGTAGCTTAACTTCGTGGAAGTTGTTCAGTGAAAGCCCACCAGGCCACGGCCTCCCCATTTGATATTTCATTACCGGACTTGATATTTCATTACCGGACTTGACAACACGTTTGTGGCTTTGGTGCGTGCCCCCCCCCCCCCAGATTATCCTAGGGGCAGGTCACCCCCCTCCGCCAGTGACTCGTTTTCTTATACTTGAAACTATGGATTGCATGTTAGTCAGACGGGCATGAGTGAATAAAAAAGGTTAGTCAGATCGGGCCAGGAGAATACAAACGATCTTAACGATCAAAACTTCCGCATGCTATTTGGAGGCGAGACGAGGTCAGCGAGAACAGTCATTCATTGCACTGCCGAGTATCTATTATTTGCAAAAGAAAAACATGAAATCCAAATTTAGTCTTTAATTTGTTGCGAAACTTACCTCGCCTTCTAAGATTGGAGCCTTTGACGTCGCAGATTAAGATTGCTTGTTTCCTCCTGGCCTGATCTGACTAAACTTTTTTTTATTCAATCATGGCAGATGGGTATTATCCCGTCTGTGAATTTATGAAAGCAGTTTATGCCAAGACTGGTATAGCTCCGATTTTGGCATGCGTCAAGAGCTGTTGCAATGTGCGTCTAGGTGCGTCCAGATGCACATTTGCCTTCTGCGTCGAGACGCAGTTATAAATGCGTCCAAAACGCGTGCATGGAAATTAAGCTTTAGACCTCGATGTTTGTCAAAGCGCGATACAAAAAAACCCATGTCACTGTGCTGTTGACGGCAAAAGCCTATTATCTTTACCAAACGAAAACCAGGAGAAAATCCGGAGTGCGATGGTGAAATTTCTTTGAGGGCCCAGCATCAAGAGCCATCCCCTTCCTACAAACTTGTTCGCCCCATTTGAGAAGGAGGGGGAGTTGGGATTGCCTAACTTTAGTCAATATGTGATAGCGGCCAGATTGGCGACAATGATACGTCTGTTCCTCAGTCCTCCACTACATCGCTGGCTTGCGTCAAGCTCCGACTTAAACGCGAATAGATGTACCAATAATTGACACTTTAAGAAATTACCGTGTACGTAAACCAAATTGCATTTCGAAACTTTTCTAGTTATACCATTAGAGTGTAAAAATAATGCAGAATGCGCCAATGTCTAAACAATTATTAAGTACCGAAAGGTGCTTTATGCTACCAGTGTGGGAAAACGTGTCTGTCTGTCCGTCTGTCTATCTGTCTGTCTGTAACTCAAACTCCTCCGAGGCTATGAAAGATTTTCAAAATCTGTTTTCGTCATTCGATGAATATGGTTCATGGCACGAACCAGTTACGAATATTATCTAAATCGGTTCATTGGCACGTGCACAAATGGTACCTCTATTTTCCCGCCTAGCAATTTTCAATGGGAAGATATATTGAGTAATATATCAAACAAATCGTAATGACGTGATAGATGCGGTTATTCATTACTATTTTCGTCAGTCGATGAACATGGTGCATGGCACGAATCATTCACAAATATTATCTAAATCTGTTCAATAGCACGTGCACAAATGGAACCTTAACGAGCCCACCTAGCAATTTTCAATGGAGAGAGATATTGAGTAATATATCAAAAAAATCGCAATGACGAGATAGAAGTGGATATAAATTACTATTTTCGCCAATTAATAAATAAGGTTCCGGGAATGAACCATTTTGAAAATGGTTGAAATCGAAACAATGACACGTGCTGTTATAGATGGTATGCATGACGACGTCACGCATCACGTGACTTCTATTATTCCCTGTGCGCGCGCCATATTTGAGACCAAGTTGAGACCGAACAAATAACAGGAGCTTGTGCTTTGCAATGGATCATGATTACATTGAAAAAGTAAATCAATTCTGTAATGGCCTGGATCCATTATCACTCACAAATTGGAATAAGGATCCAACATTTCCCAATATCGAATATCCTGATATTGTGAATTATTTGGTTTTATCTACAAATTCGGTGACGTGTGAGGATATGAAAAACTTTAAATCAATGGAATCACATAAATATTTAACTGCTGGCTGGGTTTCTGATGTATCTTCTTTTTCTTTAGAATGTGGAGACATTCTTTTAATTGCTAAGGTTAATAAATAATTTTTATCTAATGTTTTTATTTAAAAAAATAATAATTGTTTATTTTAAAAAAATAATTAAAATACAAAAAATTAGCGATCTTAGAAATCCCTAATAATTTAAAAGTAAAAATTTAAAAGTAAGAGCATGTAGAAAGAAAGCAAATACATAACATAAAATTCTGAAACTTAAAAGCAAAAAAAAATATAAACGATTTATTAATTTGAAAATTAATAACAATTAAAAATAAAAATATTTAGGAAAATAAAAACAAAATTAAAAAAACACTTATAAAGAATGATAGGAGAAAATAAACTTTTACAATTACAATATTTTTTTAAAAAATTGAAAAAAATTCAGCCCCAAACAGTAAATTATAAAATAATTAATCTTGTTTTAAAAAATCTGTTAATTAACACACTGTTTTTATAATTTCTCTACATGTTAAATGAACATTTAAAAAAATGTACAACTAAATTTGCAGATGCATAATTACTTAGATTTTTTAATCTTACCAGGTTAAACACTCCCAGAGCTTAAATGCACCGCCATTGAGACCGTGGGTTGTTGCCACTCCAAATGGCCAAATACGAACTACCCACTGTTTGTGTATGGCTGGAAAAGGAGAGAGCTGTTCCCATGTCGGTGCCTTATTGTTTGCTGTGGAAACAGCAGTCAAAATAAGGAATAATACAAGTTCAACAGGTATGTTAAATAAGTGGATTGTCCCAGCACCTTTAAAATCTGTAAGTTACATACCAATTGCTGAAATTGATTTTACATCTGCAAGTACGGCCAAAAGGAAAATCGATGAGCAATTTCATGAACATTATACAACTGTTCAAGAACGGCCAACTAAACCTAAGAAAGCAATTCCAGTTCCAACAGCTATGGAGATGGATGCTTTTTACCGTCAACTTAAAAAGGCAAACACAAACCCAGCATTATTTTCCCTGTTAGATGGCTATGCAGACAAATTTATCTCTCAAGTAACAGATTCATATTCACTGTGTCGATTGTACAAAGAAACAAATGCACAACTGCCATGGGAAGAGCTTCTGGATTTGTGCAATAAGCTTCGTGAAAATCTGGTTGTAACCAATAGTGATGCAATAAAGATAGAGTTGCTTACCAAGGAACAGTCAAAATCAAAGAACTGGTATAAATATAGAGCTGGACGAGTTACAGCATCACGCACGAACAAAGGACTTCAGTGCACCAACAATGAGTACACTGAAAATGATCTGCTATCCATCTGTCAAATGAAGCAATGACATGGGGATGTGAGCACGAAAAAACAGCACGTGCAGAATATGAGCAGCTCATGAAGAAACAACATGATGGATTCACTGTCCATGATAGTGGTCTACTCATTTATCCATCTCACCCTTTCATCGCTGCCGGTCCAGATGGAATAGTGATGCGCAACTGCTGTGGAAATGGAGTATGTGAAATTAAATGCAGCTTTTGTCATAAATCTTCAACAATACTAGAGTTGTATGAAGCAGTTGTATGAATAACTCCTGTTTGGTGTTAAATAATGATGGGAAGTTTCAGCTGCAAGAAACACATCCCTACTATTTTCAAGTGCAGACACAGATTTTAGTCAGTCAGGCTTCCTATGCTGATTTTGTTCTCTGGACAGTTCCAGATATCCATACTGAGAGGGTCACTGCAAATAAAGAACTGTTCGAAACAATTCTGGATAAGGCAAAAACTTATTTCACATTATGTGTGTTACCAGAGTTGACTGCAAAATGGTTTACTAATAAACAGCCTAATGCGATAGGTTATTCATTAAATTCATTGCAACAATCACCTGCAGAAATACAGGAAAATCAATATCCAAAATTTTGCTTCTGCCAAAAAACAAAACTGTACCCTGAAATATTTTCATTACAAGTGTGCAAGAATTAGAAGAATTCCCACAAAGATTTGGTTTTGTTCACAATGTAAACCCAAAAAGAAACAAAAAAACAATATTTGAATAAAAATAATTAAAGAATGTACAAAAACAAGTTTTCATGAATAAAATGTTAACACAGCCATTTTTTATGTTCAAAGTTTAATTAATATTTGAATATATTTAATTTTTAATTCAAAGCAAAGGAAAATAGGGAAAAAGAATTCAAATCAGGTGATGAATATACAAAATATATATTTTTAATTTTTTAAAGTCCACTTCAGGGTTAGCAAGAAATAAGTTTTCCACTTCAGTGGGCTGTAGAATGCGTTCTATGGGTCCAAATGAAATAAAATTTGAACTACAGATAATTCAAATAACGCCCTTGACATTTATTAAATAAAAAAATTTAGTACAAATATTCACCAATAGATGGCGTTCTAACACAAATGGTATTTCTTTGCATATATGTAAAATGTGAAACATCATGTGCGTTACAGCGCATGCCTATTAGCATTATTCTTCGGATTAAAATTCGGCGGATTCTGCACGACCATTAATTACTGCTCTGCATATCATACCTACGCAAGATAATACAGAAATTCGAAACAACTGGGCAATTTGACATTCTTCCAGGTAGAGGACGAAAGTAAATCCCGTCTTCTAGCGTCGAAAATGTGGCTACCGCGTTCGTTGAAGCCAGCAGTCAGTCGCCGCATGGCAATGTGAGTGTTCCAGTTGTTTCCCGTGTACTGGATGTCCTATTCCACTGTACGAAAAATTTTATGGCGGATTTTGCATTTTCATCCCTACAAAATTAATTTGGTGCCCCACTTGCAGGATGGGGACTCAAAGTTTTACAACTTTTGCACTTCAGTTCCTTGCTCAAATGCTGATTGACGTCACTTGGCCATGGAACATTCGACCCACTTTTGCCTCAATGGGCAAGTTAACACCCAAAATTGTCGAATTTGGGCAGCGGACAACCCTCACGCTATCCAGGAACAACCCTTGTATCCTGAAAAAGTGACAGTATGGTGTGGCTTTACGGATGTCATTATTATTGGACCATATTTTTTCGAAGAGATAACTGCAAATGGATTCAAAATCTGGACAACGGTACTCTCATATACTGAGGGATTTGAAGAATTGAAAATTACCCTAATACCTCATCCGCACTAGCATTTCCAAACTAGTTTAGATTGCCGAACTAGTTCCGATTTTCAAGTGCGTACACAACTGGTTTAAACGAAACCGGTTTCAGGCGTTAGAAACTGTCTCAGATTAAGCGAGTTTCCCAAACCTTCTTGAGACAGTTTAACTAGCTTCGCGCGTGGAATTGTGGGATCCCAGAATTCCGTGCGCTGATGCGATGCTCTTTTTTTTAGATCGCCTTGCCTTGTGGCCTTGCCTCTCTCTCGTCGAGTCCTTCGAGATTAACAAGGCCTGAGCATGCTGCTCCGTTTCAATGCCAAAATGCGTGCGAGAGCGATTTCCCCAATCTGCCGCCAGATGTCCTTCTTTTACGTGTAGCATTTTTTTACACAGCAAATAATTTATTTTAAAAATATTTACATAGCTGTATTTTTTATTAATTTATTTATATATGAAATAATGAATTTTAAATTGCCATCTGATGGGAACCATGAAAACGTCGAAAGATTTTAACTTTATTCAGCTGTATAGCATTTTTTGACACAGTAGTACTTTATTAAAAAAAATTTTACATAATATTTTTTTTTATTTATTTTTGAATTTATCATGGTTACAAAAGCACATATAATACAATTGAAATAGCTGGCTTTCTGCTTGTTTATAGAGAAAGAAGGACACCTAGTGATAAAATTTCGAAATCGTTCACGCTCGGGAAATAAATGCTTGCTTGCTCGTTTCAACACCATGAGGCATTGAGCACATGTTTTTAACTCGTTCGAACTATCTCAAGTGCGGAAGAATATTTAGCTCTCCAAACTAGTTTAATCTAAAACTGTTTTCAAATAGCATCTAAACTAGTTTACTTCAAGCTAGTTCAGGTAGTGCGGATGGAATATAACGCTACAAGTATTAGGTAAGAAATACGCTGTGGCTACAGTCACGGAACCGTGTACGATTTTTCAGTCCCGGAATGACGTCACTTCCTGCTACGTGAAGGGAAGAGCGGTGCACGGCGGTCGCGTCGAATGTTCAAGTCACATGTGCGATGGATTTTAAAGATGAATTTTCATCATATAACGAATTATAAAGCTTTGTTAAGGAGTATTCTAAGCAAAATTTTGTTCAATTGTGGACATGCGACTCTAGAACAATTGAAGGGGTCACAAAAAGAGGACGAAAACGACACATAAACGACGAACTTCGCTTTTAACCATTGCTAAATAGAGAAATAAGGAATTAAAATGACTGGAAAATGGTTTATAAACGATGAGGGTAACGAAATTATTCTTGCATTTCCTTTGCACGATCACAAATTTTATTACAACCTAACAACGAATGAATTTCCCTATTGCAGCTAAAAACTTGAATGACCCCCTATGCCTTCACAGTCGCAGATCCGTGAAACAAATCTCAATCACGACCCCGTGGCCGACGTGCACCGCTCTTCCCTTCACGTAGCAGGAAGTGACGTCATTCCGGGACTGAAAAATCGTACACGGTTCCGTGACTGTAGCCACAGCGTAAAACATAACCTAACAAAGCGGTTTCAAAACAAGAAACGTTTGGGAACTGACAAGCAAGTAAAACATAGCATAAACCAACCCAAGGGAAGAACTATAAACATAAGCTAAATAGAAAACTCTACAAAGAGCTTAGCAAATTGCTGTAAAATCATATTGAGCTTTTATTTGTAAGTTATGAATTCCATCTTTAAATAAAATAACGAATTTAATTGTATACTGTGTTTAAAGTTGTCATTTCTTATGTGAGCATTACTCAGTTCACAATCGGAAATAATTTGTTTTATAAAATTCCAGAATTTTTTTATAAATTTTTCAAAATTAATTTAAAAAAAAACGATTCTAGTAAACTGAACTCTGAGAACGATTCTAGTAAACGATTCTAATATATTTCATAAACGGCGTGATTAGTGGAATACATGACGTCATTTTTTAGTTCTTATCTCAGCCACTGGGTATCAATGCCGAACGCTGATTGGCTAATCAACCAAATTGTTTTAACCTTGTAAGTATAGGAAGTTGACCAACTGTATTAATCTGTGTTCTTGATATTCTGGCAGACTCACTTCAGTCAGCTGTGGAAAATATGGTTCTGCGGTTAGAGCACATTGTTGTACATGAAGGGGGATATACTGATCAGTAGTTATAATGCTACCTTATTATTAATAAAGCATATGAAATGTGTTTATGTATTTTATAGCACCACCTATCGGCGGATATTTGTACTAAAACTTTTTATTTAATAATGTCAAGCACATCATTTGAATTATCTGTAGTTCAAATTTTATCTCATTTGGACCTATAGAACGCTTTCTACAGCCCTCTGAAGTGGGAACTTATTTCTTGCTAACCCTGTATTTAACATTAACTAAAATTGTGAATTGTGCTTTTTAAAACTTAAGTTTTTCATATAGATCATTTATTTTTCCCCTTTAAAATAATAAATTAAATCATTCCATTCCCATGTAGAGTGCAAGGACCATAGAAAATGAAGGTGTTTTCCACTAGTGCAGTATCATCAGATCTTGGCCAAACGTATAGCCTAACAAATTGTTCGTGGAAAAGCTTGATTTTTGAAGATTGTTCTGCTACTTGCAAAATTCATCTTATGCTACTTCTTATCATAGTAAACAGAATAGTAGTTTCCTTCTTGGAAGATAACTTGTCTTGGACTATCTGTTGATCGTCTCTGTGACAAGATTCAGGACGAACAAAAAGAATCGGTAATAAGGCCTAGAAGGCTTATATCAAAATGGGTGATCTAGAATTAACAAGTCATGTTCCTATAATTGACACAGCTCGGTCAATTACTGAAAATTAAGAATTTATTTATTTATTTATTTAATTTTTTTTTACTATTTATTATTTTTTATTTTCTTTTTCTTTTTTTGATTTATTTATTTATATTTTTAACCTATTATTTATTGGAAATTAAGAAGTTAGACTTAAAATAATCATGTTTCCTTTATTATTATACTAAATTCTATATGACCATTAGTATATGTTTTGTCTTTTTTAAACACAGAAGTTATCAATAATTGACAAGTTATGTCAATTACTACTGACACTACATATGTGGGTTCTAATAGTTGACCATGGATTAAAACAGTTAACACATTGGTGATTGATTAAATTCTGTTACACTAGAAGTATTGTCCACTGATCACGCAAAAAGTCCCACATAAAATTAATAACAAGTATTGCATAACATTCTTGAAATAAATTCAAGTAATCAAACCCTAATAATAATAATTATAAACTGGAGATGCTCTCCAAGCATAGGTAATGATTTTTCGATTGAAAAATGGAAAGAAAAATTCTGCGACCCGGATTCGAACCAGGAACCTCGACTATCATGGCCGACGCCTCTACCAATTGGGCTATCGCAGACACCACGGACAGCCAAGGTGTCTTAAAGACAACCAAGTTGTCACGGTTGAAAGCCCAATGGGAGACGGGAATCTGGCCCGCAGATCGAGAATTTCTCCACTCCAAGCCATCAGAAAGTTGATGAACTCAAAAGTAAATAATAATGATTATTAACTGTCCAGGTGTCTGCGATAGCCCAATTGGTAGAGGCGTCGGCCATGACAGTTCGAGTTTCCTGGTTCGAATCCAGGTAACAGAATTTTTCCTTCCATTTTTCAATCGAAAAATCATTACCTATGCTTGGAGAGCATCTCCAGTTTATAATCATTATTATTTACTTGTGAGTTCATCAACTTTCTGATGGTTTGGAGTGGAGAAATTCTCGATCTGCGGGCCAGGATCCCGTCTCCAGGTGTCTGCGATAGCCCAATTGGTAGAGGCGTCGGCCATGATAGTCGAGGTTCCTGGTTCGAATCCAGGTCGCAGAATTTTTCCTTTCATTTTTCAATCGAAAAATCATTAATCAAACCCTCGCTTAATGGTTCGTTATAAGTTTTTCTTTCGACTCAGTAAAACGTTGTACAATCAACAAATGTTTGGGACCATGATAGAGAGGAAAGTTCCTAATTTTTTTGCTGTTCCGGGAAGCCCAATACATTGTTTAACACGAGGTGGCAACACCAGTTCCTTTTCTTGTCTTGTTACTTTACTAAAAACCATTAACTCGTGAATTCTCAACTCCTGGTACATCTACCCTACTCCTCATATCAGTATCAAATCGTTGCAATGCTCTCTTAATAAACCATTACGAAATGACATAACCAATACCGAAGAGCTAAATTAGTCGCCTTCATATAAACCATTTGAAACAGTTTCCAATATTTTTGAATCCTTTTTGAAAATATTAAAACAGCTTCAACTGAATCAAATTCGACCACCTTCGAACTTATTATTACTCTTATACAGGGTGTTTTAAAAGGTATAATCCAAACTTCATCCGCAAGTAGGAGGCATGAAGGTGAACAGATTCTGTTTATACATGAGGGATCGGAACTCAACAATTGCCAAGTTAATGTTACAGGGGGAAGCAATAATCAGATTGCAGATGAAAACACATGAGTAAATATGCACTGTGCACACGTTTATTATGAAACTGCGAATCCACTGAAGCTTTATAAAGATGCTCAAAATGTGAGACCAGCCATGGCCCCATATGCATGGTATCGGCGCAACATGGACTCCCGTATGCGGCCAAAGATTCCGGGCATTTCTCTGATGTCGCCTGAACCAACTGCGATGCGAGCTGCCAGATCTTCAATGTTTTTCACAGATGTACGGTATACACAATTAGATTTCATGTGGCTCCAAAAAAAGAAATACAGCGGATTGAGCTCTATGAGGCCATGCCAAATGTTGCATGAAAGTAATTGAGCATATCACGGTTAAAAAGAGCGGGCGCTCCATCATGTTGTAACCACATTTGCATGCGAATAGCCAAAGACGCATCCTCCAAAAGCACGTGTTACTTGCCAAAGAACTGTAACCTGTTCGTGGTGTGCCGTCATTTGCATGCTTTATCACTTGACATTTGTTCCCCCATTAACTGAACAGTGGTTGAGTTCCGACCCCTCATGTATTAACAGAATCTGCTTACCTTACTGCCTCCTCTATCTACGTGTGAAGTTTGGATTATACCTTATGGGTAACCAGGGGGTGGGTACTACTACGATTTTGACGAATGATTCAACGTTCCTGAATTTGCGTTGTGTTAAAGATGGTAAAGTCGTACAGTGTGGAATTCAGGAGGTTGAAGCACTACCAAACTCGAAATGAGGGACGGGGGCGAGCAGGGATACTTAAGAATAACGCTGCTTAGAAAAGAAACAAAAAAAAAGACTTTTAAGGGAAACAACACAGTTTAATGGGCCGACAATACGAATAATTAACAAATAATAAAAAAGGAAAGATACAATTACAAAGAAAAAGATAAAAATTAAAAAAGAACAAAACAAATAATGAAAAATATAATAATAACGGCAAAGTTGCCAATTTGAATACTATAAACAACTCATCCTAAAATTCCCTAGCTTAACTGTGGACGAAGACGACTTCGCTTGCTGAGGGCAATACGCACGTAGATGGGAAAGGAAGAGGGAGGGAGAGAAACGGGCCCAAGAGTACACCTTCATTAATGAAGCACGGAAAAGCACAAGAAGAGGCTAGCAGTGATCGAATAAAAACATGCTGAGCACGTCCGTAAAAATAGTAATCGGTACGTACCAAATCCATCCAAAAGAATCTCAGATCGCAACTGGCCGAGAGACAAGAGGAAATTTAGGGAAATTTAGAGGAAACTGGCAAATCTCTGTCGTGTCACAAAGGGCGACAAACCCTTAGATATGGAAACAACCGTCCAATCAAGAATTAAGGGTTCAATGGGTTGCCCAAATCCGTGCACTCTCTCTCTCTCATAACGTAACTCCAGTAATTCGAATAGGCCAATTAAGCATGCCTCCTTTGTCCGAGCAACGGTCGCCTCGCGGGTTTCCCGCCAAAAGTTCCAGACAAAGAAGAGAGGCTTAATTAAATATTCAGAAGGCAAAAATCCATGAACATTAGCCAAATACAAAAATATGGTACCAAACTTCAGCTCCACGAGAAAGGGCTATCATGCGTAAATACACAGCGAAAAAAAAGGGAGGGAAGGACTGCACAATCACCATAACCTTTTGAAACACCCTGTATATTCATTCATGACACCACATTACGAGTTGTTGGATATACAGGGTGTTTCTAAATTATCCCCCGTATTATACATACACTATATGATCAAAAATATCCGGACACCCCTCACAGATCATCGATTGGCCCAATGTCACATGATAATGACTTGCACATCATTTAAATAGCTTCCCACACCTTCAGACACAACTCTGCTTGGACATTGGCAAAAATGGGTCGTTCGGCAGAGCTCAGTGAGTTCCAACGTGGAACCATCGTTGGATGTCACCTATGCGGCAAGTCCGTGCGTGACATTTCCAGCCTTCTTCAGATACCCAAGTCAACAGTAGGCGATGTCATTATGAAATGGAAGACCCGGGGATCAACAACAGTTCAACAACGAACCGGTAGACCCAAGAAACTAACGGACAGAGACCGTCGAGTGCTTCGTCGTGTCACCCGCAGCAACCGGAAGTCCTCGGCGGAAAAAATTGCCACAGAGTTTCGAAACGCCTCTGCAAATGATGCCAGTACCATGACAATTCGTCGGGAACTGCACACGATGGGATTCCATGGCCGTGCTGCTGCCCACAAGCCCCACATCAGCAGGGTCAACGCCAAGCGACGTCTGGAGTGGTGCAAAGCCCACAGAAACTGGATAATGGACCAATGGAAACGTGTAATGTGGACAGACGAATCTCGCTACACACTATGGCAATCCGATGGACGAGTTTGGGTTTGGCGCATACCTGGAGAACGCTTCTTACCTGAGTGCACAGAGCCCACAGTCAAGTTCGGAGGAGGAGGAGTCATGGTGTGGGGCTCATTTTCATGGTACGGACTGGGCCAGCTCGTTCCTGTGCAAGGAATCATGAACTCCGACCGTTATCTGAATGTTTTAGACAACTGTGCACTTCCAACTTTGTAGCAATTTTTCGGAAACGGGCCATTTCTCTACCAACACGACAATGCTCCGTGCCACAAAGTGAGGCGTGTATAGTAGTGGTTTGCGGACTCAGGGGTCGAAGAAATGGGTTGGCCGGCACAAAGTCCCGACCTCAATCCTATAGAGAGTCTGTGGGATGAATTGGAAAGACGCTTGCGGGACAGATCACATCGGCCAACTTCTGTACCTGAACTGATTCTCGCTCTTCGGGAGGAATGGAGGAACATTCCGGAAAGTACCTACCAACATTTGGTGGAAAGTCTTCCCCGAAGGGTGGAAGCTGTGATTCGGGCAAAGGGATGTGCAACGCCCTATTGATTTCCATGAAATCGTGGCTAGAGCGCAAACGTGCATGTGTCCGGATATTTGTGATCATATAGTGTATTTATTACTCAAAGACTATTACAGACTTTAACGTGATTTTTTTATTCACGAAGAAAAACTCAAAAATATTCTTAGCATGCCTTAATAAATTTCAATGTTCCCCCCATTTAAGGCGTGAAGGACGTCAAAGCGAAACTCGAATTCCTCCCATGTTCGGGCTAGCATTTTCGTGAGGTGTAATCGGACTTTTCTTTTTCGCTGAAGACACCATTACCGCTGCAACCTAAGTAGATATGCTGGAGAACTTCTTGATTCTACAGGTGGAAGAATTGCAGCCCAACATAGTTTACCAACAAGATGTAGCACCTCTTCACTGGGGCCTGCAAGTTAGACAGTGCCTAGATACGAACTTTACCAGGAAGATCGATTGGAAGGGATGGGGCAATCCCTTGGCACCCTCGGTCACCCGATGCAAACCCTTTGGATTTTTTATTCTGGGGATATGTGAAAGACAGAGTGTACACGACCAACGTTGATGACATTGAAACTCTCAAGAACATAATTGAAACAATCGCTGAAATCACCCCCATTTTGCGATATGGCACAGGTATCATTAACACAAGCACACAGAAACAAACTGACCTTCTTTGAACTTTTTAATTACTCTTATACATTCGTTTATGATACGTTGTTACAAGTTGCTTCATACACTCACATGCCAAAAGTCATGGGATAGCAGTGGACTATTTTTCAAGTGGCAGTAGCATCATGTACAAACAGTATAAATATGCAAATCAGTAGGTTTAGTTACACTGTCATGAGTAAGGGTGAGGTGTTCAGTGTTACAGTGGCTACACGACGAGAGCTATCCGAGTTCGAACGTAGCCTGGTATGTAAAGCAGGACGTATGGGTCATTCAATGTCGGAGATGGCTCAAGAATTCAATATCCCACGGTGCACAGTTTCAAGAGTCTACCGAGAGTACCAAGTTGACGGCATTACCTCCCACCATGGACAACGAAGTGGTCGACCACACCTTCTCAATGAACGGGACCAACGGTGTCTGAGTAGGATGGTCACCGCTAACAGGCAACTGACACTACGCCAGATGACAACAGTTATAACCAAGGTGATATTAGAGCTGTATTGATGCGAACTGTGCAAAGAAATCAGGTGTCCATGAGATACGGAAGCAGAAGACCCACGTGGACAACAAGACATCGTCAGCAACGTCTCTCCTCGGCCCATGGACACTTGACAACTGGAAACGTGTGACCTGGGCCGCCTTCCACTACATGCCAAACACGAACACGATCAGGCTAAAATGGCAGTTTTTGCGGCCTACATCACCAACTCGGGGCTAGTGGCTTAAAATGCCATTCCAGTACATGCGCGTGGGAGACACGATGAGGGGAAGAAGCTCACACGATAGCGATTTTCGATCGCGAAGCTAGTCTCCGCGTTTCTTTTTTAAGCACGAAGTAAAACATAAGACAGGCCAGTATTTTAGGCAAGTAATAGAATAAATAAGCTATCGTCTTTGAAATTTGCATTTATTATATGAAATTATTAATGGATAAATTAATATCATCATATTTTTATAATTCTGTAGGCCTAATGGATAGAGCAAATAGGCCTTATGGATCTAGTATCTAATAGGCCTTATGGATTTAGTATCTAGTAACCTACTCCTACGAGGGAGTTTTGCGCCATCCCAGTAAATATCGACTGCTACGAGATGACAGTAGCAGCCGGGACCGACGGCTTAACGTGCCCTCCGAAGCACGGGGGGTTTCATGATGGAAGAGCCGCTGGCGAACAAACAAACCAGTGGCTGTACCAACTGCTGGAAAACCAGCTATGGTCACTTGGCAAATGGGTCAGACTAAAGTCCTCCAACAGCCGTGCCCCAAATAGCTGTCCCGCCAGCAGTGGCCCTCAAGCCCTGGCCGTCACCCAGCCAGCAGCTGGCCGCGCCTGAAGTTGCTGAACTCCATCGATTGGCAAGCCAACCGACGAGACAACCAGGCCACGGCCACCCCCAGGCCTTATGTATAGTGCCGATCTTCTTAATGAGAACCACTCGCTATTCATACAGCAAAACTGTTTCTACTCTAGAATAGTAAGTAGCTATATTTTTTCCTTTCTCATAAATTTCGGTAGTAATAAGTTTTCAATTTATGAGGGTTTCAAAAGTATTAACAAATCCATAAAATAATTAACTATCCTCTTTACTTTGAAAAAGGAGAGCCTCTATCCAAAACGTCTGCTTTTTATTTTTTATTTTTTATTTTTATTACTTATCTATTAAATAATTAAGTTATAATATTCATGATTTCATTTTTCTTGCACATTTGCCGAATAAACAAGAACTTGAAAAAGATATTATATGTAAATATTTTCTTAAGCAGACGCAGACTATAAATGTTGGTAAATGCATTTTTATGTAAAAGAATTAATAGTAATTTCAGAAGTAGTATATGAAATTTCTATATGAAGGGATGGGATGGGGTTCTTACAAAGGACATTTATTTTCCTTATGAATTTTTTTACGTTAGTTGTTAATTATATATAGTATTGATATGAATGAAGGCACGTAAAAATGAGAAGAAAAGATGAATATATTCTGCTTATAGCTATTTTGAATAACTTATATTAAAACTGATAGCTCGATATAGTTTCCATAATATTTCTTTCTTAAAGTACGGTTTTATTTCTTTCACAGATATACACTGCAGAGTGAGGTCAACAAAAATATTTCCTGTCCCAAGAGTATCAGAAATAAAGCAATTTCATCAGTTGAAGAGAAGGAATGTTATTATAGGGAATGTTCACAAAGTATGTCCGCTCAAATGACAAAGTTTTAACTCCCCTCTCCTCTCTCTTTTGTAATACTTTGTAATTAAACAAACCCCCTCCTCCAAATGAACGTACGTAATACATTCGAGTATCATCCCTTTAAAAGAGGAAAATTTTTATATTAAAAAAAGAGTCATAACCACGTGCATAGATTCGATTTTTTTTGGTGGAATATACAGCACAGACGAATGTTCATATACAGTACCCCTCTCCCTCCCCGCTACTTCACTTTTCTCACAATTTCAAACTCCCGCCCCCCTCCTTCAAGCGAACGTATTTTACTCCCTTAATGTGAATGATCCCTTAATCTTTGCAAATTTTCATATTTTACTAAAGCCCTAAATAAAGAACTGCACCTTTGTAACTATCTAAAACATAAATTTTCTTAACAAAAACCAATTTTAATTTTGTTTTACTTACAAAAAATTATTTGTATGATAATTATCAATAAGCAGATAAATAAAATTCTTATTATAGAATTTTTTCATTATTATAATATAATAACATTATTGAAGGTTGATAATCCTGCCTCCTTTTTGATTAGTTTATATTTCTTCCAAAATAGATGTCTAATCAATTAATTTAATTAATAAAAAATATTTTGCATGGCATCGAAAAACTTCTAAGTAATGCAAAAATATTCAACAGTGTTGCTAACGTTTATTACGTAAAGGAAAAATATTAGAACCAATTGCTAATGCTTATTTGTCCGCTAAGTATAATATTAGGCTATGCCACAGATTAAAAAATACACAGATATTTCAGTTGGCCGAAATGTGGAAATTGGATTACATGTACGTCATCTCGTTTGTAGCGCACCTAGCGAAAGGAAGGACACGCTCGTGGGATTCCATCATAGATTCACTGGAAGTTATGACTGAGTGCCGATTAAATATTGTTTTTCAGTGTAATTTACAAAGTTGTAGTCTGAAAAATATCTGAGGAAAAAGGGAAAAAATACTAATCTCAGCATTTCTTCAAAATGTTGACTTTAAATGGTTTGTTGAATGTGAAGAAACACTTCATTCTACGCTTATACTGTTTGTAAAGTGTCGAATTTTTTCAGCAATAAAAACTACATTTTTTTTTATTTTTATTTTTTAACAGCAACAATAAGCTATAAGGGTTCCTTTCATGTTGCCATATAAAAAACTCACAGAAATATAGTTTCAATATAGAATTGATCATAACATATAAGAATATACCATAAAAATTAATAATATATATATTTTATATAATTTTTCCTTATCATGTATAATAAGACTTCACCGTTTTGAAGAAGAAAAAAAATCGCAATTCCATTATAAATTTAATCAATCGAATTCAACATAAAAATTAGTTTCTTCAAAAAACGATTGTGGCCAATGACACTTCGTAGCCCTTTCAGACCCGTATTTTTTCTTTTAATGACAGAATTTTTTCTTTGCTTGAAAATTGCTAAATAACATGTACTAATGATAAAAATACAATAATTTAAAATTGCGATTTTAAATCACCCCCACTTACGTCCTTCACAATGGAGATGGGTGTCTTTAAAAATTATTTTTATTGAGTAATAAACTAATAGAAAACCTAGAAGTATTACAAATAAGTAAAAAATACTTGCACATGAATTTAAGAGCCATATAAATAAAAATCATGTACGAGGGACATATAAGAGCCATATAAATAAAAATCATATAAAAATCTCGTATGTCCATTGTAATGGACACAGGACTGAAAGGGTTAAATCAATAGATTAAAATAACATGTAGCCCGAAAAGTAAAAAGATCTTTTCGTCACTTGCTTTTTACAAAAACATATTTCTAAAGTGTTTCCATTGCGTGTTTTTTTTTTAAATACAAAAGTCATTTGATTTATTTATAATAAAAGAATTTAAGAGACACATCAAACGATAATAATATTTTTCAAATGTTAAGATTATTAATATAAACGAGAATATTAATATAAAAAAATTAACAAAAAAACCCGCAAGCTTATAAAAATGCAACATGCAAGAGAGTTAGTGTAAGTTTAGCTTAAAATCTATTAAATTTAATTCTTACGTATATGTAAGTGCTGTTTGTTGTTAATTTGTTAATTTAATACAAATTATGTTGGATGTTAGCTTGCAAGTTTATCTTTGTTTCCCAAATTAATAATTTTATAATATAAATTTTAATAATTTTTTTTTAATAAATAAGGTTTGATTTAACAAAATGTCTTATTCGCATTTTTAAAATTACTTTTTATTAATTTTTATTGCAGTTATTACTATTTTTATGCTTTTTTAAAGTTAGATGCAATGCACTTCAATGCATTTAGCTGATCTGTGTCCTTCCTTTCGCTAGGATCGCCACCGTCGCCTCTGTTTCCATAGGCTTGATATAAAGTGAAGTATCTGTGTATTTCTTAATGTGTGGCTATGTTCCATACTGAGCGATCGTTTGGGAACAGTTTCCGCTTATTTGATTGGTTCTTGATGAATAGTCTCGATTCCAGACGCTTAGAAATGTCGAAACTCGTGTGAGTTCGACGTACGTTACTCACCAGTCGTGTTCGTTTTGTAGTTTGAACTGCAGAATAGCAATTTTGTGAGTTAAAATCTTACAAGTGAGATAGTACAGGATGATTCAGTCAATTTCTGACCATTTCAGTACTATGATTTATTGACCCATTAATGTTTATAAACTTAGCATTTCAGTATGATATTTTAGGCAGTTCGGAGTTTTTATTCCCGTGGAAAAATCTTGATGATATGCTCAATGTGGCCACCACGAACGTTTTGAACTGCTCGCAGCCAAATGGTGAAGCTGTTCATAACTCTATCCAGGATTTCTGCATCCACAAGGGTGCAGCAGTCGACGATCCTTTGTCGCAGCTGGTCTAGGGTTCTTGGTGCTGTAGTGAACACATTGTCTTTAAGGGACCCCCAGAGATAAAAATCACATGGCTTTAGGTCAGGACTCGTAGGGGGCCTAATAAAGCCACCCCCGAATCGATCTGGAAACCTGTTTGAAAAGACACGATTTCCGAATTTCTGATTGACAAAGTCTAGCACTTCATTAGTGGTATGAGGTCTAGCCCCATCCTGTTGAAACCATTGATGTCGAAGCGGTATACGCCTCCTTCGCAGCTCGGGGATGAAGAAGGTTTCCAACATGTTAAGGTAAGCCTGTGACGTTACGGTGCCCTCAAAAAAGAACGGACCAATGATGCCTCTTTTGGAAATCGCGCACCAAACCATAGCCTTTTCGTGGATGAAGAGGTGACTTATCTCTTGAGGGTGCTGGGAACCCCAAAAACGAACGTTGTGTTTATTAACTTCACCTGACAGATGGAAGAAGGCCTCATCTGACACCCACAGGTTGTCCACAATGTCCTGATTGGCTTCCATTTCTGCTCCAAACTCCATCGCAAATTGTTGTCGCTTCTGTCTTTCAGTGTCTGTTAACTCCTGATAAACATGGATCTTATACGGGAACAGGTGTAAATCCTTTCTCAAATTTCGCCACCTCGTGGTATACGACAGCCCTTCTTCAATGGATAGGCGGCGAACAGATTTTTTGGTAGGGGAATCGACCAACCTTGTGCGAACATTTTCGACAACTTCGGCCGTTCGAACACGAGCTTCGCTCCCGCCTTTTTTCTTGCCTTTAACACATCCAGTGGCACGAAATTGCTGGACAAAATCCATGATTGCTTGCCTGCCTGGTGCGTCTCGACATTTATACTCCTTCCGGAACTTTCTTTGCACGGTTACAGGTGATTTTGTCACGGAATACCATTCGACAACCTTGCATTTCTGCTCTGTTGATAAAGCGGGCGCCATTTTTCAACAATACGATTTTCATGCAGCGCCTTTGCAACAATACAAACTCCAACTATTTAGAAATTCGATTTGGCGCTCATATTCTTTCAATTGTTTATCCCTAATGCACGTCATTTGAGTGAAATGGTCAGAAATTGAATGAATCACCCTGTATATGTGAGATGGATTGCAACACGAAAATTTCGAGAATAGGGCCCCAGGGAGGAGTTCAAGCCATCGGCATAGCGCCGATGACTACGCAGTTCGAGAAAGATGTGGACCAAGAAGAGCGAGCGGCAGCGCGCGAGCTGGTACCATGGTTTGCGATATGCGATGCTTTCGAGCGAGGTCATAGCAAGAGTCTATTCTAACGAGATATGCTATTAGAGGGATGTGTGTGTGTGGGTAGCTCTGCAAAAGATTTCCTTATTACCTCCCAAAGACGACCTTTGACCGATTACAATTCGTTTGGCAGCACCGAGAGCCAACATTCCCGTAGTAGGACCCGAGTCTGAAGCACATCACGAACACGACGAATCGTAAGTAACATTCGCTCGCGCTTAAAGATACTTGATTGAGACCAATTTCGTCCATCAATTCGAGGATCGCTAGGAACTACGAGGATAATGCTAATATACTAAATCTCTATCCCCAATAGGATGGAGTCCCCACCCTCCTCATGGTGGGCATAGGACTTGTCTTGGAATAGTATGAAGCATTCCTTATCAAAGTGGCAGTGGTCTCAAGTTTGCGACGCCAATTGTCCTTCATTATTTTGAAGAATATATTATTGTATTCAATCCATTTATTTACGAACTTTAATTAGGTGTTTATTCAAATTTACAACGCTATCACCGTGGATCAACAAATTATTTACTTTTGGACATTAAAATCTATTATTTGCTACTCATATTCTTGTCCTCCTTTCCATTATCAGACACCACAAAAGTCACGCGACAGCCCATGCATGTTCTAAGTCATTCATTATTCGTTTTATTCATTCATGACACCTCGTTACATTTTGACTATAGAACACGTACTATAGATGTTCATAGTCATTGATTAATCTTCATCTTCAGCCATGACACGTCATCTCGTGTTGGTTGATGTAATAATTGCCATACAATGTCATCCCACACGTGTTCATTGATAGAGAGGTCCGGGGATCTTGCTGGCCGCGGGAGGACTTCAACATGCTGTAGGCAGTACATAGACATGTGCTGTGTGTGAGCGTACATTACCTTGTTGGTACAATGTCCCAAGGTGCTGTGTGAGAATCTGCCGAAGAACTATTAGAGGTGACTTAAACGCATATCCAATGGCTCCCACCACCATGATGCCAGGGGTTATGTCTGTGTGTCTCTCAACAGTATGGGACGATTGTGCCCTGTGCCCTCTGCCCTCGACGCCGCCATACGCGAACACGATGGTCATCGGAGGTCATGGAGAAGCGGGACTCATCAATAAACATGATGGACGCCATTCGTCCTCTGTCCATGCCTCCCGGGCAAGGCACCTCTCTAAACGCAGGCGGAGGTATTGTGGTGTTAATGGCATGGGGCAGTAGGACCCCAATCTGGCGGATGCGAATCGTCGACACCCTGCTGGAATTCACGGGGTGTTGTAGAGTCTCCAGTACATGTTCGCGGATGGCTGGTGCCGATGCCATGGAATTCCTTAATGCTTGGAGCACCATACGATGGTCCTCCCTTGGAGCGGTGTTTGTTAGTCGACCCGAACCTGCACGACGTGCATGGGTGCCCTCATGTACCCAATGATTCCAACATCGGGTCACTGTGACATCTGAATGGCCCACATGCCTAGCAATTGCACGATATCACCAATCAGCCTCATGCAGTCCCACAGTGCAGCCCCTGTCACTAATCCTCTCTGAACATCTTGCGTAACTGTCGGACTCACAGCATTTGACTGGTAACAACTTAACAACATGGCGGTGTCATCACGAATGCACTCTGGTGAGCGTTCTAGACATTACAGATCCTTGTGAATCTAATAGTTTACTCACGCATCAACGGTATGCATGTGTACCGAAATAGGATAATATTGGACCAATCCTTCTGGGTGCTTCTTTTTTAAACGACTTCAAAAAAAGGAGGATATCAATTCAACGCATATGTATGTAATATTGTTGGAATTGCACAATATTCGTATATGTTAGTCTATGTGAGCTTCTAAACAGGTGTGTCAAATTTCATAAGTGTATTGTTACGTGCAGGAAAGACAACTGTCGTTCCGACACGTGCAGCCAAGTTCCGCCGAAATAAGAAACCCTTTTGTCAATAAATAAGGCGCAAGATTAAAATTAGATTTAAAGAGGACAAAGTTAAATTACCTTAATACCCAACCCGTTTAAAGTAAATTAGAGCTGTTGGTTAATCATTGAGTATAAACCCTTTCTGAATACTAGATAAATGAATACGTTCGAATTTAAAGCTAAGAGACGAAGAAAGACTTTACTCCTACAACCCAGGTAAAAATAAGAATTTCAACTCAACTAAACCCTTCCAAGCCCCCATGTTTAATAAGAAATCACGAGGATAAGCAATCCAATTAAACTATTCCTTTATTACGGTTATTTTTGTTTTGTTGTTTTTTTAAGAGAAAGATAAAAGGGCAGTAACAAAGGTGAAGACAAAATGACGGTTGATGAAAGATAACGCTAGTAGAAAACCAGAGCAGAAACCCAGTCGTTCTCAAGCTTGACGTGAGGGATTCCTTGAGAGGTGAGGATTCCAAAGGGGCGATGAATGAGACCGACGAACGATTCTTTTTACAGTTCACTGTTAAGTCCAGGCCCCCTACTGGTTATGAGGGGAAAAAAAGTCCAAAACATGACTTATGGCTGATTAATCAGAAAATTGGAGATAAAAATGTCAAAAAAATTCAAAAAAAAGACATTCCAAAGATATTTTGAAGATTTATCTTTGCGAAATCATGGTAACAGCAAACTTGAATCCAGGCAAGTCCAGGGGCGAATTTTTGGCGGTTTAGTAAGCATCGTTCATACGTCAAAATTACGTAACATCAAAGCCTTCCAATGGTAATTGCTCTGTTCTTACGCAATTTGACGTATGAGCGATGCTTATTAAACCCAATCTCAAGTCCAAAAACTCGACCCATGTGAACGAGATTCTCAGGCAGAGAGAAGCTCGAGCCAAAAAAATAATCCAATTTGTGCTATGGAACCACAGCAACGTTGAGCAAACACTGTAAGGCCACAGTCCGACTACGGGACTGAGGTTATCCCAAAATTGAAGCAAGACGAGTTAAGTCGTAATCCAAATGTCACACGGAAGAACTAAAAAGAACTAAAAAGAACTAAGCTGTCACAGGCTGAATACTCATATCGAGTAGAGTATTTTAAGAAACTCAGAATCAGGAAAAATCATAGAAAATAAAGAAAAAATTCTTGCAATAACAAAAGAAAAGTAAGACAAAAAAAATCAAGAATTTGAACTACTATACGCAACTCACCTATGACAAACAAATGACTAGAAACGCACAAGAAATACAATAGAAACTACGAACAGTGAGCGACGTCTGGATCAAATCAAACTCACAAAATCAGCTTCAGGACAGCGACAGACATCAAAGATGAAAACAACAAAAGGATAAAGGTCAGTCATACCGGAGAACGAAAAACGGGATGAGAGGCGCAAGAAGAAATTCTGAAAAAGAAAAATTAATACAAAAGGCAAAAAAATAATATACACAAAAGTTTGTAACTAAAAGAAATGGGCGTTAGCTGGAGTAAATCCAGAAGGCAATCCAAGGACGAACAAGCAAGCCATAGGCGTTCCGGAAACTTCGATGATAACCATAAGCGGTCGAGGGCGAATCTATTAACACAAAGTTAGTTCTTTTTTTTTTCACTTGAAAACCTTACGGAGTAAACATCAAATTGGATGGAAAACAAAAGAAACTAGCGACTATCCGAAAGTTTCATAAAAGTTGCAATGGGTTCGGAGTGGATTAAGGGAAAATAACATACTCACTGCGGTAGAGATTCTTGGTACATGTCATGAGGGAAATCACCCGCTCCATGACTGACTAAGTACAACCATTTCACGACGAACGAAAGGAACGGCACGTATCCATCATGTAATATCGACAAACTGGTTGACGAACCTCGAAGGCGGCGATGAAATTCATAATGCTCTTAACTAGGACTGTTTCAGCATAATCTATTTCCAGTATTTTACAAACACAACAGGGTTGGTATGTCTTTAATCAGACATAGGGAAATCCAGCTGTATAGTCTTTTTCCAGTAAGAGGATTCTCTGGTAGGAACATTGTTCGACTCCTAACTTCACCCGACTGCCTAAAAAATTAAAGCCCAGCCAAGAACCAAAAAATATCACGTGAACGTGAATTAAAAGAGACACGTTCTAAAAGAACAGCCCTCCTATTAAAGACATTACTAACATAACAATCAAAATTAAAGGAAACGTATAGCAAGCATTCATTGTAACAATGAACTTGTCGATTTTTAGGAGTAAAACGTTTTTTCTATAAAACTTTTTTGATGAAATAATTATTAATTAAAATTTCGTTTTTTTTTTTATTTCAAACGATTCCAATGATAACTAACTCTTATTTAATTACCAGGGGAACGGAAAATTATTATACTAAGAGGAAAAATATCAAGATAATTCAAATATCTCAATCGAAATGACTAAGTAACGCAAGGGAAGGCAATATCAGAATTTATAAAAGTAATCATTAGGATTATACTCCCGTTCTTAAACAGAAATTCTTCAAAAGATGCTTTCTTTTTCGATTTAACACTTCGCGTTGGTAGGAGCGTATTACTTGAAACTATGACGAAAACTTTAACTATCCCAATTCATAATTGTGTAAAAATGCAACACATAAGTACGAAAAGGCCCATGTATAGCTGAACGTATTCTAACCCATAACGGATACCAGATTCATATTTCAATTTATTTTAGTAACAGCCTGGCCAGGCAGGGAAACGAGTGCAATTAAGTCTCGTGAAAATGGTCCGCGGGAAAACGAACGAAGCTCCATATTAGCCAAAAGGAATAAAAAAAAACGTTATAGAGAAGGTCATGTGCGCCTTTTACTTATTTTTCAGAGGAGGGAGCCACGGTAACTTCCTCCGGGTAGATAAAGTTTCCAGTTACACAAGGTACAAGGGTCTCTCTTATAATAAGGAAAGTTCTGTAAAACCGGAGTTTTTTACCAATGCTAAATTCTGAAATACTTACCCTTGGGTAAACAGGATTCAGAGTTATCCACAGATGAGAGGACCAAGAGACGAATAGAAAGACGCTGCTAAACCACTCACTCGAGAAGGGAGTGAACGTTAAAGAGAGAATGGGCGAAGAGTACGTGGCAAACAATTGACTGCAATTTCATCATTTGATCTCAGAGACCAAATAAAAATTGCACGTAACAGTATGTATGTATTGTAACGGTCTTGCTATCAAAAGATGCCACTTCTCGAGTGTCGCTGGGATTCCGCCGCAGTCCACGTTCTCCGAGTGAACTAATTTCAGAGCGGGGTTGCGTGATCGCCTCTGATGCCCGAGGACGCGGGTTCTACCCCGGCCGAGGACGATGAGGATTTTTTCAGAGGGAAAATCCTGAGATCACGCACTTCCTTCGGAAGGGAAGTAAAGCCGTTGATCCCGTGTAGTCGTTTGCCGGCTGCACGTTAAAGAACCCTTGCGAGGCAAAATTTGCGGCCCCTATAACGCCGTCCTGAAATGACCATGGCAGTTGAAAAGGACGTTCATATCAAAACAAACCAAACCAAACCAAATTTTAGATCCCTCCCATTTACTGGTACTTACTACTATCGAATGAACGAGCCGTACACTATAGATCTCGTACAAATAACCTTGAGGGTCGTAAAATTTATTAGCGATCCTTAATTGCCATATATTTGAATAAAGGACGGAATACAATAAATGCGCTCCTTCAGTTTTAATAATTCTTGCGCTCTGGAATTACAATGAATTACAATGAGGGCTGGATGGCTTCTTGAATTACAATGAGGGCTGGATATATCTTCTTCCTGCAGGATGCAGTGAAAAAAAAAGAAAATAATAGAAGAGAAAAAGAAGTAATCGATTAAAGATACAATTGATTAAAGGTAATCTTTAAAAGATATTATCTACTAAATCCTTCTCGAAAAATTCCCTCCTGGGTTCTTAACTATGATTTATCCTTAATTATGAGCAAACAAGTCTATTTAAATCAAATTTCCTATGGCAAATAACCAACATTAAATATCTTTTACAAATATTTATAACAAGTGCGCCGCACGAAAGACTCGGGAATTTTTCTTCACTTGGCACAGTCCAGAGCACTTCTAGCCTTTTGGATGAGTACATTGATTTGGGTTTTTTTTCTGTTTAAATCTCTATTGTCCTTTTATTTTTTTTTACTTCTTTAAGTTCATTCTTTTAACTTCCCTTTTCCTACCCATTATTATTAGTTTTTCACTAGTTTACGTCTGTTCTCTTTATACTTATTCTTCTAGGGCATGTCAGATAAAGTTCTCCAGGTAAGTAAGATCTCTAAATGGGACAGATCACCGGGGGGAGGGGGGGGGGCGAGTGGCTAAGGAGGGATTGGGTCCAGGGCTGCTTTGAGGTAAGTTAATCTTATTAGTAAGGGTGACCCGTTAACCTAAACCTATTCACGACCTGAACATCTCATGCCTTTTTTCTGCAGGAAGTTGCGCTGTTCGTCCTGGCGTCCAAAGGAGGCGTCGCACAGCTTCAAGGTCTCCATTTCTACATTTCGTAACCCTAGGAAAACATAGGAAAAAAAACTTCGGACAGGAAAAAAGATTCTTAACATTGAGATTATGGCCAACAAAATTGGGACCCGTACCAGAACTATTGAAGGTTCCGTGCGTTTCAGTCCTGTACCTCCTGGGCCTATCGTTCGAATGCGCTGTTCTAAATCAACCTCTCTCCTGGTTTAGGCCAAATCATCAGTGTCAGATCACTTCTCAAAGGAGAGACAGAGTCGAGCCAAGAGAAGTGATCGGACTAAGTTAAACGCGCAAGTTAAGCAATGGGGAGCAGGGCCAACAAAAGGTTGGGAGGAGAAACAGAAACATGCCTGCCCTCGTCCTAGGCAGTTTTTTCAACGAACCCGAAGATTCGAGAGGCAGGGTACTCAATGCTCATTTGCTGGGAGGAGTAATTTTCAAAAAGGGCTAGTTAAAAATCGCCATAGACAGGGCAGCCCGAGGAACAATCGAGAGAGAACGAGGCTTTCCCGAGACGTGGCGAATCAACAGGAGGGACTTCGTAGCGACTAGTGATTGTGTGAGTGAGTGACTTTAATTCTTGGACTTTGAAAATTATTGACGCAGCAACCAACCAACCAACGCGTGCGTGAGTGACTCTGTGACTTCGAGTGACCCTCCCCCCGGCGACCCCCGGGGGATGTTTCACCCCCGCCCCCGAACTTTTCTACTCTCACCATGGAGAACATGGTGCTTATGGTTGCCGACGGACCAATCGCCGTCGGCATGTTTATGAAAGAACTCTATCTGAAAACGGGCATCCCGCCCGCATCTAGTGATCCTGCAGTCACTGTCGACAGCTAAACATAGCAGACTGCATTGTGTCTGCGGATTACGTCAAGGTTGGACAAAACACCGTCTGCCTGTGCTATGCTGAGCCCGGATATTTACCCATCTTTATCCAGGGCGCCTCGCCGCTGATGGAAGAAGATTACCTGAAGCGTAACATGTCCGACTATGGGCAGGTGAAGAAAGTCGCCTATCCAACTCAACCGGATTCTTCCCTGTAGATGACTGGTGACATCATAGTCGACATGAACCTTCAGAGGGACATTCCAGAGAACCTTTTAATGCACGGCAGCAAAGTTCACGTGTCTTACACGGGTCAAAGATAGTGCTGCTGGTACTGCAAGAAAACGTCTCAGGTCAAAAAAGACTGCCCTCTCCTCAAGAAATGCGATGCATGTAACCGCATCGTGAGCAAGTTTCACCAGTGCCCGGAGAGGGTGTTTGCAGAGCCAGGAGATATTCCATCCACGCCCAAGAGAATGTCACCCCAACTGCAATCCAAGATGTCATCGCCGGCCAAGTCACCAGTGCCGACCAGAGCTTCGTCGCCTTCCTCACCATCACAGAAGAAACAGGCTTCACCATCTTCTCAGCCTCTTCCCCGGGAACAGAAAGAGTTGATGCCCCCACCACCTCGACCATCTTCGCTTCCATCTCTATCTTTGGAGCCTAAAAGGGAGCAACCATCGTCTCCTCTTTCCCAGTTCCCGGAGATTCGAGAGATTACACCTTTCCCTCAGCCATCACTCGATGTTCCGATGGGGGAAGACGGAAGCTTATGCAGATGACGACGTAAACGTTTCGATAGGAACAGAATCGGTGCTCTCAGTGGAGGACTTTCCATCCCTTCCTCCAACAGTGCAGTCATCGTCTTCACAGCCTGCAAGGATCATCGAAATGTCGTCGCCATCCACGCTGACATCTTCTGCTGGGTTTTCACAGCTACCAGCGGCCAAACAGCAGGATCATCTTGCGAGGAGAAAGAGCCCTCGCAAGAAAAAATCCAGACGGCATCGTGGCAATAGGGACGAGAGCGGAGCCACTTCTTCGTCCGAGAGAGACAGCCACGCGAGCCACAAACGCAGCCCTTCTTCCTCATCAGGTCGACTGCGATCTCCGATGAGAAGAATGACGGAGCCTTCTATAACATCTGGGAAGCCCAAGTCTCAACCGGACACAGGTCAGCAGATGCGCCATTAAGCATCCTCAATGAAGATCATCTCCCTGAACGTGCGTTCTTTTGGTTCCTCTTTTAAGCAATCGGTATTGTGATCGTTCGTATGCAGATGATGTAGTGCTTTTTGCGTCCGATTCGTATTCCTTGAGCATCTTT
Source organism: Rhysida immarginata (assembly GCA_023313115.1). Taxonomy (NCBI): domain Eukaryota; kingdom Metazoa; phylum Arthropoda; class Chilopoda; order Scolopendromorpha; family Scolopendridae; genus Rhysida; species Rhysida immarginata. The sequence continues at coordinate 306,864 of JAHWFO010076042.1, read as the reverse complement.
AAAGAAACTCTTTTGAGCACTTTAGTACTTCGACGGGGAGTTCTATCAACCTCGTCAAGTCTAAAGGTATTGCTATTGGGAACTGGACTGTGTATTATCTCAAAACTTTCCCAATAACATGGTGCGACCGAATTACAGTGTTAGGGTATATCTTTTCCTTCCAACCGACCATGGACTCCATGCACTGGCAACAAGTAGTTGAGAAGTGCATCTCTCGCCTTGATAAAAGCCTCCGTTTTCCAACATCGATGTTTGCCAAGGTGAGATTCATCAAGACTCAAGTGCTTCCAGTTTTAACATCCAATTGCCTATCCACCTTGCTTTCGTGTAATTCCCTCATGAGACTCCGTGGGGCAATTGTGAACTGTGTTTGGGGGACGATTGCTCAGCAACGTCATCCATTAAAAGCAGCGTTCCTCTTTATTCCCTTAGAGAGAGGGGGGGTTGAGTTTACCCGATTTGCCACATTGTCTGCCCTTATTCGGGTATTCCTTAGCCCTTCCCCTTTATGGGTGAACTTCTTCTTCTTACACCTTAGATTTCAAGGTGAATAAGCTTCCGTTACCTCCCTTGTTGTCAGTAGTAATGTATCAATTCCATCCGGAGATCTACAAATCATTCAACATTGACTTAGTGACCTTTTTACCAATGCTACGCCGTATTGACCCAAAGAATGGGGAATTCGTCGACTCTCATGGTTTCTTCAGCAGACCGACCCTGGGGATTCGACTGGCATCGTTCGCCTACTTCCCGATCGCCCGTGGGCAGCAGTCATGAAACTTTGCCTTTGAAAAACTCTGTTTAAATACCCATGGCGGCTGCTGCATCACGGGTTCCATTCTCTCCAACATCTTCAGCAGTGGAAAGTGGTCGTGTCTGCTGGATGCTCCGTGTGCGGTGTAGTTGAGATAGTCAGCCATATTTTTTATGAGTGCCCGTTTGCGAAGTCGATCTGGGTTCGTTTGAGGCACCAGTATGGATTAGCACACTTTTCATACCAGTTCGTACGCTGCCTTTTAAATGACTCCACCGGCGAGGTAATTAAACCGGACCTAGCAATTGCGATCGCTTACATCAACAAAGAACTTTGGCTGGCCCGATGGCATCGATCGCAAGGATACCCTCCCACTCTGGCAGTCGTGTGGAGGAGAGTGGCCGTTCAGCTTCGTTCCTTTTTACTTCTTGAATGGTCACGGCTAGGTCCGCATGCGTTTAAAAAGCGCTTCACTTCATCTAAGTGCTTATGTAAGGTCATCGGAGGAGACCAGATTTTCCAGTTACATTCCCGTTGGCCTTTTAATTCCTCGCCGGTCGTAAACGGGCCTCATTTTTGAGACGTTTATTTAAGTCGCGCAGCCCAATATTGGCTGCCAGTTACTTATGGCATGCGCGCCTGGACGCCTAGGCATAGTAAATTCAAGATCCTTTGATTAGGCGTTCGCTGAGGCAACACCATCGGCCTCAGCTCCAACAGCAACCAAAGGCGGAGCCCCGCAGAACGAAGAGGAAACTACACGATGGAAGGCCAAGCTACCGTAATGAAAGCTCGACAGCCCGAAGCGAACATAGGCCCAGAAATCGATGTAAGCAACCTTTCTTAGTACAAAATATTTAGAATAACCCTTCCGCCACTCGTCATTGCAGAAGCCTACCGCCGAGGGAGCCTAAGGAGACGGCCAGATTCCCGAGGAAGAGAAAAGCACGAGCGGATCGATCGGAACAGAATCGTACCCGAGCCCCTTCTGCACGACCGTGGACGCATAGAGAGGATCCCGGTGCCCGTAGGCAACGCCGACCGCAAAGGCAACCGAAGAGGCCAGCGCCCAGTGCTTCTTCTAAGGACTTCATGTTTATCCGAACTTCAGGACAGGCAAGTGATAGTCATAATAACGATGTACGACTATTGAGTGGTTTGCTACCCTCGGATTCTCGTAAAGGCAGCGAGGGCCATCGCTCATCTTCCCGTATAGACGAACCACGAATCGCCCCTCCATACACCGAGGAGTCGGCCGACAACCGACATTGGTCTCCCCCGCAAACTGGTGCACCGCCCGCCGCCAACGACCGAATTGACCCGGAGTTTGAAGTGAGCCGATTCAGCACGCAGGAGCTTCAGAGGCTGGACATCCAGACCCCGAGCCAAAGCAAGACAACCCGTCGTCAGAGACGACCTTCACTAGGCCGGACCTGGAAGGATTAGGACCACAATCATCCCGACTATAGCAAGTCGCGACCGCGCTGAGTACTCACGCCGCGTGTCGCGCTTGGCTTCATCCGTCGTCCTGTCCTTTTCCTCGTCCGAGCTCCCAAACCCGATAGGGCCGACGTCTTCCAGTATTACGACGTCCATATTCACCTATCAGGCAACTGTTCACCTACCCAGCTTCAGCAGCTCGCCCCAGTCAAGATCGACGCATAGTCCTCCCAGCCCGGTCATAGACCTCTATCAAATTATACTTGCGCCCGGGACGGGCCCGAAGCCGACATATGTAAAGTTCTAAGGACATATTAATAGTTGACAATTATTGAATTATCTTTATATGTGTCAGAAACTTTCGAATGGATTCATTAAAACATTTGATCGTAAAACCCTTTTCTACCCTTTCCCTTCTCTGCTAACGATTTATGCTAGCCTCTGGGAAGATAGGTTTCTGATATTTTTCACAAGCCTATCTTATGTAACGTGCTAGTAAAGACAGGTCGTGTTTACCCGCACGCACAGCCAACGCTCCCAAAAAAGACGCGTAAAAATACTTAAGAAAACCTTTCCCTTACAGAAAAACGCGAAAATAGATAAAAAAAAAAACCCAGATTAATAGCGTAAAAAGGAATAAGTTAGCCAGAAAGGACACAAAAAGGTTCTTTAAAGAAATAGTAAAAAAGGAATACCGGAAAAACTTACATTAACTCCGATTAACAACGAGAAAAGTAAACACTTTACTAGAAAGGATCACGCGATCTTTCGAGAAAAGTCAAAAGAGGAAATACTAGAAACTACGTTACTCTTAATTAACGATAGTGTTTAATTCTTAACCCCAAGACTACTCAACGTCAAGGAATAAAAGAAGAAAGAATCCAAATAAATATTTTCTTTTATTGCTGTCGGAAACGAGGGAGATACGGATAGTAACAGATTCGAAACATCGAATAAGTAAGTTAAACAGTGTAAGCTTGAACGACGAAAGAATTGAAGAGACACAGCGAAGATACGCCAGGTAAAGGAGAAATTCAAAGTTCGACAACGAAGAGGGACTTGATGACACAGCAGAATGAGAAAGGCAGGCCTTGAGCCAAAATCACAGGTCGCATGGTTAAATGGCGAAGACACACAGCTCACACTGCAAAATAGAAAACAACCAACAGCAATAATAGCAGAAAGTAAAAGTTGGAAATAAAAAAAAAATTCAAATTTTCATGACTTTTCAGAGGACTACAGGATAAAAGAAGGAAAAAAAAATATAAAAAAAATAAACATTATATAAATGTATAATTAAGAATATCTTCAAAAAAATAAGAAAACATTGAAGGTAATGGTTAAAGTAATAATAACCAACAAACCATGGACCTCCTCCACCCGGAATCATAAGGACGAATAACAAAATTATGCTAAATTAAAGACGAGGAGGACAGTAACGAGAGGGTCAATACGGGGAGGAAGGACAAGACGGACCGAAGGGCGGATACACGTAACGAAGGGCATTGTTTGGGCGAGACGGAGACAACATGGATGAGGTCCTGAAATAGAAACAAGAAAATTAGAAAAAAAAAAATCGAAATCGCATTACAAAGAATTATAAGTTTTCATTTGGTAAGCTCAGTGCAATACAAATAAGGAGCTGAAGTTATTAATAATTCATAAGCTAAAATGAAGTAAAAAAAAATTGAAGAAATTCATTTAAACACAGCTAAGAGATCTTAACATAGTCAAGAGAACTTTTATTAGAAGGGCTTGTTTTCCGTAGTAGACTAATAAACAGCATGATGACGGTTTACGCACAAATCCAAGTCCAATGACGAACAAGCGAGTCTATCCAGATACGGATGCAAGAAAGCATTAACGCAGGGATCGGGATGAACACATCTTATCTTGGACGGGGCAGGTTTCGCCTAAGTCCGTTGAGATGAAATCGTTAGACGATCCGAAGAATAATTGAAGCTCAACCAATCATTGGGACAGTATAAGAACAAAAAAAACGCAAACAAACGACGATCAACTTCATTTTGAAGGATTACGAACAGCCAAGTCACGAAGGCGAACCGGAGTCAACCCTGTAAAATCTTAATCCAAGGTTGGGCAACAAGAACAACAAAAATCTTCCAAATGAATAGCCATCTCTAAATCCAAGAGGTGGCAGAAGAGCTGCTGTTGGAGCTGAGGCAGATGGTATTGCCTCAGCGGACGCCTAATCAGAAGATCTTAATTGCTGCTAAATCTAGGCGCCCAGGCGCACATGCGGTAAGTGGCGGGCAGCCCATAAAGGGCTGCGCGACTTAATCAAACGCCTCAAAAACGAGGCCCGTCCACATCTGACGAGGCATCAGAAGGCCATCGGGAAGGTGAAAAAGAAAGTCTGGTCTCCTCCGATGACCTCGCATAAGCACTTAGATGACGTATAGCGCTTTTTAAACGTAACCGGACCTATCCGTGACCATTCAAGGAGCAGAAAAGAACGAAGTTGAATGGCCACTTTCCTCCATACGATCGACGTAGATAGAGGATGGCCCTGCGATCGACTCCAACGAGTTAACCAGAGTTCTTTATTTATGAAGACGATCGCAACGGCTAGATCCGGTTTTAATACCTCGCCAGTGGAATCGCTTAAAAGGAAGCGCACAGACTGATATGAAAGATGTACCAGCCCATAATGCTGCCTCAAACGATTCCAGATCGACATAGCGAACGGGCACTCGTAAAAAATATGGCAAATGGTCTCGGCTACGCCGCACACGGAGCAACCAGCAGACCTGATCACCTTCCACTGAAACAGATGTTGAAGGGAATAAAACCCATGATGCAGCAGCCGCCATTGATAGTTGAATAAAGTTTTTTCAAAAGCAAGAGATTTTAAAAGCTTCATGACTGCTGCCCACGGACGGTCGGGAAGGAGTCGAACGATGTCCGTCGATTCACCAGGGTCAGTCTGCTGGAAGAACCATGCAAGTCGGAGCATTCCCCATTGCTGAGGATCAATACGGCGTAGCAATGGTAATAAAAGTTCAAAGTCCAGGTTAATAACTTTATACAAGTCCGGTCGATGTTGATATGTTATAACTGGCAGCAAGGGAGGTAACGGAAGCCTATTCACCTTGAAGAAAAACCTTAGATGTAGGAAAAAGAAGTTCACCCATAAAGGGGGAGGGCTAAGGAATACCCGAATCAAGGCAGCCCGCCTGGCCGCAATGAGATATCGCTTAGTATCGGGTAAACCCAACCCCCCTCTTTTTAAGGGAATAAAGAGGAACGCTGCTCTCAATGGATGACGTCGCTGAGCAGTCGTCCCCCAAACACAGTTCACAATGGCCCTCCGGAGTCTCATGAGAAGATCATACGAAGGCAAGGTGAATAGGCATTTAGATGTTAAAACTGGAAGCACATGACTCTTAATGAATCTCACCTTGACAAACATCGATGTTGGAAAACGAAGACTTTTATCAAGGCGAGAGATGCACTTCTCAACCACTTGTTGCCAGTGCATGGAGTCCATGGTCGGTTGAAAAGAAAAGACATAACCTAACACTGTAATTCGGTCGCACCATGTTATTGGGAAGGTTTTGAGATAGTCCGCAGTCCACTTCCCAATAGCAATACCTTTAGACTTGACGAGGTTGATGGAACTCCCCGTCGAAGTACTAAAGCGGTCGAAGGTTTCTTTAAAGATGCCCAAGGAGTACGAGTCAGACGCAAATAGAACTACGTCATCTGCATACGCCAAAGTCCTGATGTTTATGGATGCAGCTGGCAGATCGTATCCTCGAACATCTTGGTGGCGATTTAAGTATTGCAATAATGGTTCCAAATAAAAGATGTATAACAGGGGGGAAAGAGGGTACCCCTGCCTGACACCTTTACACAAATTGAAGGTGGCAGATACGGAACCATTAATCGCCACACATGATGCGGCCGAAACATACAGTGCGGAAATAATTGTGGCAAAAGTCCGAAGACGAAGATGACGAAACACTTCAAAGAGGAACTCGTGGTTCACTTTGTCGAAAGCCTTTTCCTGGTCAAGGCTTAAAACGGCAAGAGTTTGCTGACGAGCACGCGCCTCTTCCATCACACACCGAATCGTAATTAGATTATCGGACATCCTGCGCGATGGAATTGAGCAGGATTGACCGGGATTGATGAAATCTTCGGCGAGAAATTTCAGTCTTTGTTGGAATACACCAGTGAAGACCTTGTAGTCGGTGTTAAGGAGGGTTATTGGCCTCCACTGGGTAACAAGCTCTGGATTTGGCACCTTGGGGAGAAAGATAATTTTCCCCACAGTGAAGTCCGATGTGATGGAAGACGGGTCTTCAATAATCGAATTAAACACTTGCACCAGGAAAGGGCCAAGAAGTTTCCATGTCGCATTGTAGAACGAGTATGGTATGCCATCCATACCCGGGCTGGACTGATGACGGCCGTCCGCTGACAGGAACTTCTTGACTTCGTCTTCGGTGAAGGGACGAGAGATAGACAGGTCAGCATCCTCAGAAAAAGGTCTTAGCGCCTCGATCCACTGCTTCGTTTCGACTGACGGAATGATTGGGTTGTCGAAAAAGGATGAAAAATGGGCGTGGAAGGCTGACAAGATGTCGTGGTCAGAACTCACTTCCCCATTTTCCACCACCAATCGATGGCATCGTTTTTTGTGGGCACGTCGTCTCTCCTCGGCGAAAGCGGCAGATGATAAATTCCTGACGTCAGTCGCCCAGGAAAGTTTGGCTCTGAGCGCTGCGCCAGCCGCCTTCCGGATCATTAGAGCGTTGATCTCACTCTTCACCTGACGAATCTCCATCTCGAATTCTTCCTTTGGGGTGGATACTTGGAGGAGCCGGAGGATCTCTTGTAGCATGAGGAGATGACGACGTCGGCGACGAGCAGCATCTAACCCAATCTTCCGGAAGAACCGTTTGATCTTAGTTTTTAGTTCCAACAACGAGGCAAGCGTAGGAGGCACATTACGAAGGTGTTTGTCGACGAACTGAGCGAACGCACCCTGGTATTCCTCTTCGTCGAGCAGAGAAACATTCAGGAACCACTTGCGATGGACTGCAGAGCCTGCGGATGATGCTGAAAATGGAGGATTCCATGACCACATGATGGCACTGTGGTCGGAGAATGAGCATGGAATTACCTCCATTTTACCCGGCGTACCAACAAAAGCATTGTCGACGAGAAAAAGGTCTAATCTTGATGTAGTGGGCCCTTGATGGAAAGTAGCCCCAATGTGAATACTCTGTGGATTGTGTGTCCATAGGTCGAACAATGCATTTTGTTGGCACAGACGATACACATGGCCAGACGAGAAGATGTTGTTGTCGTCTGGATGGCAGTTCAAATCTCCAGCAATCACCACAGGCAACGATGAACACAAAAAGTTATTTAAGTCTGTGAAAAACGTTGGTTTCTCTGCTGATCTACACGGTGCATATACATTAAGCAATCGGAAATTGACACCGGATGTTGAAATGTCCAAAGAAATTACCCTGCACTCGCAGTCATATACACAATTCGACACCAGAATGGAGGGGTTGAAGATAATGGAGGCAACCCCTTTCCCATTTGGCGATGAAGAGTTGATGAAGAATTGTCCGTTGGTATATTGACTGCGAAGGCCCGGAAGATCGTAGCACTGTTGTGAAGTGGCGAGCTTTACTTCTTGAAGTAATAAGATGTCCGGCCTGTACAGGGCAATGAACGATGACAACACCGATTGCTTAAAAGAGGAACCCAGAGAACGCACGTTCAGGGAGATGACCTTCATTGAGGATTTTTAATGGCGCACCTGCTGACCTGTATCCAGTTGAGACTTGGGCTTCCCAGATGATACGGGAGGCTCCGTCGATCTTCTCATCGGAGATCGCAGACGACCTGATGAAGAAGAAAGGCTGCGCTGGTGACTCGCGCGGCTGTCTCTCTCGGATGAAGAAGTTGCATGTCTCTAGTCCCTGTTGCCACGATCCCGCCTGGACTTTTTCTTGCGGGGACTCCTCGTTCTCACAAGAAGATCCTGCTGTTTCTGCGCTGATGGAAGCGAGGTCCCAGCAGAAGATGTCATCCTGGAAGGTGACGACGTATGCGTAGACTGCGCAGGCTGTGAAGATGTTGACAGCACTGGTGGAGGAAGAGGTGGAAATTCCTCCACTGAGAAGGCAGAATCTGCTCCTACGTCGTCCACACCAGAAGCTTCGTCTTCACCCATCGACACATCCAGAGATGACTGAGGAAGAGGCGTTATCTCTGGGAGCTTGGAAGGAGACGATGATGACCTCTCCCTCCTAGGCTCCGAAGATGTAGTTGGAGTCGACGATGATCGAGATGGTGGCGGCATCATCTCCTTCTGCACCTCCGGAAGAGTCGAAAGAGCCATTGTAGACTGGCTCTTTTGCAAGGTGGATGACGGCGACGAAGCTTTGGTTGCCACTGTAGACTTGGCCGGTGATGACATCAGGGGTTGTTGCTGGGACGACATTCTTGAAGGCGACGATGGAAGATCTGCTGGTGCTGCAAACACCCTCTCCTGGCACTGGTGAAACTTGCTTACAAGGCGATTGCAAGCATCGCAATGCTTTAGAAGAGGGCAGTCTTTCCGGACGTGAGACGTTTTCTTGCAGTACCAGCAGCACTGCCTTTGACCCTTGTAAGATACACGAACTTTGTTGCCGTGCATTACAAGGTTTTCAGGAATGTCCCTCTGAAGGTTCATCTCGACTACGAGGTCACCAGTCCTCTGCAGAGGAGAGTCCGGGTGCGTCGGATACCCGACTTTTTTGACCTGACCGTAGTCTGACATGTAGCGCTTCAGGTAATCTTCCTCCATCAGCGGCGAAGCACCCCGGATAAAGATGGGCAGATATCCGGGCTCAGCGTAGACCAGGCGGACGGTAGTTTGTCCGACCTTAACAAAGTCCGCAGACACGATGCGGTCTGCAATGTTTCGCTGTCGGCAAAGCATCCTCCATTCAGTTGGAGAAAGTCTTTGCACGACAGAAACAGCAGGATCGCCCGAAGGCAACACAGGCGGGATGTCCGTCTTAGCATAGATGGCTTTCATAAACATACCGACGGCTAATGGACCGTCGGTAATCATAAGGACCATGTTCTCCATGGCTTGAAGTAGAGAAAGTTCGGGGGGGGGGGATGAAACCTCCCCCGGGGTTACCGGGGGGAGGGTCCCTTAAAGTCACAAAGTTACTCACGCACGCGCAGGAGATGGCTGGTTGCGGCGTGAGTAATACTAAGTCCAGGAAATGAAAAGTCACACAAACACTAACACAATTCCAGCTTCACTTATTTTTGTTAGAAGAGCTGATGTTGCTTCCTCGGAGGTCGAGCTGAATCTGACCAAACTAACTATCTTAATTTTTCAAGAAACCTACTAGAATCAAAAAATTTAAATAACATGCCCGCGCGACAGACTATCCGAGTTCCCAGAAATGAAGATACACAGTTACTCCAGGAAAACGAGCTGTTCAATACAACGTCATCTGAACAATGGAAACAAAGAGATGCGTGAAAATTTAACAATAGAGTTAACGAGGAACCTCCGTGAAAGAAAAGATAATTAACGAAAATTATATTACTTGTTTAAAAAAAAATAAAAAGTTTAAACTATCTTTTAAAAATTAAATCCTTGATAAAGTCAAAAACGCAATAAAACTTAACGGCAAAAAGGTAGAGATTTCTCTTATTAATAAACCAGGAAAGTACATTCTAAAAAAAAAAACACATCATAACTCGCGACAAAGAGAAAGATGCTATTAATCAGCGAAACCTGTAAGAAAAGACAATTCGGAGAAATACAAGTTTTAAGAAACGCGGATCAACAGGAATTCTCCCCGGGAAGAATAACCGAAGACGAGTGATGTCTTAATCAATGTCGTAAGACACGAAGTATCACGCTCTTTAACGGTAATTAAAATAAATCCCGAGAAAGAAAAATACAATTGACGCGAAGAAAATTTGAAAAGTTTAACTTCTCGAGCGAAATATCATTAACCAACAAACTAACGCTAACCGGACGCGTCGAGTAATCCCTTTGAAAAACCCAAGGAGGGGGACCACAGTAATCTCCGTAAAAAAAATAGTAAAGCGATTGGTCAAAAGGATCCATACCGTCGAACGTTGAAGGGTTCATAGTCAAAGAAAAAAAACAGTACACGCGGCTGACACCAGGAATACCGACGAGGTGCGAAATAACAAACACGACGTCGGAAGGGAACGCGTACAGTGACTCCACAAGGGAGAAGGGAATTTTTTACGTACTAGGCTCAAAATTAAAAAAAAAAATTATATATTAAACCAGAGAAGGTAGCGGCACGTTACACTTAGCATATTAAGATGTTGACATTCTGTATGAATACTTGATTTTTTGTGGACGTAGGCTGCTACGTTCATCTCTAATTAAGCTTTAGCGCTTATGACCTGCATCTCATCGTTTGTCGGCGTAGCTGACCGTCTCAGCTCCATTTTCCTTAGGCATTAGAGAACACGCGGCTCCAGCAAAGCTTCCGTCCTCCGTCGCGGTCGCAACGCAAAAAAAAATTGACAAAGGTTTAATTTTCCAGTTGAATGCAACAATCCATAATCAAAACAATGCAGGTAAGACTAATACACTATTTCGTTATTCGTTACGATATTTCGTTGTTATCGTCTATTACACTAGTCAACACACATTTTGTAACTAAGACAACACATAGTGCTCTTAGTAGTAATTTGTATGTAGAATCCGAATCTGCTTTTAGGTTTTTTCTATCACGTCAAGTTTCCAAGTTATGCACATCGAGATTTCTATGTTAAAGTAATGGGTGTGAAGAGAAGCGGCTACAATGTTAAAGTATCCATATTTTGGGGCCGCAAGGAAATTTACCAGGCCCCATACACTGAATGATTTAAAAATGTTTCATTGTAAAACAAGAAAGCTGTGCGTGCTAGAGAAATTTAAAAATTATATTCGTAATCAGCAGAAAAAATACTACCAAAAATCACCCACTTTCATTTTGTTACAAGAAAAATCTTAAATTTTGTTGGCCAGTGTTATCTGTATATCACTCTTTTATTAACCGACTTCAAAAAAAGGAGGTTATTTATGTTTATTTCCTTAATTTTCAGATCCAAAGCGTCATGGGTCCCAGCGATAGTCAAGCTTGCCGCACCACAGGTCGAAGAAGAGGCACTCACCGTAGAGAAATCTCCCCCCGAAAGTCCATTGTAGCAGCCAAGGAATCCAAAATGTTTTTTTCTTCGAAGCCTTATTCTTTCTAAAATTCTGATTTCTTGGTTGCTACAGTATATATGTATGTAGGTATGTTTGTTTGTCCACGTATTTCTCAGAAACTAGAAAGTTTCTTTTTAATCAAAGTCGGTTTTTTATACTCTGTTTAATCTTGTTCTTATTAGTAATAATATTTACAGTTTCTTTTATTGTCAGCCAGTGTATATTGGCGAAAAATTACTTAATAACTTTTTAATCGCTCATAGAAATGTTTGATATATTTCTTTTATATATCTCAGCATGAAAATTTTAGAGGATAAGGTTCGAGATGGTTCGTGCAATGAACTATTTTTATTGATTGGCGAAAACAATACTTACTAACCTTATATTCGCTCATAGTTCGTCGTTAATAGTTTTTTGATATATTTCTTACTATATCTTAGCAATGGAAATTTCTAGTGAGTGTCATAATGATACTATTAGAGCACGTGCCTTTGTACCGATTTCTACCATCTTCAAACTGTTTCGTCCGATGGGCCTTATTAATCGAATGGCGAAAAATGATTTTGAAAATCTTTCATAGGTTTCGAGAAGATCGAGTTACAGACCGACAGACAGATAGACAGACACTGACAGCATAAAGCATCTTTCCCATTAATAGTAATAAATTTCCCTAAGTCCCCCCCCCCCCCCCTAATGGAACAAGGCCCCTTTTCGTATTTATTAACACACGGTACAACATTTTTCGAATAATCCTTCCAAATTAGATTCCTTTTCCTATAGATTGTTTTTCCTTTCCTATAACATTTTTTTGTTTCTGTAACAAGGGGTAGATTCAAGTACAGTGATAAACTATTCACATATCAAAAACCAGTAATATGAGGATTGACCAAACGAAAAGTGGACGCGTTCCATAACGTCATAACTACAGCAGCGACAAAAGCGCGTACTAGTAGATTTCAGACCACTGAGCTATTTCACTGAGCTATTTCAATATGACCCTTTCGAGGAAAGTTCTATGCAGGTGGCGGCAGCGACATCCGTTGGCCTCTGGAGCCCAGCCACACTTCCGGCGTCGCCGTTTTTCCATGCTAAACAATACTGTGTAGTGTTGTGTTGTATCAAATAGATTTAATACAATTTTACCCCCTCAGTACAGAAATACGGAAGAATAAATATTTTTAGTATTACTGTATTTATTTTAGTTTAATTACAATGTAATTAATTATTACACGATGGTTAAGTGTTACTCGTGTTAGCTTTATTTTATTTGTTTATGTTACAAGTTTGTTTTCTGTAATTGAATTAAAATAATAAAAATTTTACGGTAAATTGACTAAAATAAGATTACAATAAAAATATTTTTTTTACTTAATTTGATAATTAAACTCCGTTTACACTGAACTAAAACACGCATTATATTTATTTAAACGAAGCGTTATTTAAAATCGGTAAAAGTCCCGTGTAGCGTCCCCTAATTTTTTCGGCTTACATCGATCAGCCCCATCGCGTTTATGCTCTGAATTTATTATTGTAACATACCTAATTAATATGTAAATGGTTTATCATATACGTAATCGAAATTATATTTTAAGAAATTTATGCAGGAAAGAATCACGAAAGTTTAGTGATGATGAACTTCAGCTAATGGGCCTGGCCGCTCATTCATGTCGGCCTGGCTGCTCATCATTCAACAAATGAAAAACTATAAATAGATGATTATAATTATATACTCTTCATTAGATGATTATAATTACCTTGTAAGTGGGAAAGTAAAAGAAATCCTCGTGTATCGTGTCAAGGAGCTACAGGTGAGTGAACGATTTAAGCCAGTTTAAACGATTTAACGTGCTAACTTTAATGCAGTTTTACACAAATTTCATACATTTCTAAATAGATTTAATACAATTTTAAATTAATTTATTAGGCTTAAATGAATTATATTTTAAGAAATTTATCCGAGAAAAAAATCACGAAATTTCCGTGACGAAGAACTTCAGCTAACGGACGGTCATTCATGTCCACCTAGCCGCCCATCATTCAATGTACACCGCCACGGAACTTTCGTTATTTTTTTCTCGCATAAATTTCTTAGAATATAATTCAGTTTATCCTATTTTATTCATTTAAAATTGTATTAAATCTATTTAGAAATGTATGAAATTCATGTAAAGCTGTAGGAACCCAATTTGTAAAAACTGTATTAAAGTTAGCACGATAAATCAATAGGCTTAAATCGTTCACTCACCTGTAGCTCCTTGACATGATATACGAGGATTTCTTTTACTTTCCCACTTACAAGATAATTATAATCATCTAAGGAAGAATAGTACTTCATTTGTTCCTTGGCGTAGAAACATATTCGTTTCACAAAGAAATCGTACAGATCGAATGATGTTACTGTGGGCTACGAATTCACGTCGTTCTTGAAAAATATTTCTAACATATCATATATCGGATCTGGCAAATTGTGCTCTTCAAACGTTAATTTCTGCCTATAACGTTCGCTGGCTACGCCATTCAAACTTTTCAAATATATGTTTGACATAATTTAAACAGAAAAGTCGCCTAATAATTGTATAAACACTTGTAATTTAAACTACACTGTAGTTACACTGCACTAAATCCTTTGATGCCCTCTGAAACGGAAAGTTAGTAAGGGCTGTCGTAGGATCGGTCACGTGGTTTCCTGTGACGCGTTGTTTTGTTATCGAAACGGTCAATAAATAACTGGATGGCGCATCCCTCACTAAGAGGGATTAAAAAGGGTGACTCCACTGGACGTCATATTGGTAGGGGCAAGAAAGTCGGTGCTTATTGAGAGCATTGCTTGAAACTGAAGAGAAAATTTTATTTATTTGCTAAAAAAAAGTTTAAATAATTTTATAAATTAAAACATATTTACATTTATGCTTAAATGATTTATTAAAGTTTATTTATTTTAAAAAATAGCCATCAAAGTAATTACATTTATGGATTTTGAAGTTTTAATGTTAATGTTAAGATATTAGTAGTAAATAATACTCCTTAGATAAGTTTAGTTGTGTTTAAACTTTTTTTGTGACATTTTTATTGAGATTATTCCAATATAGTTAATTTGATGGGAAGATTTAAATTAAAACTTTTTATTAATATAATTAAATATTATCTTTTTAAATTGTAATACTATGTCATGAAACCAAAATTATACACAAGAACAATATAAATTTTAATTCTCAAAATGTTAATATTTCCAGCCAGACCCCACAAACAACATAAACAAAATTTTCTATTAGTTTGCAAATAACACTAATTTTAATATTTTTTTCTGATGGAAGGTTTTGAAATTTTTTCAGTAAATTTTTGAGCCATATGATAAATTTGTATTTTTGTATAGTGATATGCAGTTAGTTTGATCAACTTGATTATTTGCAAACACGATGAGATTTCTTGCTCCTACTAAGATGGTGGATGGCAACTTCCGGTGGCGTCAAGTTTTTTGCCGGAAGCGCCATCCATTTTTTTTTATAGTTCAGTGTTTCAGACGGGTACCGGAGTGCACAAATTGCGAGTTCACCTGTTCGCGTGCATACAACGAACGTTTAGAAGAAATTAAAAGAGTGTAAAAATGGATGCGTCCAGGACGGAACAGCAAGGATTAATGCAGGGAAAGTGATGATAAACTTTTTTCTGACGACCATGGACCACTGCGGATTGGTTTTCTGCCAAAGAACTGCACCATCAATTCTACAGTACTCTCAAGAAACTTCGGCAATCAAAAACAAACGCCCAGGTATTCTCTCAAAATAGGTGATCCTTCTCACAACAATTCGCGCCCCCACGTCTCCGGTGAAACCCCGATGATGTCACGGAAATTCCGGTGGGAAGTCTTGGAACATCCTGCCTACAGAAACGTTTCGGACGAAAACGTGAAGGATGCACTGAAAGACTTTTTCAAAACACAAGCACTATCCTTCTACGCCAGGGAATTGATCTGCTCTGTAAATGATGGGACCAATCCGTCAACAAATATGCCGATTACTTTCAAGTTTCAGATAAAGATATCACATACCCAGACCGTGTCCACGTTTCATTTGGGCAACCCTTACAGATGCACAAAGTCTATGATTGAATCCACTGAATAAAATAACAAATATAGACAGTTTTGTTTCAAAAATAAAACCCTTTAAAAATGTTTAAATTATCTTTTTATATTTTAATGGTGATTTTAAATGCGTTAAGCGTCTTTATCAAACACGCGTTTAAAAAAATCAAAAAATCCAGAGCAGGCAACATGAAAAAGAAAATTTTGCAGTTCGTCTTGCTACCTTCTCTAGAGAAGGTGAGAATGGAAGGTGAAAATGAAATAAATAAAATAAAAACGTCTGTTAAGATTCTTTTCCAGACACGAAATTTTCTTTTTCTTTTTATAACACGACAACTGTATCATTGAGTTACCATTTTATAATACGTATATCGTAGAAATGATAAAAGGTGACATGTGGGCAATTAAAGACGTGTTTTTTAAGTTTCAATTTGAGTGTCGAATTACATAATGCGTAAATTTCAAGCCACCACGCTTTCTTAAATATAAGAATTTATAACATAATAAGAATTAATTTACATTATTAAGTAAAAAAGATATAATAAATATGCCAAACTTGAAATCACCCCAAGATTGGCGAGCAACTTGCTCACTCGTAAGTCAGAGATGGAGGTGAAGTGACGTACGTAGAAGGTTGCGTTTCATCACGTGATTCATTTTTCATTCTCGGACGCCATTCTACTCCTTCCCTGCCATCAGCACGAAAGAAGAAAACAATGAGAGGTTGTTTGAAAATTACTAGGATGTGCTTCTCTGTTATAATTTCATTTAAAATTTAACATCGTAGTCACAAAATGTTAGTAGACTGGACTTGGCTATGCTGTATCAAGGAATTCGTAATAAATAAGAAATTTCTACTTCGAAGGACAAGAAGCAGCAAATGGTAAGCCTAACTCTAACAATGGTTCCATTGTTTGGCGTTAACTTATGTATTCTTTTGGTGTTTATTCTATTAAGGAGAAGATTTCCCATTTAATATTCTATCTCGTTCATTTTTCTCTCCGTTGTTACTCATTTAAATCACTGGAAGATTTCGATAGCCTCTCCTGGGGAAATGTTCATTTTAAACTCTCGCATATAATTAGGCCTACGTATAAATGATGGCAATCTCGTGAACAAAGGAAATGTTTTCATTGTTGAAGAAAAACATAATTACCCAATTTTCAATTTAACTTCCCAATTAATTTTTCAATAAAAATGATGAAAAGCCTACATTATAGTAAAAACGTAATTAACTTAACCAAACAGTTTGGATATTTGAACTAGCATATTTCAAAGAATGAATTTAAATTACGGTTTCCATTAAAAAGCTATTTTATGTGGTGTCCTCTTTGTCAGTATAGGTATGAAATAGGCCTACTTTGTCGACATGGAAAAAAAAATCATTTCATGTTATAAATTATTAGTTTTCATTTCTTGAAAATTTACCGATTTTATAGGGATTTCAATGAAACTGCTGAAATGAAAATTAGGGTGACCAGATTTTTTTTGCTTAAGTATCTTTAGGACGCCATTATCGCCGTCAGGTCACACACAAAATAAGATTACTAAAATCCGCTTTAAAACTAGCTCGTGTAATTTTTTTTTTTGTTTTTTGGACGTTAATTTCATACAAGTTTTTCTGAAATTATTCCAGTTGTCCCATGTTCCCCGGGCGTAACCTAATTTAAGAAAATTCGATATTATTGACCAGCTAACTGTTATCTACTCAAAATGTCTCTAACGCTTTTTAATTAATTATGCTGATTCGAATGGGAGACTCTTTGGTTTTGTTTCTGAAATATACCATCAGAGTGTACGATCTGTCATTGAGTTGTTTTTACTTCCGGTTTCTCGCGTCGCCTGCTTTTTGAATAGGCTAAACGTGAGTAGTAACGTAGGAGCATCGATAAGTTATTAAAACAACAACAAAATGAAAACAATGAATCCAAAAAATGAAAAGGAAAACCTGAACTTGTCAATAACCAAAAGTTCAAAGAAAAAGGTGCTGAAATATCAGGAAACAAAATTGAATTAAAAGAAAGGTTAAAAAACCAGCTAAAGAATCTTTATGATGTATGCATACTTTAAGTTTTAAAAATAATTACATTTAGAAGGATGCAATTTGATTAAATTAAATAACTTTCAACTAAACTTTTAATCACATTTTAATCAATTATATTTGAATTTTAATTTATAATTTTATACTTTTTATAATAATAATCTAAAGTGCAATTACTCTAATACAGCTTACAACTATGGATGGACCATGATTTCGATGCTAGTCTTATTTCAATGAAAGTTTGAAAATTTTTAAAAAATTTTTGAGAAATAATTCTCCACCATTTTTCAAACTTCATGTGAAAATCTTTCATCAAACCATGAATTAATTATATCCAATGAAAAATTCATAATATTTTTATCCATTTTGTTGATTGGTAAAAATTCAGAATTTGGAGACGTGAAGAGTGTCGTTTGAGGGTGTATCAATCTTTGGTATAGGATGACATCTAAATCATGGTAAATTTGATTAAAATTTGATTAAAAATTTAGTTGAAAGTTATTTAATTTAATCAAATTGCATCCTTCTAAAATGCAATTATTTTTACTAAGTTAAAGTATGCATACATCATAACAAAGAATTTCCGAGTTATCCGTCGCTAAAAAGCAGGTTATCCGGACCGCTACATTGTAAGCTGATATCTTTAAAGCCCAAGTTTTATAGAGTAGCGGGCTTAAGCGTGACCACCGAGAGAGAAGGCCTCATCATAGATGGTGCATTATTATTCTTATTTCAACCAATAATAAGCCCTGAATTAGCACTATCTATGATGTAAAATGTATTAAATTTCAATGCAGAGGGCTTCTCTCTTGGTAGTCACGGCTTAAGCAACGCCGCTTCATAGGCATAAGAGGTCAGCTTACAGTGTAGCGGTTCGGATAACCTGCTTTTTAGCGATGGATAACTCGAAATTTGCATAAGAAATTACACTGAAAGTATATGCTGCTACTGCGTTAACGTTTTGTTAGTTTAATCTTTATTTTCCGTAAGTATTAACGAATCCTGAATTAGTATAAGTCTTGCTATACTAAAATACGCATACTGTATACCAATTCTTTTAACTGGTTTACTAACCTTTCTTTTAATTCAATTTTGTTTCCTGATACTTTAGCTCCTTATTTTCAGCTTTTGCTTAATCACGGACAAGTTCAGGTTTTCCTTTTCACTTTTTGAATTCATTGTTTTCATTTTGTTATTTTAATAACTTATCGATGCTGCTACGTTACTACTCAAGTTTTGCCTTTTCAAAAAGCAAGCGACGCGAGAAACCGGAAGTAAAACAACTCTCGATGACACATCTTGCACTCTGGTGGTAGATTTCAGAAACTAAAACAAAGAGTATCCCATTCTTTAAATTACTACCCTGAATGCATTTAGTGCAAACTGGCCTTTTTCGAAAGGATATTCAATACTTCGACGAATCGTATTTGACCTCCATTTGAGTATATCAAATGGATTTCTAGATCGCATTGACTTTTGAAAATTATCATAATTATTCAGTTCTATAATTGGCATCGCAAACAAATATCAGAAATTACTCGATTTAATTCTTGCCATTCACCTGGATGTTAATGGACTTCTAAATTAGCCATCCATTAGTCATCCATTGGGGATGATCCATTCATTGGTTTTGGAAAAGAAAATTTTGTTGCTTATTTGATGCTGATCAAGTTTGTAATTGTTTTATGTCTTTGTGTGTCTCCTATGGTTTAGTAGATACGATTTGCATATGTTCTAATTTACATGTAGACAATGCTAAATGCCACCGTGAGAAAGAGCATCCTCAACTTCCTATTAACTCCCCTTATTGGAATTTGCATAACATTTCTATCCAAGATAGAAGGGGATACAAATTTTGATTCTCTGTATAAAATCACGTTTTAATAAACGTCTTTAGTAATAATAAAAAGACAAATGTGGATAATTGTAATGCAAAACTTAAAACTAATAAAAAAAACTCTTTCACCACAACGATTATAGATTGAAAATATACAACCTGATACTGGAAGTACTTTCCGGGAGCAAATGCTTCCACCATTTAGCAGCCCAGGAGCTCAAGGAAACAGAACTGCCTGTGTCTAGAAACAGCTGAGTATATATATAACAACAACCAATAAAGGAAAACATGAAAAATCATTTTTTCTTATTGGTTACTTGAATCAATCATCGAATTAGAGGGGAGTCACTAATTGGACCCTTATCTAGGTTTAAGTATTGATTTTCTATCCGATTGTTGGATAGCAATGCTTTCAAAAGCATCCAGCAGGTGTTTTTTATATATTGATTTTATCAGATGTACATTGTTAATGGAAAAATCGTGGCCTGTGTCGATTGAATGTTTTGCTATGGAGGACTGGTTGCTTCTTCCATTCTTCCTGTGTCTTATATGTTCCTTAAATCTGGTTTCAATGTTTCGAGACGTCTGGCCTTTATAAACCATAGGGCATTGAGCACACTTTATTTCGTAGATTCCTGACTTGAGGAGTGGTGGCATTTTTGTCTTTTGGGTTGGGGAAAATGTGCTTGACTTGGTTTGGATTACTATAAGAAATAGAAAGATCAAAAGACTTTAAAACTGTGTTGAGACCTCTGTAGCATATAGGACACAGGAAGAATGGAAGAAGCAACCAATCCTCCGTAGCAAAACATTCAATCGACACAGGCCATGATTTTCCTATCAACAATATACATCTGATAAAATCATAAAATAAAAAACACCTGCTGGATGCTTTTGAAAGCATTGCTATCCAACAACAGGATAGAAAATCAATACTTAACCTAGATATGGGTCCGATTAGTGACTCTAATTCAATGGTTGACCCAACTAACAATCGGAGAAAATGTTTTTTCATGTTTTCCTTTATTGGTTGTTGTTCCTTACATAAACATGCTCAGTTTCCTTGAGGTGCTCCTGGGTTGTTGAATGATGGAAGCATTTGCTCCCGAAAAGTACTTCAAGTATAAGGTTGTATATTTTCAATCTATAATCGTTGTGATGAAAGAGTTTTTTATTAGTCTTAAGTTTTGCAAACGTCTTCAGGATTTTAATTCCTCAGTCAAAATGAGTGGATTGTAAATATAGCCTTTCAAAGTTACTGTAGTATATTCTTATAGGATTGGAGCTTTTTAAAGTAAACAATGATGCAGAAGTAACCAGTTTGAAGTAAACCATTTGTAATAGAGTTGCAGTAATTCAGATGTAGTGGGGTTATTCACTAATTTGTAAACTGTTGTTGTAATTGTACCCTGGTCTCGATTTCTTAAAGCAAAACTTGGTCATTAATCGCTGTGATCTAGCAGTCGCTGTTTCTTTTATTGACATACACACCATTTGCTCATGTAATCTCATTTGTCAGTAATCTGTAATACATTAAGCTTAATCTCTGATACATTTAAAACTTTTAAGCTTATACTTTTAAAATTAGTTTCTATGAATCGTCATTTCCAATCCTTTAAATGCATTGACAATTACAAATGAAACTGGTAAACATGTAGTTTATTTCGCTTAGCTTATAATTATTTGTTTTCTTTTACAGGATGAAGCTGAGTATTTGTTTGAGGTCAAATCATGTGGCAAATGCAGCAGCATGGGCGAATGAAAGTATGAACATTTGTTAAATTGGACTAGAAATTGTAGTTATTGTGATCAAAATTCAATATTCTACTCAGGAACTGGCAAATGGTCAGCTTAATTGGTTGCATGGACTATGAAATATAAAGTGAACATTGAAATTCTTCGCCAGTGTTTTGAAGAAGTGGGGAGGCAAGGCAGGCACCTTGTATATGGGAGAGTGTAAAACCATGCACGTTGAAGCTCTTATCCTGTGTCACAGCTCATGTCACCATTTTGAGCATTATCTATAGAACGTTCGACTCTATAAACATACATTTGAATTGAAATGTTCATTGAATCAATTAAAAAGACTAAGTAAAACATGCCACAAAACTTATATGAAATTCATTGCTTTCTTTTAGATCCTCTATCACTTCCTATAAGTTTCCTACGTACTTAGCATCTTGTATATTCAAAGTTTTCAATTTGATTTTTAAGTTTGCTTTTTCTGCTTGATTGTATTTTATATGTACAGGTTTTTATATTTTTTTTTTCCTCTTGAGGTCTAAGATGCTTTACAGTTTGGCCTGTTAACAAAAGCTTAAGTGTAGGATAATGTTCATTTTCATGTTAATATTTTTGTAACAAACAGAAAAATTTCTTTGGAGATTTTGGTTTATATATTAGAACACATCTCATAACCCTTACTAACAAATGGATTCCATATACACAAAAATACTTTTTCTACAAGTCCTGCTGAAAATCCGCAGTCAGGTGAAGTGGTTAGGGGAAATAACACTCTATCTAGTAGTCTTTTATACATAACAGCGATTTTTGTAAACCATTATCTCCATTTTACTACTATTATTTTTGTTGTATACTTAATTTGCGTGTATTTCAGTTTGTGGGTTTTAACACTGAGACATTCACTAACGTGACTGTCAACATTATAAAAAACCCTGCCATTCCACAGCACAGAACACACTAAAATGTCTCTCGTTCTCTGCTCCCAGCTTTATTTTAGTGTTCCGTGGTTTGTGCTTGCTGAGATGTTGAAGTATCTCTAGGACTCTCTCCATGAGAGGTGAATGAAGGAAACAGCCAGGAGAAAAGTAGGTAATAACTAGCATTACCTGAAATAATGTGATGCGATTTTGTAGGAAGTGCTTTGCAGCTGGTATGGCTGAATTTGTCATCCAGTGACAGGGACATGGAATATACTAATAGTTTGATCTCCCAATTAGGTCTTGTTGATCCATATCCAAAATCTTGCTGTTGGTATTTTTATTTACATGAAATCAAACCACCGTAGACCATGCAGATACATGTGATGTAATTTTGAGTTCTGGTCATTCCACTGCTTTCTTTAATGGACAGTTGAGGTTTGTACTGTCAGCTTTATGGTTAAAGCTACTTTTAACACTTATTTTTATATTTTTTAATTTCGAAAGTGTTATTTTTGTATATTGGAATTTGACGTTCCATGTAGGTGGGGAATTCTTGTTTGCTTTTAAGTATATTGTATTACTCTTAGGAGATCGCTAGCTAAAGTTAATGATTAAAATGGTGCACTTACTCATATGATTACTCTTAAGAACAGTGCAAATCAATTTGCTGAAAGAATTGTCAAGAACATTTGAACAAAGGACTGACAAGGGGACATTACGACCTCGGGATTTTAGTTTAATACGAGACTTCGTATAGTTGTAGTGTACCTTTAGGATGTTAATATACTTAAATATTAAGGCGCACTGATCAGCCAATTTTGAAAAAAGACTGTTTAAAGTTTTGAGCACCATATATAAGGGAAAGTTTTCCTCTTTGATTGTAAGTGATCCGATAGCTCAGACGGCAGCGTGGTTGCTACTCACAAATCAAATTCTTTGATTGAGGTGGCGGGTTCGAATCCCAGTTGTAACAATTTTTTTTTCTTTACCCAAATAATTATTCAATATATTATATTTACAACTTTATTTGTGACAACCAACTTTTTTTTCTACCTTCAACAAAACGGGTCATAAGTCCAGGAATCAATAATTGAATATTTATCAAACTTATTCCGCCTTTTTTTTTTTACTTTTTCCCACTGGGATAAATATTCCATCTTTTTCAAATGTCGACATCCTTTCTTTTTCAAAGTTTGCAAGGTCCACGTAGGATGTGCTTTGGCAATATTAATAACTTTTATAGTTCAAAGGAACGTACTCTATTTCTCTGCTCTTTTTCTCTTCTGGTTCATAATCGTCCGATGAAAGATCTTCATTTCTTGACAAGATACTGGTTCAATCTTCATTCACATGAATCAATGCCTCTTCATTTACAAATATTTTTTCATCCAGCGTTTCTGATGTAAGTTCATAGAGTTGCTGTCCCACCATCATAGCTTCGTGAGAAATTGTAGATGACGATTCTGATGAAATCTTATTTTCATGGAGCAATATTTCAAAATATACTACTGCATCTTTTAATCGCAATTTCGAAACTTCGCTCTTCATATATTCGTCAATTTTCTCTTCAATCCCCGAAGAGCCAGCAAATTCTCCGCTCTCCATTTTCACAGAAAAACGTTTTTATTAACTTTTATGATTAAAAAAACCATTATTGTTTCACAATTAAAAACTGTTTTTTTTTGTAACGGCTTGGCAAACCTCTGCTCATACTTGACGAGAGCCAGTGGTGCGAGAAAGATCTAGAACATTCCAAACCTCTTCTCACGTGCCTCTCTGCGCTCTGCCTACCTTGTGCACTATATGATAACTGTCAGGTAGCCTCGAAATAATTTTTTTTAATAAAAAATAAAATAAAATAGTTATTGCTTTTAAAATGTTGATTCTATACAAAATATTTTGCAGAAAATACTTTATTACTCCGTAGACACTTGTAACAATAAAAATAAGTATAATAATTTAGAGAAAAGGAAAATTTTGTGAAAAAAGTTGGTTGTCACAAATAAATTAGTAAATATAATGAATAATTATTTGGGTAAAGAAAAAAAAATTGTTACAACTGGAATTCGAACCCGCCAGTCTGAGCTATCTTTTTTTTTTTTTTCTTTTAAAAATGTTATTTATTGCTGGGAATTAAGTACAGTGTTTAGTTACAAGTTTTAAATTACAAAGTATTTACAAGGTAATGTGATTTAATGTTGGTTGGTGGCAGGGGGGGGGTCTGGCAGCAACAGTCTTTTAAGATGGCGTCGTTCCATTTATGTCTGGCTGATTTCCCTCACATTTTAGCTGCTGAGTTAGGCTGGCAAGGAATCTGTGATGGAGGGCTACCGTCTCGACAAATTTTTCGCGCGCCTGGCAGCGGTGCGCCCAGATGGAATGATTGGCAATGGCGACTAGTTTCATGAGGAAGGTGGGGACCTGTGGTGGTATGTCAAGGTAGAGGACTTCTGCAGGGGTTATAAGGATTTCTTCCTTGCACCATTCGGTTATCTGGCCCCAAATACTTCTAACTTCGTTGCATTCGAGGAGGAGGTGCTCGAGGGTCTCGAAGGATGAGCAATGGGGGCAGAGGGCATCTTCATCTTTGATTATGCCCCTTTGGGCGAGAAGAGCACCTGTAGGGAAGGCTTTGTGAATAATTTTCCAGTTGGTGTTTTTAACAGATGGTTCAATCCGTAGTCTGGGAATGTTTGGGAAGGGATTGGGGGCTATTAGGTTTGGATGGGGTGTGATAACGGGGAGTAGGCTTTGTATAGTTGTTCGTTGGGAATGGTGAGTACTCGCGTAGTTGGAGTTTTGGCAAGATGGATTAGACTATATTTCGGTAAGTTCGATAAAAGGAAGGAGCATTTGTAGGTTGGTCGGCGGGGTTGACTGGAGTGGTGGCAAGGAAGTTGGTATCAACCCATGATCTAGCGAGAGCAGCCCATGGTTTTGAAGTGCGTGTAACGAGTATTTCCTTCAAGTGGTCTATGGCGAAAGTGGTCTGCTGGAGGTGTATGTTTTTTAGGTTAATGCCCCCTTGATCGCTTGGTTGGTAGAGGATTTCCCTCCGAATGTGGTGAAATGATTTATTTCTCCATATGAAATTCACACATAGAGTGCGAATTTCATTAAGTGCCCGCATGGGAATTATGTTCCCTTTGGCTTGGTGCCAGATCTTGCTTATGGCTAAGCAATTAACAATTTTGGCCCGGCCGTAGTAGCTGAGTCTCCGTTGAGTCCAGATTTGGAGCCTCACTCTTAGACGCCTCACCAGTTCAGTCCAATGCGATTTTTCTTCCTCTCTAGAACCAAAGAAGACACCTAGGATTTTACCGATGGTCTTTGTGATGGGGATGTCAGGAAGTGGGTTAGAGGTATTCTGTTTTCTTTGATGAGGTATGATGATTTTTGATTTTTTCCTGTTAACTTTGCAATCACAGGCAAGCTGGTGTTGATCCAGGATGTTGACAATTCTATGTAGAGATGCAACATCCTGGACAACAAGATTGACGTCGTCAGCGTAAGCGATAACTTTAATGTGTGTTTCATTTTCTGGGGAGGGGATAGCCCTAATACTGGGGTCGCTTCTGAGAGTTGACAGGAGTGCTTCAAGGTAAATGATGTAGAGTAGCATCGCTAAGGGGCAACCTTGACGAACCGAACACTCAACGTTGATACGCCTGGATGCGTATCCGTTGATGAGGATTCGACAGGCAATATTTCTGTGGCAGAGTTTGATCCACGATGAGATTTTCTCCAAAACCCATGCTTTCCAGTACAAGCCATAAGTATTCATGGCATACCCTGTCGAAGGCTTTTTCTTGGTCGATGGAGAGCATGTAGGCTTCGATGTTGTTCAGTTTGCAGTAGTCCTTGATATTTAATATGGTGTGGATGGAGACGTGTATCCGCCTGCCCTTGACTGAGCATGTTTGGTCCTCTTCTATTATTTCATCGAGGACGGTTGAAAGCCTGTTGGCAATGATTTTGACCAGGATCTTGTAGTCGGTGGTCAGGAGCGAGATTGGTCTCCACATGCTTACTTCTGTGGGTTCGTCAGTGGCTTCGCCTTTCGGTAATAGAGTAATTATTGATGAAACAAACTATGTTGCAGAATAAAAAAAAGAGGTATCGTACATTAAATACTAAGGATGCAGGTATTTGTAATGAACTTTTTCCGATTTATTTGAATGAACATTTGTCTCCTTTTTATAATGAAATTTATCAACCGAGTCTTTGGGAAGGGGTGAGTTGCCCATTTATGAGGCTGTCATTAAAGACGTCCACGAGCGGGTTTCTCAAGACTTCGTGGAAGCGTTTATAAAATTCGAATGGGATACCATCAACGCCAGGAGATTTGTTGTTGGCGCTCTGCTTAATTACTTGGACGACTTCATGGGTCGTTGTCGGCTCTTCCAATAATCTTTGTAGTTGGCTGATCTGCTTTGCGTTTTTTAGAAAGAATGGCCGTATATTGGGTTCTGACTGTTTTGGGCAGAAGATGCTTCGATAGGTTTTTTCAAATTGTTACATTATGTCTGAGCGCGTGTGGAGAACTAGTCCTTCCGAGTTTTTGAGGGCATTGATGTTTTTTTTCCTGGATTGGGTTGCCTCCTGTTTGGTTGGTCGTTCATTGTTTTCAATCAGTTTGCCTCTGGAGCGGATCATAGCACCCCGAGCTTTTCCCTCGAGCTTGGTGTTGAGCTCCCGCTTCAATTTGTTGTAATTATGGAGGTCAGTGGTAGGGTTTTGCATTATATATTTCAATTTCTGTTGTAGGCGTTTTATTTCATTGTTCTGAGCGGTCTTAATTGAGGTTGAGTGTTTAACAGCGAGGCCTTTAATTTTTGCTTTCAGTTCTTCCCACCAGATGGCGTCATGGTAATTACTGTTGATTTCCTCTTTTAAAAGCTTGGTCATCTCGTCGATGAACTGCTGGTTGGCGAGAAGACTTACGTTGAATTTCCAGAATACAGGTCCTGTCGTGTTAGGCGTGGGAGGGAAAAGGGAGAGTGTAATATAATCGTGGTCACTGAAAGGGCAGGGTTCAATATCTGCTTTCGTATTATTGTCAACAAGGTCCTTGCTGATATAGAACCTGTCTATTCGGGTGTGTGCTGAGTTCCCGGAGAAGGTGAATCACAGTGCTGTTGGTTGTTGCATTCTCCAGACGTCAATCAGGTTATTTTCGGTGCATATGTTATTGAGCCTTTGCCCGTGGGTGGTACAGGCCTCGGATGTCGCCTCCTATCTTGTCAGAGGTGTTGTCTGCGATGCAGTTGAAGTCTCCCGCTAGAATCAGTTTCCCGTTAAGCGATAGGTATTCTGGAATAATTTTGTTGATATAGAAGTTTCTGTGGGTCGGATTGTCGGGTAAATAACAGTTGATTATGCGGAAGGGAACAGTATTTATGGTGGCATCAATGGTTAAAATTCTACCACCTTGTCTGGCGTTTGATTGGTACATGAATTGGGGATGGCGTTCTGATTAGGGTACAAACACCTGCGCTTCGGGGGACACCGAGGTTCCAGAAACATTGATAATATTTATCGAAGCACTGAGTTGCCTCTAGTGCTTTACTTTGTTCATGAATTTTGGTCTCCGATAGACAGGCTATATGAATATCAGGAGACCAAAATTCATGAACAAAGTAAGCTATCTGAGCTATCTGATCACTTACAATCAAAGAGGAAAACTTTCCCTTATATATGGTGCTCGAAACTTTAAACAGTCTTTTTTTTCAAAATTGGCTGATCAGTGCGCCTTAATATTTAAGTATATTAACATCCTAAAGGTACACCGTAACTATACGAAGTCTCGTATTAAACTAAAATCCCGAGGTCGTTATGTCCCCTTGTGAGTAAAACAACCATATTTCTGAAGTTCAGTAATAAATCTTACTGGCCAAAGTGTAATTATCACTTGTCGATTGATAGCAAAAGAACTTTAAGCTTTTAAATTAAGTAGAAAAAAAGATCCCACCCCCTTCGCCAAAATAATGCCTGCCAAAATTAAAGTTCTCGTACTTATTTGATAAAACTGATAAGACTAAGTGTGATGCACAAAAGCAATATGAGATAGGTTCGCATTAGGAGCTTCCATATTTGAAATTCAGTACTCTCCTATTCCGTAATCAATCTTATCAAAGGTTAGGTTGCTGCTAATTGAGGGATTTTCAATAGTGTCAAAAAAATCCCCCCTTTTCTTGGAAGGTTATGGAGCATGTCATTATAAGGTTTTGATTTTAATCGCGTTGCATGAGTGCATTGTACATGGAGAATTATAGTGCGCTGTAGTGAATGTTAACTACTTTCATTAATGCTTAATGTTATTCTTGCTATATCTGGAATGTAATGGTGAAATGACGTGTGCATATCCACTGAGTGGCTAATTTTATGATTTCCTGACAGTTTTAAGCAATTTAGCTATGGCGTTAGGTAGTCGTTGGTAGAGCGCCAGACTTAAAAAGAAAAAAGGAAAGCTTAGCGCTTATGACAGTAGTAGAAGTGAGTTTTTGAGAAGATATGGGTAAACAATGCGATTTAAGAGACTGAACATGGTAGGAGCTCGAAGCCATGGAACGAGTATCGGTGAAATATTCAAGATAAGCTGTTAAAATGTTTAAGGCTTCTCGCTTAATCTCGAAACGTAAGTGGCTGTTGGAAGCGAGAAAATGAAGACGACAAAGAAATTGCGCAACTGCAGAGGTGATATTTTGTTTTTAATGAAGTGTTAGCAATGCGGGAGCAACCACCCCTTCCCGATTTTGTTCTTTGAGAAAAAACAATCACAATCTTCTGAAGTCCCTGCGCCTCGATTTCCTGTGATAAATATATTTAGGAAAATAAGTTCCCCAAGAGCAAATTGCGTATTGCTTCGTTTCTTCCTGCATCTGATTGACCCTTTGAGTCGTTCTCAATATTATTTTCATATTTTCAGAAATCTTCGAAAAACGTTCTGAACAATGCTGTAATTCGGGGTTCTTTTAATAATGGTGCCCCCCAATATTTTTGTTTTTCTTCCGCTTATTTTTTAATAACAAAGCCACTGCCAACTTCATACGAGGGGCCGCCATAAAGTTATTCAACATGAAAGAACGATCCCTTTTGAAAACACGTGGTGCCACTGGGAATTGACGTTCCTTGAATGCTGGAGTTTAATGCAATACCGCTAACCGCTGCCAGGGCAGCGATAAATTGGAGGTGAATGCTGTGAAATGATTTCTATATTTGAAGGGAACAACGCCAAATAAATCCATGAGGAGGTAGTGGTCGTTTATAGTGACAATGCCCCATCGTACGAGACAGTCGCCATGTGGAACTTCATCAGTGCGGCCAGACAAAAGTGGAACGGACGCCCCTCCATTTGTGAGGAGCCACAAATTGCGAAAGAAAGGCCAGACAAGGCGTTCTAACAGTACATTCTGCAAGAGGCCATCAAGTCAAAGTGGCGAGGCAAGGTTTCAAGGGTGTTAGACTTCTGCTCAACAATGCGCCAGCACCTTCCGCACATGAGATCGTGCGGAGCTGGGATTCGAAACAGTCCCATCCGCCGTATTCATCCGACCTGGCCCCAATCGACATCTTTCTCTGAAGAACCTGCTTCGTGGATGGCATTTCCAAGAGACGACGAAGCAGTTCCTCAATAGCCAAAAGGAGGATTTCTATACATCCAGTAAGTCGTACATCATTGGGAAAAGTGTGCCCCTGGGTAGTGCATATGTAGAGAAGGACTGACGCTACCACCATGCAGCATCACCCCATCTGTCTTCAGTTTCTTAAACAGATATCCAGTTTTAAATGATAATTTTGTGTATGTCAGTTTCTGTTACAAGCCTTATTTAATACTAACGAGGGAAAATTCAATATAAACATCGTTAAAATATTTCTGTCCATTAAAAAATGTCCATTTTTTCGATATTTGCATTATGATTGTAATGACTTTGACCGCTCTTCATACTTCAAGTCCAATTCGGCAGTCAGCCGTGGTAACGAGGGCGATAAGAATGGTGCGGCTGTTTGTTTACACAATGGTCTAGCGCTTTGATTTCCTATTTTTCTGGTTATTAGCAATTACAAATCCAGAATTGTAAAAGGCAAGAGAATGGCACAGTAGAACTAATAACACATCTTAATCAAGGATCTACTCGAATTGATCTGTGAACGCACTTCTAGTCACATATTGATGGTTTATCCTAACGGAGATTTGCTAATTTCAAAAAGATAACCCCTCTTGCCATACTGTTAATATTGCACAGGGATGGTTCCAGGAACATGAAAAATTTACTTTGCTGAGGTGGTCCCCACAATCTCCAGAGCTGAATCCAACTGACCATTTGAGGATGAAATTGAAAAAGCTGTCAGACCAAAATTTGCTGGGTTCATAACAAGGTCTCGTGCATCTGCAAAGTTCATCAAGCATCTTCTCATATCCACAAATCACTATCAACATCTTTTGGAGTCCATGCCATGAGGAATCTACGATGTATTAAAAGGTGACCCTACGAAGTACTCGGATGGTAGTCGTAACCTCCTGAGGGCCAGGGAAAAAAACTTAAATTTTTGACCTCATTTTTTTGGATATGTTGTTCATATACAATAGAAAAATAATTAAAAAATTTTTAAGATCAATAGATTAATTATGCATGTCCACAATTGATGACACTGGTGCTTACTGATTACTTCTACATCTATCAACCATTAGACTTTCTATAAAAAATCACTTGAATTGACCAAAACATTACTTGTTTTCATTTTAGAACTGAAACATAATTTTATTCTTAAAAAAATGTTAGTAACATTTAATCCATGACACGGGTACCCGTGGCCTGGTTGTCTCGCCGATGCTCGTCTCTCGGTGGAGTTAAGCAAACTTAGGCACGGCTATAATTTCTGGCTGGGTGACATTAATCCAGCCATCTACCCCCGTGCTTCGGAGGGCACGTTTAGCCGTCGGTCACGGCTGCTATTGTCATCATGTAGCAGTCATTATTGGGGATAGTACAATAGACTCCGAGTCGCAATGCCTGGTTTCTTGTTAAACCACTTCGGTTTCTTGTTAAACCACTTCGGTTTCTTGTTAAACCACTTCGGTTTCTTGTTAAACCACTTCGGTTTCGTGGTAACCACCCATTACAGTTCAGTCAGTTCAGTAATCCATGACATCTACTTTGAAACGCTGATTTATAAATCAGTTTTTTATGTAACATTTTTTTGTCGTAAATGGCAGAAATATTTTTTTTTTTTTTTTTTTTTTTTTTTTTTTTTTT
>JAHWFO010076042.1:237570-275456 GCA_023313115.1 Rhysida immarginata | reverse complement strand
TTTTTTTTTTTTTTTTTTTTTTTTTCATGTTTTTATATATACTTGTGTGAAAGAAATATTTCAAATTGCAGAAAGGTTATTCTGTCCTTAAGGTTTTGATTTATTTCTTCAGTATTTGCTACATTTAACTGTCTGAATTTGGTTGAATGAGATCCAAGGTTAAAGCGGGGTATGGTTTTAATCAGATGGGTGACGCATTTCGAAGATTACTTAATTAACGAGCTAGGTAATCAAACAATATCGTTCTGAAAGACAGCCCAGTTAAAGAAAACTTTCTCCGAAACGACGAGCTCCTCCGTTGATGTAAGGATATTGAATAAACAATTGGGTGGAGAAAGCCTTTCGTCACTCAGTCCACACGACATAGCCGTTCGCATTTATTTCGATAATCAGTCGACACACTCGAATTGGTAATCTGGTTCTTCTGTTGTGAATTAATGATTTTTCGATAAGATTGTTGATCAGTGGAATTCTTGTTTCTCTTTTTCTTTGGATATAGCCTGCATAGCATGCTGATCCGTCCGCAGTATTTCAAGCCTGTGAAAAAGATCTTAACGGGCTAAGATTTTCAAATCCAAAACTCCTCTTTATTATTTCATTGAAAATATTAATCATTGGAATGAGACAGTTTCTGGACGAATTGGATAATTTTTTGTTTATTGAAAAATTTAGGGTCACGTTATTTATCTTGCATCTCTGGTATCGAAATAAGGTTCCTCCTTAGGGCTATTATTCTGCATTATTTTTGTGAAATACACAGTAGTATTAGAGGGTTGAAATTTTTATTCGCCTTCGAACATAATAGTATGTTTGTGTCCGCTTATAATATTCCAATAGTTTGTCATCACAAATGGGATAAACTGCATATAGAACTGAATTGTTGCAGTATATTAACAATGGAAGCACACACTGCTGTTCAATGCACTTTTTTAATTTATTTTTAAAAACTGTGTTTGTTTAGAAACTTGAGAATCCATTAAATTGTCCTCTGCTGTCTACTTCTATTGTTTTCATGTGCAGTGGATTCGTGTTTATACAGGGTGATTTACATCGAATGTAAAATACTTAAAGGGGGTATTATAGAGGTTAAGATAAACACAAAACGTCCTATGAACATGGGTCCGAATTTGAACGATAACTGAGATATGAACAGAAATAAAAATGCAAACACCAAGTTCAACAAGTTAATAACTCAGGTTCCGTAAGGCCTAGATTAATGAAATTTGGAGAAATAACAGGGTACATAAGACTGTATACCGTTAAAATTTGATCTAATTCTAACAAGTAGTTTCCGAGTTACTCATTCAACATCATAACACGTGCTCACTTGTGACAATACGCCATTGGACTCTGCGCCTCGCCTAGTCTCGTGAACCTTAGATGACTGGAAACGCACACAACTGATCTAATGAATCACAATTCAATTTGCTGCATACGCATGTTCGGATTAGTGTGGCGCATACCAGTGTTGGGCGAAATTCAATCAAACTGACGATTTATGATTAAAAATAATAAATAGTTAATCATGATTAAAAGTTGTTTTTGTAAATCGTCTGGAGTTAGTCGCGATTATGGAGGTTGGGCAATATACAATCAAAGTAACGATTGAGATTATGATTAATAATGTTCAATTGTTAATCACGATTAAACGTTTCTTTTTTGTTTCTGATTGTTAATCTCCGCCAGGAGTTCGTTACGATTAATGATTAAGTTATAATTTCATCGAAGGAAAGACTAATCGCTAGAAATTGCATAAAAAATTTTAACGCTTGATGAGCAGTTCATAGGCCTACCATAACTCTAATCTACAGTGAAAAAGTATTCGAAATAATTTGAACTAACTTCTGCTTGTCTACCCATGCAGAATAAGAGTTGATAAGTAAAAGTTGGTTTCGCTCTGTTTGTGTCTGTCTGTCCGTCTGTATGTCCGACGATTACTCGAGAATGCTTTAACTTTTACACATTCTGCTTTCACTCTTTGATAGAGACCCTTCCTGAGCTACCTGCCTGATTAGTTTGTAATTGAAATCGGTCTAACAGTCACGTGACTATTGAGACCCAACCCCGCCCCTCCCCCCCATTAAATTTTTTTATTGGCAATATAAGGCATGTAATATGTCATTTGAACGGGAATGACGAGCACAAGACTAATATGACATTCTTTGCGATTTTCGAAATGCTACGTCCAAGAAAATGACCCCCAAAAAGTACTTTAATGACCCTTTATTACGAGTTTAGCTTAAGCTATACAGTATATAAGAATACAAGCTTAATCAGTATCTTTGTGTGTCCGGCCAACCATCGTTTGCACGATAACCTGAAAATGGAAGAACTTAACTGCGATATATCAACTTTTGATGAGCTCTCGTGGACCCCTTCAAGCACGTGCACTAATGTTAAAAATATGAACTTGGGCATGTAATAATCAATCAATTCGTACTGACGAGTCATAAGTGAATGCAGCGTTACTATTGTTTATCATTTAAGCATTGTTGATGGCAGCTTGGAGCACGTGCCCCATATGAAGCTTTGTCGATGCACCTGCTCATTTCGTTTTAAAATTCAGTGCTGTTAGGCCTATTGTTAAATGTGGTTAATTAATGTTAAAAATGGCTAATTAATATTAAGCAAATAGTTAAAAATGACTAAGTGTTGGGCCTATTGTTAAAAATGGATAATTAATTTAGGCCTACTTTTCAATGGTTAAATAGTGTTCGGCCTATTGTTAAAAATGGCTAATGTTAGGCCTATATTTAAAAATGACTGTTAGGCCTATTATTAAAAATGGCTAATTAATGTTAGGCCTATTGTTAAAAATGGCTAATTAAAGATAGGCCTATATTTATAAATGATGTGTGTGTGGATAGAATCAAGGGTATTTCCATTGTTTATTTAAACCAACTGCACCTAAAAGTGAAATACTCAAATTTAAATTTACATCTGTGTCCCTGATGAAGCTCCTTGGAATGCTTACAAGATTTTTCCCGACCATGCTTTGCGACAACGATTTTTCTCATAGCCAGCTAAAGTATTTTTAGTTGGCTATGGATTTTTCTCTCCTGACGTTTATGGTAACTTTGATTAAGAAGGGATGAATGGCTCTAGCAGTGGAAAGAACATACGCGCAGCAGTTTAAAACATTTAGACGTGCGAGCATTTCATTTCTCATTTCGTTCGTGTTTGGAAAGATTCGTGTGAACGCTGCAATCGAATACGTAAATTTACATGCAGTTTTCGCCATTGCTGTATATAAAATATTACTGTAATATTAAACGACAAATTTTTATATTCTTCTTCTTTTCAGCATATTTGAAAATCGTTTTACGAGTTACATTCTTGTTAAAGTTTTCACGATACCTGAATTCCGAATTTAACAATTGACATGTTGACATGTAAATATTAACATGTAAATAGTTATACGTAGCATTGCCATGATTATCTATTGTTCAATGCCATTCTTAAGTTCACATTTCAATTTCAATTGCCCAAGTATCAAAATAAGTAAGTTCGATTAAAAACTAAAAATTGACGATCAACTCTTTAGTCGATTGTTGATTAATCTCATTAGTCGATTAAATTAATCACGGTTTAATGCTTTGATTAAAAATGTAAGCGATTATTTAAAAAAAAAATAACGATTTACAATTAATTCTTTTAATCGAGATTGATGATTAATTCTATAGGGAGTGCAAGTGACTACGTAACAGCTGACGTCATTTGCGCGATGAACGGGCCGAGAGCCTAGGAAATGGGATCGCTGGTTCCAAACATTGGAACCACGCAATATACGTACTAGTAACGTTGAAACGGGCGTCCAGCAAAAATGACATCTCTTAAATTATGTTAATTTGTGTAATTGATACTATTATTAAGACATTTAATCCCATTATATAATTTATACATTAATATTAGAACGCTTTTTAATCACTTTTAATCACTTAGCAAAAGAATGCCATCGTTCGTAGATCTTTCTTTCTTTGGGAAAACGATAGATGTCTAAATCGCTGTTTTGGCTCCTTCTTGAGCAGTGAGGAACTAAACAAATTCACATCTTAAATGTGTTATAAACACTGGGCTTATACAAAGCGATTTTATTCCATCCCTACGTTGGAACCATGTTAAATCCCGAAGCGAGAAGACTTGTTTGGAACCAAATCGAGTCACGTGACTGAAGAATTCCAAGGACTGACGTCACACTTGCACTCCCTATTAGTCGACTAAATTAATGTTTTACTTACAAGATTAAATGTTTTGATTACAAATGTAATCGATTAGTGTAATCATGTAATCGTTTAATCGACTAATGCCCAACACTGGGGCATACACCAGTAAGCCATAGAGCCAAGTTATCAAGAAAGCACTGTGCAAGCTTGTTTGGCGGCTATTGGAGGTAGCGAGATGGAGAATCCATAAAGCCAATAATCCGATCGACGTGGTTCTAAGATGCTCCATTGGGTATAAGTCCAAGGAATTTGGGGGCAAGAGAAATTCAGTAAATTCTTCCTCGTGCTCTCCTAACCACTCACGTACGAAACGTATGAGATGACGCATTGTCGTGCTGGAAGATGTCATCATGTCCAGGAGAAACTACATCTGTATGGCGAAGATGGTCAGCAAAGTTCGATACGTAATTAAATCTATTCATACTGCCATTCGAGAATTCCACGTAAGCATTCCCCAGACCATAAAGCCGCATCCGCCAGCTTGTTGCCGTCCACAAAGGGTTGAAGGGTGTTTGTTTTTTGACGTTTCTCGCTGTATGCACCAACGTCCATCCGTCCGATGGAACAAAAAACGTGATTCATCTGACAAGGCAACATTTTGCCAATCTTTGAGTGTCCAGCGTTTGTATTGCCATTAAAATTTCAGGCTATTCCGCCCATGCACAATCGTTAGCATAGGTGCTTTTACAATCCGTATCGGGCTATTCATACGCAGCAACGTTCGCAGAATTGTCGTTCTGGACACACGTCAATAGCCCACTGATTCATTTAGGCATTAAGTTGCTGCACTGTAGCACGTCGATTCGCCCGAACACCGTTCCCCTCTTAATTTGGCTCGTGGAGCACATTTCCATATCGCTTATTTTCTATAGTGCCGTTTTGGCATGCGAGGTACACTTTTACCACAGTAGCACGCCAACAGTTCACAAACTCAGCAGTTTATAAAATGCTGCTATTCTTGGTTGTTTAGCGCTGACATCACAAATTGGAGGTGATTACATCTCTTCAGAGGATTTCCGCTGACTGGTAGAGTCCATGCCACGTTGTGTTGCTGCACTTGGCCAGGCAAAAGGAGATCCTACACAATATTGAATAGGTATCAAGTGACTTTTTGGCACTTCAGTGTATGGTTTAAGTGTTCCTTCTACATTTCAGTTGTGATGATGGTGAAAACCGGAACACGTTAACAACATAAACTGTTATTGTATGGACCGGATCAATTATTATTTTGATTTAATTGTATTCTGCACAAAGTGTGACATATACAGGATGTCCCGTAAGTCGAACAACGCACCATTTCCGAGAAAGAATGACTTTATTGCCAAATGGACAGATGTTCCTTTGGCAGCGTCTCGTCTATCTTGAACGCATAGCAAATGCTCAAAATGTCCATCCTGAACACGGCAGCATGCTTCGGCTCTTCTCCTCAGAGGCACGCAAACGTTCGCAAAGACCAGAATTCTCTCGCATGTTCTCAAAGGCGTTCAGCAGCCCCAACGGTTTGCGGACGTCTTTCGCGGGGGGTGATGTTAAATGTACCAGTGTCACGTAATCGCTGGTGAAGACGGATGAACATGCGACGATCAGGGTGTCGTCGGTTTGGGTACGTGTCTCTGTAAAGACACGCCGCGTCTGCTGCATTTCCATTTGCCTGAGTCATCTACAAGAAACTCTTAATCTTCTTGGCAGGGGTTTTGGCCTCTTAACTCAGCAAATAAATTATAAGAAATAAAGCGTGCTACAACACCGTGGTCTACCTTGTTTAACGAACAGGCGAGATGTCGTCTTACTCGGCTTAGGATTGGCCACAGCCGTCTTACTCACGGCCATTTATTAAAAAAAGAACTAGCGCTATTGTGCTCCTGTGGAGCAATGCTGGGTATTAAACATATTCTAATACAGTGCCCTTTACACGCTAAGTTACGATGCTCATTAGGGCTGAATTATTCTCTGATTTTTAAGAAAGTAGCTACATTCAAAAACTCCGTGTTAAGCGTGTCGTGTTGCAAAAATTTGATGTCACTTCCTGCACGAACCGTGTCCCGTGTTGCAAAACGCCTAGCACGGAGCACGGGCTTTTTACGTCCGTGTTCGTGTTATTTCTCTAGCACGACATTGGCGCGCATGCTCATTGTGGCATTCCTCATCTCTCTCATGAAAATTTGTAATGGTGGGAAAACATTGTTAAGGGATATTGTTAGCTCTAAAACAATACAAATCATAACGTGCAAGTATTCACAAGGTACATGCAAAAACTCCGTGCTAGTCGTGTTAAGCGTGTCGTGTTGCTAAAAATATGATGTCACTAACTGCATGAACAGTGTCCCGTGTTGCAAAACGCCTAGCACGGAGCACGGGGTATTTTCCTCCGTGTTCGTGTACAGCCTTCTCTAATCATGTAGGCTGTGGTTCGTGTTAGCTCTCTAGCACGACATTGGCGCGCATGCTCATTGTGGCATTCCTCATCTCTCATATGGAAATGGCGGGAAAACGCCGCTTCCCTGAATATTTTATAGTTATACGAATTAATTGCACCATCATCCCATGATTAATTTGTGTAGAAGGAACTCTATTTGTTCAAGAACATCGGTTATGGAAAGCAGAAAAGTTATTTTTGATAATCGGAGAAGATTGGGTCGAAAGTAAAGTACCTATCGTTAATAGCTCCACTATCTCCATCTGGTGGGAAAATTGTAACCACGATAATTAGGACACGACTTAACTGGATGCTAACGACCTGTTCATTTAGCTGATTTCCATTGTTGTTTCAGGCAGACAGTACCGCCTAGAAAGCCTGCTCACGGAAAAACCATACATTGTTACATCACGTAGGGACTACGGTAGTGAACAATGTATACCCAGAATGCAACTATGAGGTCAGCGAATGCAATTTGTTAAAGGTGACTACGGTAGGGACAATTTCTTGCTTACTATTGATAGAAATATGATCAACAATACCTTACCGTAGGTGATGTAACAATACTCTGCCTGATCTGTCTCGACTCAAGTGGCAGCACAAATCGTGCTCGACAGCACAGACAACACGAGCACATTCAAAAATTACCTCAGCACGGATCGTGCTATAGCTTAACACGACACGCTTAACACGACTAGCACGGAGTTTTTGAATGTAGCTACTGTTTCTATTTTTAAAAATTATTCTTGTTTTTAAATTCATAGTGTCATCCTTTTACTGTATTTAGTGTTTGTTGATTTAGTGCCCTTTACACACTAATACATTGCCCTACAATATTCATCTCATCTCTTATTAGGGGAGAAAACTCTGGAAATTAAAATATTTGGTTTTAAAATTGTTAGTGATTTTTAAAATTCTCAGTCATATTTTTTATTGCTTTTGCATCTTTGTAACTCATGTTTTTATGAAGTTTTTCATTTGGGTTTTTTAAACTTTTGGCCCATAACTTTTTGTCGGGAGCAAAATGGCCATAGCAGCCGACGCCCTAAAATTTCTATCAACCAACCATTTGCCTGACCGTACGTGAAATGCGTATCCGCCAACTCGGCATTGCTGTAACCTGCTGCAGCCATGTAGTCTCACTCAAACACAGTCCAGGCAACGAATAAGCCAGGTCTACTTCCTTCTATTTACATGGCAAGGGGAAGAGGTTTGGTTTCTTTACGTATCATCATCATCATCATCATTTCAGGGAAACGGTGCGTTGTTTGACCTATGTTCATAAGAAGTTTTCTTTGTTCCTTGCTATTGGATATGCATACCATTAAATTTACGACCACGACTTACGGCACTCCCGTATTACTTCTATCATATCACTTTCTAGAATTATATGGCTACTTATTGGAAAGGTATATTGAACATAAACTCTTTGGAGAATTAGTTAGCTAGTTGATGATTAAATAAGCTTGAGAGTTTTTGGATCAATTCTGTCGTTACGTAGATATTTGAAGTTAGAATGCCCTTTGTATTGCAAATGCCCGTAGACGTTGAGTGAGAAGAGCAACTTTTTTTTACTTGATATCTTAAGACGATATGCTTAGAATTTGCATCTGATCAGGATTCTTTTCAATCTTAAGTATGTTGGGCTAGGATGGAAATTGACGTGGGCAGTGAAGGTAAGTTCTCGTGAAATAGTGACTTAGTAATTTCAGAGAGGTTGGTTTAGTTGATTTCTGGTTTCCCCTTGCAATGACAAGGGTATATTTTAAACACGGTAGAAAAGGTCACATTCCGTTTATTAATAAGGGGTTAGCCCCTTTTTTGAACCTAATACAGCTGAGATTCATTAAGGTGTAATAAATATAAATTAAGAAAAATATTAATCTCAATTTTATATCACTCTTCAACCAACAGGAAGACCCCCGACCAGAATGCTCAGAAATGGTTTCATCTTCCGAGGTTGAAGTCGACACATCAGAAAATGAGATGGCAGAAATTTACAAAAATAATAAGGATAATACAGAATAGTTTAAATTAATTTTTAATCTAGTTCCCTGTTTTTAAGTTTGTAGATTTTTAGACTTATTTAGGTGTCCATCGTGTGGAATTATTGTTAATCTTGCCTGGTTTGTTGTTATTGTGTGTTTGTTAAATGACTCATGCTACACTATGTATAGAAAAAGAATAATGGTCATACAGGTTATACGGTAGAATGTTGATTAACGCGTTTCGGTATTACACCATCAGAGGAGGCAAAAACAGCTATAGAATGTGAATTGCCATGGCCCGAGTTTAAACAAAAAGGAACATATGACTATGACTGGTGGAGAAAAGTCTTGAATTTACCAGGTATGCGAAGTGTGATATGATTGGCAGAGAAGTGGAGGAAAAGATAGAGGCGGAGCTACTATCGAGCTATCGTGACGTTATCATATCTTGGGCTCTGTGTCGGCTTCAATGACGAATTCGAGTTCATCATCTCTTTCGAAGGTAGTCTTGTTGTTTAGTAGATTGTTGCGGTCCTTATGTTATTGTTTTCTTATTTCCATCTCTTCGTGGTTCAAGATTTTTTGCTCTGTTACCGCCCCTTCAGAGCACGCTCATGCATTCTTCCATTGGGAGCATTCGATGTTTGTTTGACGAGATGGTCAGCATAGGTGGAGTTTTTATCATTTTAGCCATGACCTCCTATATTCTTTCAATCTCTCGTGGAATGGGCGTGACATAGATCCTATATAATATGCGTTGCATTCTGGGTATGCAAGCTTGTAAACGTCTGGTTACTTGTAGATGTCCTGTTCGCTTTTCTTATTGGGGTTGAACTGGAATCTGTTATCGTGTTTTGTCCTGAAAGCGACTCCAAGGCCTTGTTCTTTGAAGATCTTCGCAACCTTGCAAGTTTCAGGTCCGAAGAATGTTATTGTAACAAAGTCCCCTTTCTTCTGGACTTGTGTATTCGGTTGCCGGTGATTTTGAGGCTGGCCAACTTGAACGTTGTCGCGATTTCACTGATCTTGGCAGTTGTTGTGATTGGATATGTGAGCGCTCATTTGAAGCTCTGATATGGCAACCGTCTTGTCTCGCGTGAGATGGTTAGAGCCGTAGGGGATGATGTTAGCCGTGGTGGAGGGTTTTCTAAATACCTCGAATTCTAGAGTTTTGCTTCTGCGTTTATAATGACACTGACGTCCAGAAAGTGGATGCGTTGGACCATTTCTTGTTCCCGGGTGTAAGTTATGGAGTGATGGATGTCGTTGTAGCTTTCACTATATCGTCTGGGTCATCGTAAATAATTAGGGTGTCGTCTAGGTATGTCTTGTAGGTAATGATTGTTGCGTCCTGTATCATTTTGTCGATCTTCGGTTCTTCGATAAACTGTAAGAATATTTCTGAAATTGCCGCACTTATTTTAGATCCAATGGCCATTTTGTCCGGGAAGGCGAAAAAATCACTTTTGAAAGTGAAATAATTTTGTCTGCGTTGAAGTCCGTACAGTTTTCGAATGTCAGCACACACTTGGATCGAATGTCGTTGCTTCTAGTTTCTGTTCGATAATGCTGATCGTCTCGGTAAAAGAACATTCGTGTAGAGATTGACTATGTTTAGAGATATTAATCTCACATGTGCTTCTATCCTGATGTCCTGGAGCCCTGCTATTGTTGATGGTATATTTATTGTTTAGAGGATGTGTCGAACTCAACAATAAATGGGTCATTCTACGCCAAATCGACACAGCTCACTACCTCACCATCTCCGATTTTGATGTCATTGGGTTATTTGTCAGTCCTATATAGTAGGTAACCCATGTACATTTTGTGATTTTTTTTCTATGCATTATTTTATTATGGAACTTTAAAAATGACCAAAAAGGTAAGTAGCAACTTGAAATTAGTTTCATTTTAAAGCCCCCTCCGTGGGCACTACCTTGACGGGTGGAGGGTCTTGACTGCCTCAAGGATGTTAAGGGCTATGCTGGATAGGGCCACCCCTAAAAGAGTCCGGTCGGTTGTGGACCCGCCCAGGGAACCAGTGCTCGCAGCGGAGGCCTCATGGGCCTCCGTTGCGACCAATACGTCCACCCGCGTGTTGGCCGTGCGCGGCGACCCGAACTTTTGGCGGCGATGGTGGGTGGGGAGCGAGGGGGCTGAAATACATTTCTTTTTTAATATGGAAAACAACTTAAGCAAAAAACTAAAGATAATACAGGATGTTTCTAAATTATCTCCCATATTATACATGTTTATTACTCAAAACTATTACAGATATTAACGTGATTTTTTTTTTAATTTCATTGTGCCCCCATTTATGGCGTGAAGGACATCAAAGCGAAACTCGCTTTCCTCCCATGTTCGGGCTAGCATTTCGGGGGTGATTTCAGCGATTTTCAATTATTCTGTTCTTGAGAGTTACAATGTCATCAACGTTGGTCTTGAGAACTGTCTTTCACATATCCCCAGAAGAAAAATCCAGAGAGTTCGCATCGGGTGAGAGAGGGGGCCAAGGGGGCCTTTCAATCCATCGTCCTAAAAGTTCGTATCAAGGCACTGCCTAAATTGCAGGCTCCAGTAAGGAGGTGCTCCATCTTGTTGATAGACTATTTTGGGCTGCAGTTCTTTCGCCTGTGGATTCAGGTAGTTCTCCAGCATATCTAGGTAGGTTGCAGCTGTAATGGTATCTTCAGCGAAAAAGAAAGGTCCGATTACTCGACCATGCATTAAACCGCACCAAAATGCAAGTCCGAACATGGGAGGAAATCGAGTTTCGCTTTGACGTCTTTCACTCACGCAATAAATAGGGGGGCACCTTGAAATTTATTAAGGCATGCCTTTGTGAATAAAAAAAATCACGTTAAAACATATAATAGTTTTTGAGTAATAAACATTATAATAATATGGGAGATAATTTAGAAACGCCCTCTATATTTGTATAGTGCAAAACCCTAAATTTTTAGATATTGCTTATTTAGAAGTTTCATCTTTTAAAGGAGTTTCCCCCCTTTCAAATAGCCAAGGAATTAAAGCAGCATGTTGGTGGTGTTAATCAAGTAAAAAGACTTTTCAATGGCCATCTGTTTGTCGAGATTTATAAGGACACCCAGGCAAAGAAGTTATCTAAGAAAAAATTAGCAGGGAAGCCTGTTTCAGTCTCCCCACATGCAACTATGACTTTCAAGAGGAGTGTTTTCCTATTCGATCTTGAGGGGCTCGACGACGAATCTTAGAAGAAAGAGTTACAAGATCAAAATGTTATCAGCATTAGAAGGATTATGTACGAGGCGCTCAGGCAGTCTAGTACCCAGTCATTCTTTCGTAGTGACTTTTGAAGGTACCACACTGCCGGAGTTTATACGCT
The DNA here is from genome assembly GCA_023313115.1 of Rhysida immarginata. Classification (NCBI taxonomy): domain Eukaryota; kingdom Metazoa; phylum Arthropoda; class Chilopoda; order Scolopendromorpha; family Scolopendridae; genus Rhysida; species Rhysida immarginata. Next base: position 263,465 of record JAHWFO010076042.1, on the reverse strand, counting down.
TAGGTATCCTGCGAGTTAGATTAAGACATTATATTCCAAACCTTTTAAGATGTTCAACTGTCAAAGATTCGGCCAGTCTAAAACAAATTGTAAAAAATGTTAGTATCTGTGGCAGAAGTGGTCAATTGAGACATACGATTAATTCTTCTAATGCACCCAAATGCAAGAACTGTACGGGTCCTCATACGACTCCTGCCAGAGATTGTCCAATTTAGCGCAATGAAAAGCAGATTCAAGGAATAACAATCATGCAGAATATTTCTTTTATAGAAACCAGAAGTAAATTCGAACAAAACAATACTTTTCCCTGCTCTTTTGATTCAGTGTTGAAGATCTCTTCAGAGTCCATATCGGTTGGAACTATGACTGATTGTCGTACACTGGCGGAAAAAAAAATAATCCCGACACCGCGAAGGACTTGTGTTAGATGATGAAATTTGGACAGTATATTCAGCTATGGTATTTATTCAATTGATTCAAGTTTCAAGGTTACAACTTCCCCTCCGTGGGCACTACCTTGACGTGGTGGAGGGGCTTGAGTGCCTCAGTGACGCTAGGGGCTAAGCTGGATTGGGCCACCCATGCCAGATAGGCCTTAGCAGACAGACCAGACTAAATGTGTCCGGTCGGTTGTGGACCCTCCCAAAGGGATCGGCGCTCGCAATGGAGGCATGTTTTTGACGTGGCCTCCATTACGACCAGTACGTCCACCTGCGTGTTTGCGGTGCGCAGCGACCCTACTTCTGGGGAAAGGGGGATCCTGGTGGTTGAGGGAAGGCTTTCCGGAGCAACACACCACTTTCGCGGAAGGATGGGTGGTCTGGATGAGCCCGTCCAGATCAATCGGCTGGTCGTCGCTCCTTGGAGCTTCGGCCATAGGGTTAGGCGCTGCCTATATCCCTGGTGCCAATGTGCGGGGATGTTGTGCCAATTGTTGGGCTCGGTGGTGGGTGGGGAGCGAGGGAGATGAAAAATTATTTTTCCTTAATATGGGTAAACAAAATAAGCAAGCAAATCAAAAACCAAAGAACGATTGTGAAGAGAGATCGATTCGTAGACCGCCAAAGAATCCGAAATTTTTGGAGATGAAACTGACAAGTGGGGAGTCGTTTAAGACCATCTCCCCATTTCTAATTTCAAAGGAACTTAAACGCCTCGTTGGGGATACAAAACGTGTTAAGAGACTTTCCAACGGCCATCTTCTTATTGAAGTCTTTAAGGATAATCAAGCCACCACCCTGCTATCCTTGAAAAAGTTTGGAGGGAAAGCCGTTTCGGTTTCTCCCCATGCAACACTGAATTACAAGAAAGGTGTTTTTACGTGCCAGGATCTGGAAAGAATAGGGGATGAGGAAATCATTGCCGAATTGGACGATCAATCTGTTGTTGACATTGGCCGGATCGCTCCAAGGAGGAACGGTGTTTCTCATCCTACAAATTCCTTCATCGTTACCTTTGAGGGAACAGTTTTGCCGGATACCATTTACATCGGTTATATACACTGTCACGTGAGACCCTTTATCCCCAACCCGTTGCGATGCTTCCAATGTCAGAAGTACGGCCACACGAGAACAAACTGTCATTTTAATGCTGTTTGTTGCAAGTGTGGCCTGCCTGAACATGAGATGGAAGCTTGTTGAAACGAATTCCTGTGGACTGTCCTATTTGGCGGAAGGAAAAGAAAATCCAAGAGGTTCGTGTCCTTGGGGGTTTGTCTTTTCCGGAAGCACGTAGGCAGGTAGAACAAAATGAAGTCCGTTACAATGCAGCAGTGGTTAAGAGTCGTCCTTCTATTAAGTCAGTTGGAACAATGACTGATTTGAGCATCGCAGACTTTCCTTGTGGAACTTCCACCTCCACAGGACCATCTGCTAGCACTAGTCGGACTTCGAAATCAATTACACCACTCCTCCAAAAACTTCGGAAAGGGAAGATGGCAAGAAACGCTCGTCAGAGGTGTCACCTTCCCCTGACCCCTCCAAAAAACGTGTAGTAGTTTCTACACCAAATTCTCCAGTTCTGGGGGGAGGGCCAGACTTCCCTTTAAACTTACAGGTGTCTCCTATTGAGGAGATGGAGTTATCTCGGGAGTTTAAACCTACATCTTAAAACTTTCATCATGGCAGTATTACAATGGAACCTTAATGGATTCTTTTGTCGATTAGAAGACTTCAAGCTCTTAGTCAATAAGGTCTCCTTCTCCTTATTGGCTTTGCAAGAAACGTTCCTCTTGCCATCCCAGTCTCCTACCCTAAAGGGGTTTAATTTTATTAGGAAGGATTATACACTGAGTTAGCAAAACTCATGGGATAGTTACTTAATATCTGGAAGGGCCACCTCTGGCCCTGTGGAGTGCAGCAATACGGCGTGGTAGTGAGTCTGCAAGTCCCTGGTACACTTCTGGAGGCAGTTGACACCAGCTAGTCTGCAGAGCCGAAGATAGTTGCTGCCCGTTCGTGGGCGGATGGTCCAGTGCCCGGAGCCTGACTTCAACAGCATCCCAGATATGCTCGATGGGATTCATGTCAGGGCTCCGGATTGGCCAGCTCAGTCGTTGGACCTCTGCTGCATGCTCCTCGAACCGTTGGACCTCTTGAAAGACTGCTACGTCGTCAGGGTGTTGAAATGTTAAAAACGGGTGCAGATGGTCTCCGATGAGTTGACGATACCGTGGACCATTGAACGTTTGGTCCAGGATAACGAGAGGGCCCATTCCAAACCAGGAAAATGCACCCCAGACCATCACTGACGCCCCACCATCCTGCACCACCACCTGTTGGCATGCGGGATCCATCGTTTCGTGATGTCTGCGCCACACACGGTGCCTCCCATCAGCGTGATACAGCTGATATCGTGACTTATCTGGCCATATGACGTTACGCCACTGTTGCAGAGTCCAGCCAAGATGGTTGGTGGCAAATGCACGCCGGAGTGTCCGATGACGCTGGGTAAGCATTGGCACCCGTGTAGGGCGACGGCTGCCAAACCCGAGGGCATTCAGATTCCGACGGATTGTCCACCGAGAGACGTTTCTAGTGCGGCCAGTATTGAACTGTTCTGTGATTTGCTGTACTTTTGTTCTCCTGTCTCTCTGAATCATTCGTCCCAGGTGTCGCCGGTCACGATCATTCAGGGCAGCTGGACGCCCGGTATGGTGCCTGTTGTAGACTGTGATGCCTTCATCCAGCCATTCCCGATACACCCTGGAGACAGTTGAGCGGGGAAAGCCAAATTCCTGCACCACTGCCGAAATGGAACATTCCATGCGTCGGGCATATACTATCATACCCCGTTCAAAAGACGTCAACTCGCGACGACGTGCCATTTCTGATTAATCACTTATCCAAGCTCTTCCCACAACGTCTAATGGTCCATTCCCAGAATCCGTTACCCCTGTGAATTCGTGAGCCATGCCCATCAATCAATGTGCTTGCTATCCCATGAGTTTTGCTAATTTTATTCGGAAGGATTATAAGTCGGGAAATAAAGCCTGTGGTGGTGTTGCCATCTTAGTTCAAAGATCTTTGCCTTTTACTACCATTAATTTAAAATCTAACCTTCAGGCGGTAGCAGTTAGAATCTTATTCTAAGATCTCTCATCTCTAACTGTATGTTCACTGTATCTACCTCCGGATTAATATACGGATGAAAATTCTTTATCATCCTTGCTTTGTGAACTGCCAAGCCCCTTCCTTATTCCGGGTGATTTTAACGCCGATAATCCCATTTGGGGGTCTATAATGCTCTCTGAAAGAGGACATATGATAGAGAAAGTTTTGAATGCTTTTAACATCAATTTGTTAAACGATGGCTCTCCAACATACCTCCACTCAGCCAACGGCTCTCTGTCATCGATCTATTTATATCCTCTTCATCTTTCACACCTAATTTAACCTGGAGCGTATTCTCAGATTTACATGGTAGTGATCATTTCCCGATCAATATTTCCCTGAGTTCTACTTTTTCCAACCCTTTACCACGTTGGAAATTGGATAAAGCAGACTGGCAGGTCTTCCAATCCCATCTACAGTTTGAGAATAAAACACCCTTTCCATCTGTAGATGAGGCTGTAGAGGATTTCACTTCCCGCATCCTCCATGCGGCAGAACAATCCATCCCTAAGTGTGGATCCTCTTCCACGAAAATGCCAGTGCCATGGTGGAATGAAGAATGTGCCGTAGCGGTTCGAGAACGTAAGCGAGCTCTCCGCATTTTTTCCGCACAACCCACTCTTGAGAATCTTAACACATATAAGCAAAAAATGGCCAGTTGTAAACTAATCATTTCCACGAATAAGAAACTCTGCTGGAGGGATTATATCTCCTCCATTAATAAGAACACCCTTCTTCAAACTATCTGGAACATGATTATGAAAATAAATAGGAAACTACTCCCGAATAAACTCCCTTCTCTCATTGAAAATGGTCATACGTACTTTGACCCGATCGCGGTAACTAATATTCTCGGAAGGACATTTGCTGAGGTTTCACAACTAAAATATTACTCAGCCTCCTTTCAAAGACTAATACGTATCGAAGAATCGCATGCTATAAATTTTAAATCTCGAAACCTCGAAAAATCTAATCTAATCTAATTCTGCCCCAGGCCCAGATGGAATTTTATACTCTTTCTTGAAACATCTCGTACAGGAAGCTTATGCTTACCTTCTTTCGTTGTATAACTACATCTGGTCCTTAGGAGAGATTCCATCTGTATGGAGACAGGCAATTGTTATTGCTATTCCAAAACCAAATAAAGACCATTCTTGCCCTGCAAATTACTGACCAATAGCACTAACTAGCTGCATGTGCAAAGTCTGGGAAAGGATGGTCTCCGTCCGGCTTATGTGGTATCTGGGAAAAAAACACCTGCTGTCTAGGTTTCAGTGTGGTTTCCGCAAATCTCGCTCAACTGTTGATCACCTTATTCGGTTGGAGCATGAGATTCATTTCGCACAGCGACATAGACAACACGTCGTAGGGGGTTTTCTTCGATCTGGAAAAAGCCTACGATACGACTTGCAGGCATGGAATAGCAATACTTTTGCGAAAGTACGGTCTTACAGGACATCTTCCCTCTTTGTGTGTACTTTCATGGCGAATAGAATCCTCCGAGTTCGTGTTGGGTCAGACCCAGACTTACACTTTATGGATCCCCTATTTTAGTGGTGGACTCCCGTAAATTCTTGGGTCTGACCTTTGATAAAAAATTATCATGGCTCCCACATCTTCTGAATCTAAAGTCGAGATGCTTACAAGCCATGAATGTTTTGCGCTCGATTTCCTCTACCAAATGGGGCGTTGATAGGAAGATGCTCCTTTTTTATATGGCTCCCTAGTTAGGTCTAAATTAGACTATGGAAGTATTGTTTATGCCTCAGCTTCAAAAAGTACTTTGAAGCTGTTGGATCCAGTCCATAACCTATAGATAAGAATTGCCACAGGAGCTTTCCGAACAAGTCAGGTAGAGAGCCTTTATGTGGATGCTTCTGAACCCCCGTTATGGTACTGGAGAGCCAAATTCCTCCTCAAGTATGCTCTTCGCGTATATGGTGAAAGTCTGCAACCAGCTTTTGCCTGTTCAATCGATAAACCCAGGATTTCTCCCCATCATGGTTTTAGAAGCTTAAACAATTTATTCCAAAATCTTCTGGGGAGCTTGAACATCTCATTTCCAGCCATGCATAGCCGAAAGGTCAGCCATGTTCCTCAATGGATTCTCCCCCAACCAGATATAAATTATAACCTGTTCGCTGGAAAGAAACGGAATTTTATAGAAGCGGAAATTAGGGCACTTTTTAAGAATTTTTTTTTAGAAGATCTTCCAGACGGTATCACATATATACAGATGGGTCCAGATCAGATGATGGAGTCGGCTGTGCATTTCTCATAGACAATTCGGTTTTTTTCTTATTTGCCAAACGAGTTTTCCATCTTCTCAGCGGAATTGGTAGCGATAGCCAAAGCGTTCGAGTTCTCTTTTCAATATCCAAATTTCAACTTCTGGATATTCTGAGCGCTTTACAATCTTTGTAATCATTTAATTCTGAAAATCCTTTTGTTCAAAGAATTCAGGAATATCTTCATTACCTGGATTCACAAGGTACCAGAATTCATTTTGTCTGGATCCCTAGTCACATGGGTATCCAGCAAAATGAACAAGTCGGGAAGGCGGCAGAACAGGCTATTACTCAGTTACCGATCTCTGAATTGCTTTTAATCCCCGAGCATTTGTACGCGGTGATTTCCAAGAAACTCGGATCTTCTTGGCAGGAGTCTTGGCCTCTTAACCCAGCTAATAAACTATTTGAAAAAAAGCGTACTATCACACCGTGGTTCTTACCCTGTCTAACAAACAGGCGAGAAGATGTCGTTCTCACTCGGCTTAGGATTGGTCACAGCCGTCTTACTCAAATCCATTTATTGAAAAAAGAATCAGCTCCATTGTGCTCTTGTGGAGCAGTTCTGACTATTAAGCATATTTTAATCTAGTGTCCTTTACACACTAGCTTACGACGCTAATTAGGGCTGAATCATTCATTAGATTTTTTGTTGGGGAACAACCCTATGATTTTTAAAAAAGTATTTCTATTTTTAAAAATTATTCATGTTTTTATATTGATATAGTCATCTTTTTATTGCTTTGCATTGTATATATCTGACCATTGAGTATATGTTTTATTTAGTGCCCTTTACACACTAATAATTTACATTGCCCTACGTTAATTAAATTTCGTATTAGGGGAGAACCCTGGGGAAAAATGTCTGTTTTTAAATTCATTAGTGATTTTAAAATCATAATCATATTTTTTTAATTGTTTTTTCATCTTTATAATTCACATTTTTATGAATTCTTTTTCATCTGATTTTTTTAAACTTTTTGCCAGACGCAAAATGGCCATAGCAGCCGACGCCCTAAATTTTTAATCAACCAAGGTTACAACTTATAGGGGGCGCCACTAGCGCCACCCTGTACATGCAAATGACATTCCAATGACAGACATAAAGGAGATCAGGCTTGTGGACGTGTGTGATAGAGTACGTAAAACATGCCTCGAAGGCGACTGCGACGTGAATATGGACAGCTCACTTTGTACAACTGTTGGCAGCAATGGGCCAGGGAAGGCAGGATTACCAGGAGACCAGGATCTGGACGACCCCCGGACACTGGAGACAGATTTGACCGGCGCATCTATAGGATGGCTGTGGCAAATCGGACAGCATCTGCAGCAGAATTTGTACAATTGCAGGAGATTCGGAACCGTCTCCTGGGGCGAGTTTTTGGACATAAGATCGCGGTTTAGTAAGCATCGCTCGTACGTCAAAATTGCGTAATATCAAAGCCTTCCAATGGTAATTGCTCTGATCTTAAGCAATTTTGACGTATGAGCGATGCTTATTAAACCGCAATCTCAAGTCCAAAACTCGACCCTGGCCAGGAACCTCCACTCCAGGCGCCCTGTGGCATGTTTGCCTCTTACCCCTCAACACCGTGCGGCACGTCTTCAGTGGTGTCAAGCCAGAGCGACTTGGAGGGCAGAATAGAGGTTTGTGGTCTTCACGGATGAAAGTCGTTTCTGTCTGGGTCAGAGTGATGATCGCACAAAGGTGAGGAAGAGGAGTGCGGAAGTCCTGTAACCGAGATGTATCCGTCGTCGGCATACTGGCCCACCTGGCGTTATGGTATGGGGAGGGATTTCCTACGACAGCAGGGCCCCTGGTGGTTATCCCAGTCACCATGATGGCAAATGTTTACATTCGGATGGTTCTTGAACCCATTGTGCTGCCATTCATGGTTGGTATGCCAGGGGGGCTGTTCCAACAGGATAACGCTCGACCCCACACAACCGCTGCAACCCAACGTGCCCTTCAGGGTGTCCACATACCATGGCCAGCACGATCACCAGATCTGTCGCCCATCGAGAACGTCTGGGACATTGTCGGACGCCGTGTCAGGGCTCTTCCACAACCAGCAACAACTGTCACTGATGTGACCATCCAGGTATAACAGGCATGGAATGCCGTACCACAAAATCACATTCGGCATATTTACGACCGTATGCATGCACGTGTACAGGCCTGCATAGACCAGCGCGGCGACTACATCGGGCACTGAAGTCCGTGCTTTTCACCATGTACAGTGTGGTGCTGGTGGCGCCTCCTATAAGTTATAACCTTGAAACTTGAATCAATTGAATAAAAACCATAGCTGAATACACTGTCCAAATTTCATTCATCTAGTACAAGTGCTTCGTGGTGTTGGGATTTTTTTTCGGCCAGTGTATTTCCAAAACCAACGGGTGATACCGACGTTAGTGCCATATCGAACTGCTTGGGAGAGAGACTTGTCTCAAGCAATTCCATCGTTCCCAATACCGCATCTCCTATGCCACATAGCATAACCCTCTCATAGAAGAATGACAATAGGAAACGTTCTTCGGACGTTTCTAACCTCACAGATAGCCAGAACAAAAAGATCGCTCAAAGCTCCTTCTCTACTGACGTAGAGATTGAAGACTCCCCAGATCCTCTGTTACTGATACGAGTTTCTTCTAATGAACTTACGTGTCTGTCTTGGTTTTTTTCTCTAATTCTTCATTATACATATTCTTCAATGGAACGTCAGAAGCTTTTTTCCTCGGCTTGAAGATCCGAAATTCGTTATGAATGAGTTTAATATGTCTATTGCCGCCTTACAAGAAACATTCTTATCCCTTAGTCTAACTCCAGTATTTTGGGGCTTCAGCCGCATCCGTAAAGATACCTACTAGACGGCAGATATGTTAGCGTTGGTAATCAAGAGCAGTATTCTCTATAATATACGAGGGCGGTCCGATAATAAAGGTACAGGTCAAATTATCTAGGATATATTCAAAGAAACAAATGTCGACACTAATGTCATGTATACTACAAGTAAAATCATTGTTTCTGCACACTTTGTACTGTCTTATGATAATAAGTTAATTAGGAAAAACGTCCAATTACAGAACATTATTTTTATTAACAACTATAGTTAACTTTCGTCCTTTCGGACGTCTTCAGTAGTTTTGTATTAACTGAAATTCTTTGGATTTTTTAAATAGCTAACAATGGTTTTTGGCATTAGTTTCTTACTTTAGATGGTTACATTGTTGTCTTTGTTAATAAACAATATTATATTCTCTTTTGTTGAATCATATTTACATATTTTTTTAAAATTTCTATTTACATTGTGTTTTTAATTGCATATTTCTCTTAATATTTTATTTTTGCTTAAAATATCTTTTGTTTTTTCTTTTAAAATTTGGTTGAACAGAAAGTTACTATCTAACAATTGTAGCGTGCAGGGAAATAAACGCTAAGATTCCCGAAACACTCAACTTCTATTTAAAGGACGGTGTTTCCTCTAAGTAGTTACCCGATTCGATAAAAACAATGAATAAAAGAAAGTCCGCTCCCTTTGATAAATTCCCACCGTTGCAAGAATTAATTAAGACTGGGTAAGTACATTGCCCTTAAAGAGAATAATTATTCATATAAGAAGCATTTAAAAAATTAAAAACGAATTCTTGACGAATTAAGTCAGGCTTTTGGCTAACTAGAACTAGAGCTGAAGAATGACAAATATGCTTAAGCCATTATGACCTGTTCTCCCTAATCGGGTGGAAAAAAATGAAAAATTAATGTAAGAAACTAAACGGTTCCAAACAAAATATTTCTTTTATTGCATACACAAAATATTTTAGATGGTAGGAGGGTTACTCAATCACAAAAGGAAAGAAGATGAATACAAAATAAATCAAGAGGTCTTCGATAGACAAAAGAGATTGGTCGCTCGTCGAACTTGGTCGAGGTTGAGTTCCTGTTCCTCGAAGGGGTTACATTGATCCAGGAGGGTACGACGACGGAGAGTTGTGGGAAAAATGAAGCCTCGAGACCACTACGTAAGGTGCAGCCGCTGGAGAAACAGTCAATGGTTCACTACAGAAAAAGACTAAATGATTGAGAAATGACCCGGGAATACTTGTTTGGAAACGAAAAAAAATTCCAAAGCGATTTAAGGATAAAAGAAAAAATAAAATCAAAAAATTCAAAAAAACATAAAAAAATAATTAAACAAAACTCTTTTCACTTTTCGCACAAAACCAAGGGAATGGCCGAATTTTCACGCCAGACCACAATCGAACTAAGGTGACTCGAATATGCTGATCAGTCTCGATAAAAATGAGGGTCTTAAAGTGATATGGGTACACTGGGAGGAAATATAGGAGAGATCTGTATAGGTAGGAAAAAAACAAAAAGAAAAAAATAAAGGTACAATAAGTTAATAACAAAACTAAAGTAACAGGAACCTCTAAGGAAACGGGAGCCTAAAGGGGACGCACGCTACGCTATAAAAATTTGGTGTACACGGAGATGAACGACATCGCAGACAAACATAGAATTTTTCCAAGACAAGGGGACGGAGGATACTCAGCACACCGGGAAGGAAAAACAAGAAAGGCAGACACGAACGCACGAGGAGGTCTTGTAAAAAACAAAATAATTAAAAGAAAATAAACGATTATTAAAAAAAAATTTTAAAAAAAATGTAGTTAAAGAATTAATAGAGAAGGCGAATACAAAAGGGAAAAACTAAATCCTAGAAGTTAATTTTCACGGCGATCTTGGATGAAAGCAGTAGATCAGAAAGACGGAACGTCTAAGTGAGATCACCCTTTGATGTAATCAGTTTACTAGAAGATCATGACGCGGACTGTAAACGATGACCGCAAAATCAATTTTACTGCTGATTCAGGTAGCTGAGTAGACGAACGCCGGTGAACAAAAAATGTCATCAAACAGTTTCGTGACGTACATCTCGGAAGTCCTTTCGAATAGAACTGACAATGACGACGAACGGGTAGACTGCAAAGTTATCGAACTCTTCGGTCGTATAAATTTGATTAGAGGAAATAAGCATTAATCAAAGTTACAATTGTAAGAAGAAACCAAGTAGAAACGAACCAACCTGAAAGGATTTCGGAACGATTGTATGTGCTTTTTCTGACGTTCCACAAAAGAAATGAAAAAAAATGAGCGTCTTGCCCTGACAGCGATGAGCGATCCCAGCACTTAAGAATTTAGCACTTATCTTTGTAGGCTGCTTTGGCGATCGCGTTCCATTTGTGACCACTGAGAACCGTAGCTCCAGCGTTTTTTTCATAATTTCGAAAGTCGCTCATGCTATCGCTAATGCGTGAACCACTTTCAGAGAGTTAATTCAGTTTCAGAAAAACTTATTAATGTTTATGATAAACAATAACCATCCGAAGAACAATTAAGAATCAAAATCATCGTGGATATGGAGGTGACAAGCCTCAGCGGCTTCATCCCTCATGTTTGATGCGGAGTCTAAGCTGTTCTGAGACAACTAAACTCGTCCAAGTCTACAGCTATACTGCCTTTTTTTCAGAGAGGCCACGAGAGGAAAAGCGAAAACAGCGCCCAAGAAAATTTAAACGCGGGTATATTTAATATTTCCTAAAAGAAACGTCCAGAAAGAAAACATTTTATTTCCTTTTCTTGTCTATTCTATGAAACGCGATTAGACAAATCTCAAAATATAAGCGTACCAAAATAGATCAGCCCGCCAAAATCGTTAGCTGACCCCTAAAACGATGTATATCCAATATCTAAAGAAGGAAAAAGTTCAGATAGAAAAGTTAAAGATCCGAGAGATTTATAATTAAGTGGTACCACTTTTAGAATTTACTCTTTATCACTTTTTACTCAGTAGTTAAAGCAAAAAGATTGACCGATGGATAATCGTTTAGCGTCTCCATTTCCAATATTGTCGTTCATTACATAAAACTTGCTCATTATCATCAATAGACTGTCTAAGAAAATAGCCTGGCCAGGCAAACGTTAAACGAGGGAACGTAATAATTAGGAGGGCGCGAATCCATACGATCAAGAATTATATCATATCTTACTAACGTGACAAGAACACGTCATGTGCACCCTTTTATTATTTAATAGGAGGGGGAACGCAGTAACCTCCTCTAGACTAAGAAGGGATTATGAGATTCAATTGACTGGGATAACCACCGTAATTAATAAACTACTTAACGGATCTAGACGAAGAGTGATGAAACAGGAGTCACGGCCGAAGTTTCCGAACGCGTGGACGGGTGCAAGAGCGGGAGTGACCTATGGGAGAACAAATAGTTAGCTATAAGCCGTTTTTTGATCGGAATTACCGACTAGAAGATACGAGGACAGAGGAAAGGGGGGGAAAAATCCCTTGGAAAGTTAGCGACCGTGTTTTTCAAAAAAGGTGCGCAGCACAATTCAAGTTTACTTAGCATGAAGATGATTAAATTTTCAATTAATATTTCTCTTTTATTTATTATATTATAAACTAATTTACATGTTTTTTCGAAGTTACCAATTGCGTGTTTACTTAACAAGATATGTTCTGCGTATTTGGAGTTTTCTTTAAAGCATTCTTGATACAGGGTGACCCAAAAAAAACGGCAACTTTTGAAATGCGTAGTGGCAGCCTCGAGCAGGGGCAGCACTGCGGACAGTGACCTTGAGCAAGTAAACACTTGGCCAATTTAGTAATCATGGGTCAGTGGAACAGGCAAGAGCGTGCGTTAACCATAAAAAATGTTTTTAACGTTACCCTCGATGTTTTGGGCTACCATCCCTCCCACCGCGGATTTGCTAGCATCTGAGCGAACCGCGAATGGGAAACGGAAATCCGGCTGACTGAGAATAGGGGGTTCGGTGAGTGTCCTTTTGATTTTCATAAACTCCGCATCACATTCTTCGGTCCATTTCCATTTTTGATCCTTCTGCGTTAGCCGCCTCAACGCAGATCCTGATGAAGCGGCGAACTTCTTCGGGATTGTGAGGCCTCGGATAGATCAACATGGGAGTTATATTTTTCCTCGACGGATAGAGGCCTTGAATGTCAATATTGTGACGGCGCCCTTAGGGCTTTATTTCTAACAAGACTCAAAATGGAGTAACCAGGAATAAATCCTAGGTCCGAATGACAATATTAAAATAAATCCCAATACATAAAATTAATTAAGCTCTTTATTCACGAATACATAAGTAGCGAGATACATTTAGGGGTTTTAAGAGAAAAGGTTTGGCTTCACTAAGGGAAATTGCCTATAATTCCATCCAACACTCCTAAGCTCAAATGGCCACAGCTCAAGTAAAAATCAACGATTGTGAATAAAATAAATTGTTACCAAAGTCCTGTGTTAAACAACTCTGAGAATTGATCTTAGAAGACAGATATCATACGAGACTCATCAGTGTTACTCCATTCCCAGTCTCTTGAATCACCTTCGCTGGACAAATAAATTGCGCTTTTGCAAGTTGGAGCCACTATAAATAAAATCAGTACTAACGGATAATTATGCAGTATCAATATTAGATTCAATAAGCAATGCAAGATAAGCTATAAAATATTCAATCTACACACACAGGCCAGTGAATTAGAAACCCCTGATGAATAACTGTACTGATATGCAAAGCGGGGTCAGAAACGACTGTGCTATGCAAATGAATGCAATCATGTGAGGTATATGCTCATTCCAAGCTGCAGGTATAGGGTAGGAACAAGCTGCAGCTGCTCAAGTTGAGCAAAATGGGGAAAACTGCAGACCTGTCTGACAAGAAGGCCCCAACGAACAATCGAGTTTTTTGATGCCTTTTGTAGGATGGTAGCCTGATGTCCTTTTCATAAAACCAAGTCCGCAGCCTCCAACTTGGCCTTTTTTTCGAGAAAAATCCCTTTTAAAGTCTGTGTTATATAACTAGTGTAAACTGTACCGCGGCAGCCGAACAGGTAACGTCGTGGCGTACGAACCGTAAGATCTGGAGTTCGAATCCACCCGTGGTAGGCTGTTTTTTTTTTCTTTAATGTTTTGTAACTGTTCTATCGTCCATTTTTTAATATATTTTTCTGTTATAATATGCTGTTATAATGGAAAAAATATTTTTAACAAGTAAGAGCAATAAGGAACACATTTTCAACTAATTATGATGATAATATCTGTTATAAAAGTGTAAATAATTCATATACATATATCGATTTTAAAGAAAAAACAAGTTTTTTAATGTTTAACTTTTCATTTCTTCTTATGTTCAGTTTTTGATGTCTTTGCTTCTTGCCCATATTGGGCGCTATAATAAAATAACATAAAATAATCATTTTAACAAATAATTTCGAAGTTGTAGAATATTTACAGTTAGGCATGATGAATACAACGTGCTGGGTGGTATTCAAAAAAACATATGAAACACAAATGTGTGCGACACCAAGAACATTGGATGAATACAGGACTAATATTGCAGTTGTATTTTTCCTTTTTCATGCATTCCGGAAAAGAAATTTGATTTACATTCAAAAAATTTTCTTTTGTAGGCTTCAGTTTGGCAGCATACCAGGCGTATCTGATACAAATACAATCAAATGTTACATACATTTGCAAGAAATTATATTTTTACGATGAAATCTGTACACTATAATTACCGTAACATATTCGAATATATTGGAGACTGTAATTGATCGTGAATGAGTGCGTGAATTTTTATGACATCTGCCCTCGATGTAATTTCCTTGTTCGTTTCTAAAAGATATGAACAATTCTGCGTACGACGTATAAAATTGTTAATTTGACGATAAAAATAAACGTCACATGCTTGGCACAGTAGTGTACATTTCGGCGGTATGATCGATAACGTACACGTAGGAAGACTATCCGTTAGTAAATTTTATCTGATGCATGGTTACAGATGTCTGGCCACTCCAAAAGTCCACGATGTACAAAAATGGATTTATGGTAACATAAAGTTGTATTATGTTGTTAAGAAATTGTTCGTACGTGTCCTTTTGTAGCTTTCCGGACTTTGTGGATGTGACATAAATGTTGGCATATTGCTGCATGTATTATTCGACTTCCATTTGTACACGAGGACCAAATTTTCCGGTGCTTTCTTGCAAACAAACGAATACTCTTGGCAATAATTTGCTAGATAAAGTTAGAGTAGTGTGCTGTATATGAATGCGTTAATTTTTGCATTTGACCAATTGCAACTTCAGTTACTTTTTCGCCCTTGTGAGAAAGAGTGCGACAATTGCTGATTGTCACAACCAGTTTGGTCACTATTTATAACTTAATCGGGGTCAAAATTAGCAATAATTGCACACGTTTGCTCTTGATATTTGACAGCAGTTTCTAATAGTTCTTGATGCGTTGCTGTATCTTTTGCACTTACATATCGCTTAACATGTCGTTGAGATATGTGATACATTCTTTTGAAATTCTTCACCCATCTGTCCGATGCAACAAATTCAAAAGTTCTGTCAAGAAATTGGAATGCAGCGCCCATTGCCCATTGCTTCAGCATGCGATTCATAATTAGGCACTTTTTATCGTCTCTTGCTTCAATAAATCGATCATACACGCTCCTGTTTATGATCTCTAACTTATCATATCGGGTGCCGCCTTGTTCAATATGTTTTTTCCAAGAAGATTATTGTGATCTGCTTTTTAAAAGAATGTGTTGTTTGCGCAAATTATTTATCGACCATTTCGGATGTGATTGGGCCATTTCCACAGCTTTAATTTTGACAGCATACGGAATTTTATCGCGCGTTTCCGAATCTTCTTCGCTGCTTGTCGCTTTGTTTTTTGGATACAGGATCACGTGTATCTTGTTCTAATACCAAAGCCTCTTCTTCCGTGAACTCCATTTCGTCGATCATTTGTATAAATCTTTGGAATAATTCTTTGTCTAGGAGCATTGATCGATTGCTAATTGTTGTACTCACTGTGTCTGTTATGACACTAGATTCAATCAGCAATTTTCGCATATGAAATATTCCATCGGTCGCTGCACAGTCGCTGGATAAAACAACACGTCAATTCTCTCATATGTTCTATAATCTTGCTCAATTTCTTCACAAGACCTAGACCTATTATCACAGGCTCCAAAAGTGCTTGGTATTGACTTCATCGCAGCGTCTATACGATTAGCTTACCAAACCGGAAATAACCGAAAGAACTGTCGGTCTTTAAAAGCAGCGTTATAAAAATCAAAACAAAAAAAAAAGTCAACGCGTGACTCGAACCCACGATCTCGTGATTCATACGCTGCTCGCCGTTGTGATTAATACATCTATTAAACAATTTTTATTTAAACAATAATTTCCAAGTCATGATCTTATTAAGAACAAAATCAAGTTTTAATTTGCGACTTCATGTTCTTGCGCAATTTATATCAAATTTTTATTTTAAATGGTTATCCAGTTGTCGAGATGCAGTTTACTCTAGTAATATAAAACAGACTTTAAAAGGGATTTTCTCGAAAATAGGGCCAAGTTGGAGGCGTGCGGCCTTGGTTTTACGAAAAGGACATATCAGACTACCATCCTACCAAAGGGCATCAAAAAATCGATTGTTCGTTGGGGCCCCTCTCCTTGTGAGTTCCAAAAAGGAGTTATTGTGGGAGCCCGTCTAGCTGGAGCTACGATTTCCTGGACAGTACAACTGACCGGTATCTCAAAAAGCCAGGTCTCCAAGTTGTTCAATGCGTGGAAACGGAATCCACAAGAGTTGTCGAAAGGGCAGAATTGTGGATCAAAAACAATCAACACAGACAAGAACCAACGTCGTCTGAGACGGATTGTGCGGCAAAACCGAAGGTCTACTGTGGAGCAACTGACGGCAGACTTCAATGAAGGATCATCGCAATCCATCTCCTCCAGAACAATGGGCCGAGAGTTGAAGCGAATAGGGATGGGAAGTCGCATGCCAGTAAGGAAGCCCCCCTGTGTCAGCACCAAACGGAAAAGTTCGCCTGTAGTGATGTAAAGAACTGTGTGACCGGACAGTAGACTACTGGAAAAAGGTGATGTGATCGGACGAGTCACGTTACACATCGTTTTGCACCGATGGCCGGCAGAGAATTTGGCGGCAGCCCCATGAAGCGATGGACCCCTCATGTTGTGAACACAGTTCAAGCTGCAGGAGGAGGTGTCATGGTATGGGCCATGGTTTGTTGGTATGGCAAGGGTCCCTTGATATTTCTTGACAGTCGGGTGAAAGCCAAAGACTACTTGAACATTGTTGCAGATCAAGTCCATCTTGCGATGGTGCATTTGTACCCAAATGGTGACGGGTTCTTCATGGACGACAATGCTACTATCCATCGAGCAAGAGTTGTTCAAGAGTTGTTTTCTGAACATGACACAGAGTTGCAACATCTGCCGTGGCCAGCGCAAAGTCCGGATTTGAATCCGATCGAGAATGTTTGGGACATGTTGGAAAGAGACATTCGTCGAAGGCATCCGCTTCCGTCTATTCTGCAGGACCTGAAGGTCTCTCTGACGAATGCATGGTCTGCGATTACCTCACTGCATTGCAACCGAGGCTAACAAGAAAGACAGGCTCCGGCACTGAAAAGTCACCTGACCAAGATAGGTCTATTAACAATGTAACTTTCATTGTTTCCATCTTGTAGTTTAACAATCAGTGTTTTTTCCTTTGTTGGAAACAATGAAGGTTGGATTGTTAATAGACCTATCTTTGTCAGGTGACTTTTCAGTGCCGGAGCCTGTATTTCTCGTTAGCCTAGATTGCAACACCTTGTAGAGTCCATGTCAAACCGCGTATGCTCTGTAATTACAGCCAAAGGAGGGTCAATACCATATTGAACGAAGGTTTCTAATTCATTGGCCGGTGTGTGTATTTACTTCCAATAAGCAATAAAATCACCGTGTTTTACTTCACCCAGTAAGGTCTCCCAGATATGCGGACGTTTAATCTTCTACGGATCCCAACATTCGAAAATCCTCGTGTAGACCAAATATCCTGGTTCACTTGTCTTCTTAGAAGACAAAGATTCTGGCAAGAACAAAAATTTTCTTTTAAATAATTCAGCACTTAATGCTAAATGGCCGGAAACAAAATACAAGAGTACACCTAATTCTTATTTACACTGCATGCTCAAAGCTCATGCAAGTCCATATGATTCCAACTTGGATCTGCATGAAGCCTTAGGCCTCATCTTCTCAAGCAAAATGTACCTTCCTTACTCCAAGAGAAGATGCTTTAAAAAAAAACCAAACCTCCCGTTTTTCTTTCCAACAATTCCCTTTCATTCTCCACGCATTTTCCCCTAAGCCAAGCTCAACAACAGAAAAACTATACAACAATATGATTCAGTAAAAAGTTAGCAGATAGTAGAAATATATAAATGCTTTAAGAAGTTGTAATTATTTCTAAAATAAATTGCAATGCTATCGTGATAGCTTCATAAGCTGTCACAACATGATATCCCAAGAACTCGACTTCACACTGAAGGAACCGTGATTTCTCAAAGTTTACCTTCAAATTATATTGTATTAGGCGCTCGAGGACCAATCCCAAGACTCTATGATGTATTTCGAGATTGGGAGTTCACACTATAATGAAAACTCCAGGGCTCGATCTCGGGAGCCAAAAACTCGTCCATCAGGGACCGAAAAGCCTGGGCGCCGTTGCGAATGCCGAAAGGGATAAAAGGGAACATCCATTTTCCTGTAAGGCTGTTTTGAGCTCAGCGATGTTTTCGGGGTTATTTGCGTAAACTTTGTCTTTAATATTGCCCCACAAAAATGAGTCATAAGGGTTGAAATCAGGAGAATATGGCGGCCGAGCTATTCCCATTCCATTGGCCTCTGGCTACCGCAGAGCCAGACTGCGCTCTCCAAAGTTCTCTTCCAAGATCATTCCTCAAACACTGTATCGGTCCGATGGGGCCGTGCTCCTCCCTGCATGAACCACATCTTTTCGAAATCTGAGTGAATAGGGATGAGATCATTTTCTAAAATTTTGACATATCGTTCAGCAGTCACAGTGCGCAAGATGAAAAAAATCCCAACATTCCCTGCATTTAACCGCAAAGTTTTGACTGAATCCCGCTATTTGTTCAAAAGTTAAGTTTTTCTTTGTCACCCTGTAAGATAACTTGTCAAATAATTGTCACCCTGTAAGATAACCTGAAAACGGACGAGCCATAAAGGGTATCAACTTAACTCCGATGTATCAACTTTTGATGGACTTTCGTTTCAAGCACGTGAAATAATGTTAAGAATATCAACTTACGGCACGCGCAATTTGGAGCAAAAACAAACTTGTGCTTGCCAGATAGCTAGAAAATCACGTTTCTTCCGATCATAATGGATTTCTTTCACTCGATTTTTCGAAACTTTGTGCAGAAACACTCTGCAAACTAAACTAGGGATAAAAACACCCTGTGGTTTTATCAGATCCCTATAATTTTTCTGGACATCTAATTGAGTCACCTAGCTTGTACAACAAAGACACTTTGAAAGCATATAAAAGTATGGATGCCTATAATTATTTTCATGTTTAAGATCTAGGCTTTTATTAGGCTCGAATTATTTTCAAGTTCCAGAAATAAAATACGCGGATGGAATGACTAGTCTAAAATTCGTGTAGGTATTCATTTTAAGGACCCAATTATTTATTGACATTGAATATATAATGTAAAATT
Organism: Rhysida immarginata; assembly: GCA_023313115.1. Classification (NCBI taxonomy): domain Eukaryota; kingdom Metazoa; phylum Arthropoda; class Chilopoda; order Scolopendromorpha; family Scolopendridae; genus Rhysida; species Rhysida immarginata. The sequence continues at coordinate 243,918 of JAHWFO010076042.1, read as the reverse complement.
AATCACCTGATTTATAGATAAAATAAATTATAAAAAAAAATGCCGTAAGGCTGTATCGGGACACGGCGGTAAGTTTTAAAGTGAATACGTCGCATGACTTACAAAGAATGTAATTTTGAAGTGTGTGTAATTCAGTACTTAATTTTAAATAATTATTCATTAATTGTGGTATACACTCAGTCACAAAATTCATGGCACACCCCTCCAATCAGTTCCCTGTTCGTAATGGGACAGATCCCGCTGCTTCCATTCTCGGAATGCAGGTGCACAGGACTCCTTAATATCACAATCATTGTAAGCAAAACTAGCTGCAGAAATGGCAGCACTCCCAGAGCTATCCGCATTTGAACGGGGGACGATTGTTGGTGCCAGATGGATGGGTGCCTCAATAGCCAACATCCTGCAATTTTCCCGCACAACCGCTGCAAGGGTCTATCGAGAGTACACCAAACAAGGGATTACAACCCATGTCGGAGAGCGGTCGGGCCGCCTACGCCTCATTGATGCCAGAGGTGTTCACCAGATCACCCGGCTTGCAACTACTGACTGAAGAGCGACAGTGGACCAAATCACCATGCGGTAAAACCAGGGATGTCCGACAACTGTGCCCGTGAAGACAATTCGGCGAAACTTGGCAGCTGCAGGCTTTGGGAGCAGGAGGCCACGATGGGTGCCACTCTCGACAGCTGCACATCGTCGGCAACGCCTAGTCTGGGCCAACCAACTTCGACATTGGACCGCTGATGACTGACGAAGGGTTGCGTGGTCAGACGAGTCACATTTTCAGCTGTATCGGGCCAATAACCGTATCCGTGTCTGGCGTAGGCCACTCGAAGCCATGGACTCCGCTTGTCAGGTAGGGACCACTCAGGCAGGTGGCGGCTCCATACTGGTCTAGGGTGTTTTCTCGTGGCTTGCAGTGGGTCCATTGGTGCACTTACATCCACTCTGCATGCTACTTCTTAGTCGATCTGCTTGGGGACCACCTGCACACTCATGAACAGTTTTTACCGCGGGCGACGGCATCTTCCAGTAAGATAATGCACCTCCACACACAACGCCCTTGTTAAACGGCAGTGGCTAGAGAAACATGCTACCGACTTCACGACAATGATTTGGCCTCCACGTTGAATATTTGTGGGACGTCATCGAAAGATCTGTCAGATCGTCACCAACACATCTGGTAAATACAGCATCATTATGGAGTGCAGTGGAGGCGGCATGGCTTGCAGTGCCTGTGGATGTGTTCCGGGCACTGGTAGACTCTCTTCCACGATGGGTCGCCGTCTTTATCCGGGCCGAAAGGGGGCCCAACACGTTATTAGGCGGGTGTACCATGACTTTTGGTGAGTGAGTGTATAATCTATAATTTGTTCGACATCTATTTGGTCGCCTACAGCCTCCTTGTTCTGATCGAGCGCACTCATGTTTATCTTGATGTCGTACAGTTTGTACTGCGTTGACGTGACGAGGTGGTTCAGCTGCTGGTGTATTATCCACTTGTGAACATATTCACTGAGATATACCGGCTCGTTTATCTGGTTCTTCTTTCCTTAAATTGATAGCGTAGTCATCGCTCAGATGACGATACAGACACTGAACCATACATGACACGTCAACTTGCACATTTTATTACTTGGCCGACGATCTAGTAGTTGCCCTCGTGGCATAACCGATGGATGTGCATAAACGAGGACACCTATTGACCAAACCCAATAAGTTGATCTAATAGATTAACAGAAAACTATCTAGCGAACTTCTACCCCCACAGAACCATCTGCTCGCGATAGTCGGACTTCGAATTCTATCATAGAACCAGGAACTCCTCCAAAAACTTCGGAAAGAGAAGATGGCAAGAAACGCTCGTCAGAGATGTCACTTTCCTCTGAACCCTCCAAAAAACGTGTAGCAGAAACTACCCCAAAGTCTCCAGTTTTGGGGGGAAAGCCAGACTTCTCTTTAAGCTTACAAGTGTCTCCTATTGAGGAGATGGAGTTATCTCGGGACTTTAAACCTACATCTTAAAACTTCATCATGGCACTGTTACAATGGAACCTTAATGGATTCTTTTGTCGCTTAAAAGATCTAAAGCTCTTAGTCACTAAGTTCTCCTTCTCCTTATTGGCTTTGCAAGAAACGTTTCTCTTGCCATCCCAGTCTCCTACCCTAAAAGGATTTAATTTTATTCGGAAGGATTATAAGTCGGGAAATAAAGCCTGTGGGGGTGTTGCCATCTTAGTTTAAAGATCTTTGCCTTTTACTACCATTAATTTAACATGTAATCTCCAGGCGGTAGCCGTTATAGTCTTATTCAAAGATCTCTCACCTCTAACTGTTTGTTCATTGTATCTACCTCCGGTTCAATATACGGACGAAACATCGTTGTCATCTCTGCTGTGTGAACTCCCAAGCCCCTTTCTAATTCTGGGTGATTTAAATCCATAATCCCATTTGGGGGTCTATAAAGCTCACTGAAAGAGGATATATGATAGAGAAAGTTTTGAATGCTTTTAACATCAATTTGCTAAACGATGGCTCGCCAACTTTCCTCCACTCAGTCAACCGCTCTCTGTCATGCATCGATATATCTGTATCCTCTTCATCTTTCACACGTAATTTAGCCTGGAGTGTAATCCCAGATTTACATGGTAGTGATCATTTCCCGATAAGTATTTCCCTGAGTTCTTCTAATTTTTTCCAACCCTCTACCACGTTGGAAATTGGATAAAGCAGACTGGCAGGTCTTCCAATCCCATCTACAATTTGAGAATAAAACACCCTTTCCATCTGTAGATGAGACTGTAGAGGATTTCACTTCCCGCATCCTCCATGCGGCAGAAAAATCCGTTCCTAAATGTCGTTCCTCTTCCACGAAAATACCAGTGCCATGGTAGAATGAAGAATGTGCTCTAGCGGTCCGAGAACGTAAGAGAGCTCTCCGCATTTTTTCTGCTCAACCGACTCTTGAGAATCTTATTACTTAAAAGAAAAAAAGAGCCAGTTGTTTCTAATCATTTCCACAAATAAGAAACTCTGTTGGAGGGATTATATTTCCTCCATTAATAAGAACATCCCTCTTCAAACTATCTGGAAAATGATTAGGAAAATTAATAGGAAAAAACTCCCGGATAAACTCCCTTCCCTCATTCAAATTGGTCATACGTACTATGACCCGAATGAGGTAGCAAATATTCTTGGAAAAACATTTCCTGAGTTTCAAGAATAAAAAATTGCGGTGTCTCCTTTCAAAGACGAAAACTTTTCGAAGAATCGCATGCTATAAATTTTAAATCCCGAAACCTCGAAAAATATAATCACCCGTTTACTTAACGGGAACTACAATATGCATTGATTCTGTTCCAGGTCCAGATGGAATTTTATACTCTTTCCTGCAACGTCTGACGCAGGAAGCTTATGCCCACCTTCTCTCGTTGTATAACTACATCTGGTCTTTAGGAGAGATTCCAACAATATGGAGAGAGGCAATTGTTATTGCTATTCCAAAACCGAATAAAGACCACTCTTGTCCTTCAAACTATCGACCAATACCACTAACTAGCTGCATGTGCAATGTCTTGGAAAGGATGGTCTCTGTTCGACTTATGTGGTATCCGGAAAAAAACTAACTGGGTGTCTAGATTTCAGTGTGGTTTTCGCAAATCTCGCTCAACTGTTGATCACCTTATTCGGTTGTAGCATGAGTTTCATTTCGCACAGAGACATAGACAGCATGTCGTAGGGGTTTTCTTTGATCTGGAAAAAGCCTACGATACAACTTGGAGACATGGAATAGCAATACTTTTGCGGAAATATGGCCTTACAGGACGTCTTCCCTCTTTCCAGTGTATTTTCATGGCGAATAGAACCTTCCGGGTCCGCGTCGAGTCAACTCTCTCGGACCCTGTTACTCAAGAAAATTGTGTCCCACAGAGAAGTGTGCTGAATCCCTTCCTTTTCCTCATTGCTATTAACGGGGCTTGTTTACAACTTCCTTCCACTGTGAGCTATTCCTTGTATGTTGACGACATCGCCATTTACTGTCGAGGGTCCTCAATGTTCTTTATTGAGCGTCAACTCTAACTAGTCATTAACAAACTTGTTACCTGGAGCAACGAATTAGTCTTTAAATTTTCACCACAAAAAACCAGGGCCGTCCACTTTTGCTTTTTGAGAGCTCTTATTTTTCTTATTTTTCTACGGCTCCCTAGTTAGATTTAAATTAGACTATGGAAGCATTGTTTATTAACAGATTACTTTGAAGCTGTTAGATCCCATCCATAACCGAGGCATAAGAATTGCAACAGGAGCTTTCTGTACAAGTCCGGTAGAGAGCCTTTATGTAGAGGCTTCTGAGCCCCCATTATGGTTTAGAAGAGCCAAACTCCTTAAATATGCTCTTCGTATATATGGTGAAAGTCTGCACCCAGCTTTTGCCTGTTTATTTAATAAACCTAATGTCCCTACTCATCATACCTTTAGAAGCATAAACAATTTGCTCAAAAATCTTTTGGAGAGCCTGAATCTCTCATTTCCAGCCATGCATAACCGAGAGGTCAGAGATCTACCTCAGTGGATTCTTCCCCAACCAGATATAAATTATAACTTGTTTGCTGGGAAAAAATCTAATTTTATGGAAGCTGAAATTCGGCACTTTTTAGGAATTTTTTAGAAATTCTCCCTGATGGCTTCCACCATATACACAGATGGATCCAAATCAGAGGACGGAGTTGGCTGTGCGTTCCTTATAGAAAACTTGGTATTTTCCTATCATTTGCCAAACGAATTTTTCATTTTCTCTGCAGAATTATTAGCCATAGCCAGAGCGTTAGAGTTCTCTTTTAATTATCCAAATTCCAACTTTTGGATTTTCTCCGATTCCCTGAGCGCCTTGCAATCCTTGGAGTCATTCAATACAAACAATCCTTTTGTTATAAGAATCCTTGAATATCTTTATTATCTGGATCTCCAGACTACCAGAATTTATATTGTTTGGATCCCTAGCCATATGGGTTTCCAACAAAATTAACGGGTCGACAAGGCGGCAAAAGACGCTATTCACACTTGCCTATTTCGGAGCTACTCTCAATCTCCGAAGATTTGTTCCCGGTCATCTATAAGAAACTCTTATCTTCTTGGCAGGAGTCTTGGGCCTCTTAACCCAGCGAATAAATTATATGACATCAAGCGTGCCATCACACCGTGGTCCTTACCTTGTTTAACAAACAGGCGAGAAGATGTTTTTATTCGGCTTAGGATTGGTCACAGCCGTCTCACTCACGGCCATTTATTAAAAAAAGACCCAGCTCCATTGTGCTCCTGTGGAGCAATGCTGACTATTAAACATATTCTTATACAGTGTCCTTTACACACTAATTTACGACGCTCATTAGGGCTGAATTATTCACTAGATTTTTTATTGGGGAACAACCCTATGATTTTTAAAAATGTTTCTATTTTTAAAAATTATTCATGTTTTTAAATTCATATAGTCATTTTTTTTTATTACTTTTGCATTATATATCTCTGACCTTTAAGTATGTTTTATTTTATTTTCTTTAGTGCCCTTTACACACTAATGATTTACACTGCTCTACATTAATATTTCTTATTACGGGAGAACCCTGGGAAAAAATGTCTGTTTTTAAATTTATTATTGATTTTAAAGTCCTCATAGTAATATTTTTTATTGTTTTTCCATCTTTGTCATTCACGTTTTTATGAATGTTTTTCATCTGATTTTTTAAACTTTTGGGGCCCATAAACGGAGTTTTTAAACTTTCTGTCGGGCGCAAAATGGCCATAGCAGCCGACGCCTTAAAATTCCAACCAACCACCTTCTGCAAATTGTTCGGCGTTGCTTGGAACGCAGAACGACTAGAAAGCAATTTAAATTTCACATTCCCTGAATCTTCATACCTCTGTAGAATATTGTAAACTGTTCGTTTTGATCTGCCCTCTTCGATAAAATGTTTAACATGTACCTTCTTTTCTTTTTCAGCAATATTTTCATAGAAATGCACAATGCTCCGCTTCTATGTGGCCATTCTTATCGTCTTCTTTCTCAACCTTAATGGGCATGCGCACATGCATTTTAGGCCCTTGTTAAGAATGGAGAAAAGTAACGTTGCTCCATCAGCGCGCATTTTGAAACTACGTTCAATTAAACTTTGTGCCTCTATTTATGGGACATGCCTGATATCAAACGACTGGAAATCATGTACCATGAATGAATATACCGTAAAATTAATGATAGTCTAAATTGGTTCCAAGGAAACTGGTTTAGTGTAACCATTGTGACTGGAGTCAGTGTATGTTTGATTAAGGTGCTGCTCAGTCATATACGCCCGC
>JAHWFO010076042.1:227027-237470 GCA_023313115.1 Rhysida immarginata | reverse complement strand
GTGGTAATAGGAGTGTTTACCAATCGCGAAAATTGGGGGGGGGGGGGTTTATCAGCCCGTATATTTTTATAACAGGCGTTTGTTTATTGCATGTTGGGTTGCTTTTTATGTTTAAATAGGGCTTTACACTGAACCCAAAACGTATTTAGTTAAGCAAATCTTATGTAGCATGTAATATTTTGAGTTTTCAGTTTAAATTATCATTTGTTAATGGGGGAATTGTTAACTTACTTGAGCGAACTGTCGGAGTCGGCAACAATTGTACTGTACGTAATAGCTCCTGTTTGTTGTAATAAGTCGTTTCCGAGAATGTTGACAATCTTACTACGTGTTTGTTGTATTAGAGAATTGGCGATTTTTATATATATTAAAAAAAACGTCGAGATGCTTCACGCTTGTTCGTTCGAAAAAAAAACCAAAAATGTCAGCGATAGGAGAGGCCGCCATAACGATGAAATCGTTGATTTTATCGGGTGAATGCTTCGAACTAGCTTACTAATATGCAATAAACATTAACTTTGAGCTAATAGAAGTTAAGCCAGTTTGGTTATTTTTTTATTTTTTTTTATCGCCGAGAGAATCCTTTTTCCCCCGGAGCCCTACAGTTAAAAGTCAGTATCGAAGTTTGCGATGGGACAGCGTTCTAAGCAGCAAGAGTATGGACAGGTCGTATCTGCTATGTCAAGAATTCAACGTTGCTGGAAGTCTTCTAGTTTTGGTGAGATGATTCCATTATTGTGTTTTTATAAGTGCCATGAGAGTGTTGTTGCGTTCGAACTGAGTCAGTGTTGGTGTTTAACGCTGCATTAAAGCGTTTCAGCGGACAGTAATTTATCTTCTCATTTCCTTTTTGATAATTACCTGTCTTGTTAATGCCTAGTGTAACGGAAAACGACGCTTAAATTGAATTATCATTACGATATAAGCTTATGTTTTTAAGTGATAGTTTTCTGAGTGCATGTTCTCTGTGGCTTCTGGCTTGTTAGTTGCACTTCGTTGTAGTAAGAGCGCAGTAGGAGCTTGGCTTGCAGTATTTCACGGGTGGAGCATTGCGTTGGTAGTTGAGTTCAAGTCAATATAAAAAGGGTTACTGCCTCTCTCTCTGTGTTTTGGTTCTCCTGACCAAAATGCAGTCACAATGCAATGGTCATTTGGTCAGGGGATAATTTAAAAGGGAGGCGCGACGCTCTCTTTGCTCACTCGTGTCTGTGGTCATGTGACCTACTGCAAGGTGTTAACTGATTAGTTATCAACAGAGAGCATGGCCTCTGATACATAGTCTGATGCATTATAATTAGATAATTATTGTGTAATGCAGAGTAGGCATTATAGTTAAATGATATATTTATGTGCTAATGCATAGTTAGTGGAAGATAAGGGGTATTGCTGAGTTTAAGGTTACAGCACTGTCCCGGGATCCTAAAGCTAGGTTAAAGGGGAATAGAGGGAATGATTACGAGTTGTGCTCATAATGGTAATTCTTAAAGTTAATTGGGAACTAATGATTATATCTTTTGGGAATATTTTATTGTTTTGGGATTTTCAAGCCGCATAATTGCGCTGTTACATTGTTTTATTTAATAGGTGTAAAAGAGGTTTCTGCATAATAAAAAAATAGTAGTTTTTTTTTAATTTACGTGTTCCTTGATTGGTATTTCTAGCCTTACACAAGTCACAAACCCTCGGCCCCACCCGCGTCGGAGTTGGCTTTGCCTTGGGTCTTCGAGTAGGCCCCTCCCACGCGGGGGCGGTCACACCATTATGGTACATTAGAACTTTCAATGCTAAAATATGGCATATAATATATCAAACCACTTGGAATGATGTGCCATGAATGAATATAACGTAAAATTAATGATAGTCGAAATTGGTTCAAAGGCACCTGGTTTCGTGGATCCATTATGGTTCATTGGAACTGTCAATGCTAAAATAAGACATGTAATATATCAAACGACTTGGAATGATATGCCATGAATCAATATAACGTAAAATTAATGATAGTAGAAATTGGTTCAAAGGCAACTGGTTTCGCGTATCAAACAACTTCATACGGGAATATAACGTAAAATTAATGATAATCGAAATTGATTCCATGATTCGTGTTTTAATGATACCATTATGAAACCATTGGAAACTTTCAATGTTAAGATAGGCATGTAAGTACTTACGCTTTATATTATCAATAGTTTTGTTTTTGTTAGGCAAATTTTAACAATAGGTTGTAGCTTATCATTCCTTCAATGGCACATGCTTACGTAGAAAAGCGTTGGCAATAGTTATTGAAGAAAGAGTTGACCCTTACACAAAACGCTTCAACAATTAACGGTTATTTCATTAAATAGGAATGCTTACAAATTAAAGGATTCGTATATGTTTTAATCTATAGAGAATTGCTACTTTATCAATTTAAATTTTCAGGTATTTTTATTCCTTTTGAACTATACATTTCCCTTAGGAGTACGCCTTGCTTAGATACCGGAGGCATCCATAGCAACCTCATCTAATTCTTAACAACGAAAGGCTTCTTCAGAAATCAAATGCTTTCCTTTTCGTTCTTGAGTACTTTAATATCCTATCGGTCCTGGGCATTTCGGTTGCCTGACTTGTTTATTAATAAACCCAAAGTCCCAAACGAAAAGCGACGGAGCCACAGCATGTTTGATGCTCTTTTTTGCGTCAAGCTGTGGAATGGCTGTCTTGAATTACTGTGTTGTCACTGCATTGGAATTTCGAGCGTGAAACCTAACGCGCGAACGTATTTCCAATGGAACCGTCCAGCGACCGTTGTATGATTGTTGTGGTCAGGTGTAGCACTTTTGCTGAAAGGTAGGGTAAAGGCGGGTAAGTTTGCCAGTCATGTAAATTGGCCGCATTACGTATTTTTTTTAATTATAATTTTTGAAGCTTTCGAAAAAGCAATAAAGGAAAAGGAACAATAAATTACAATAAACAACAACAATTTACAAATAAATGTTTAATATCAATTTTTTTAAAAAGTAAGAACAAAAAAAACTGAGGAAACAGCTCGGTTTCCTCGCCGAGGTTATTACAATTAAACATCAGGAAATACGTAGAACAATCTCAGTGATAAAGCGTGCAAGGTTTCAAAACAATTAATAAACAAAAACAAAAGAAGCAAACCAACGAAAAGTTAATGAGAATAGTTTGATTATAGAACATTTTTATTAACGTTTTCACAAAAGATGTTCAAAGTGACGACCGTCAACTTCATTGCAGAGCGTGCAACGACGAACCATGCTTCCTATTACTCTTTGTTTTATGCCACGCATACGTCTCTTACGTTCAAACGCTGCTAAGATGCAGTCAGTAAGCTCATGCACTGTGTTCACTGGTGTTTCATACACAGTCGATTTCACGTACCCCCAAACGAAGACGTCCAGTGGGTTCAAGTCAGGGGAGCGTGGAGGCCAAGGAACTGGACATCCTCTTCCTATCACCCGCTGCCCAAAGGTTTCCATAAGATACTCGCGGACCAGTCGATCAAAGTGTGCTGGTGTTCCGTCATGCTTGAACCACATAGTAGCACGCAGTTGTAGAGAAACATCTTGCAGAAGTACTGGCAGGGTATCCTCCAGAAAGGTTCGATACAATGCATCATTCAAACGATTTGGTAAGATGTATGGGCCAATAAGATGCTCTCCGACAATACCAGCCCAAACGTTTACTGAAAATCTTCTCTGGAAACCTCCTTGATGGACGCAGTGTGGATTCTGAGCAGCCCAAGAATGATTGTTGCGAGAGTTCACCATACCCTCCATCGTAAAACAGGACTCATCATTAAACATCACAAGTTCAGGAAACGTCGGAATTGCCATACACTGTTGAAGAAACCACCGTGAAAATTGCTGTCGTGGCTCGGAAGTCCTGCTGTCCCAACGCCTGAACTCGTTGATAATGAAATGGATGGAGGTGCATGTCGTGAGCTACTTGCCAAACACTCATGTGATTAACGTGCATCTCGCGAGCGATTGCCCTTGTGCTTGTTCTTGGATTGGCAGCGAGACGTTCCAAAACTTCTTCAAATTTAGGGGTCCGTGTGTCTCTTCTTCCACCGGCATAGTGTCTGTCAGCAGACATGGTTCCTGTTTCCCTCAGACGGCGGTCAACATTGGCGAATGTGGGTCTGCTAGGAAGTTGTCTGTTTGGGAATCGTTCTCCGTACAAACGACGAGCTGCAGCAGCATTCCCACGAGCTTCCCCGTAACACAAATGCATATCAGCAAATTCCACGAAGGTATAATCACCTTCCATGAAGTTTCTTCTTTGCAGATACGCTAAAGATTGTGCGATCGTGTATGATGGAATAGTAATAATAAGCAGATCACAGTGTACACTGAGATAATTTGTGGCGATCTGAAATGGGACAGTCCAGTAACAGTTCTGTACGTAATTGGGTACGAAAGTTCTCGCTGTTTCCTGCCTCACAGTAAAGTCCATTCCTGAACTCATACAGCAAAAAACGTAGAGCGCAAAAAACCTTCACCCTTACGGAATGTTCCAAACTAACAACGGGAATTTCGTATCAACCTGATATGCAAGATTACGTGATTGGAGAATGTGCTGTACATCCGGACGCTACTATTTGAAAATAGCCTGCGAGCTGACAGTCTGCATAAGGCCTACAAGATGCAGTGAGAGACGACATCGTAGTAAACGTGCCTAGTTCAATGCTTGACAAACCATCACATCAAACAAGCTGTGGCTCTGTCGCTTTTCGTTTGGGACTATGGGTTTATTAATAAAAAATGCTCACCACATCATCCTCTACATATCCTTAAATTTGTGAAACGTCGTCCATTTACAATCTGTATAAAAAGATGCAAAAGGGCAACATCTTTCAAAGCAAATTGTTGCTCTTAAAGGATGCGGAAAGTCTGGATCTGAAATTGCGAAAAAAGTTGGACGTTTCAAGTCTGCTGTCAACAAATTTCTCCAAAATCTAGATAAACATGGAATGGCACCCAGATCTTACAGGCAAGTGCACTTTCCGCTCGCCAGACATCAAGATTAAGAAGCCTTGCTCGTCATTAGCACCTCTCTTCTTCGCAGATTGTTGCCGAACTAGACCTACTGTGCATTAGTAGAACCGTACGAAATGTGTTGCATTCTTCTCCAAATATGCATTACTCAAAATGGAAGGAAGACCACCTCTAACAGCAGCTCATCGTGAAGCGCGTGTGGCGTTTGCTAAAAAATACGTTACGTACGGTGACAAGTGGAAGAATGTTGTGTTCTCAGACGAGAAGTTCAGCATGGACGGACCAGATGGGTTCAAGTACTATTGGCATGATATTCGAGATGAAAAGGTATTCTTCTCAAAGAGACGGTTCTCAGGTGGCTCTGTAATGACTTGGGGAGGGTTTGCTGCTGGCGGAACTACACCTGTTGCATTCGTATAACAATAGATGAATCCCATTGCATATCAAGATATTCTGGCGGATAATCTGCATCCATACGGTCCGCTCATAACGGAGGTTGAATGAATTTTCCAGCAGGACAATGGATCAATTGCACACTTGAGTGGCGCCACCATCGAACTGTTTTGAAAACTAGGCGTATGTGGCAGGATTTTGCTCCTATGCACAATTATAAAAATGTTTTATTTATTCATTGAAATTAACGAGTTGTGCTTAAATTTCAGCATGAAAGGTAATTATTATTAAATTTTAATTGTTAATAATTGTTTTAAATAGACAATCCAGTATAAAGAATTAACAATTGTTAATGCAAAAGTATTCAATTCTAAGATTATCAATCTACATTTATCGTTTCATTTTGCAATTTTACATTTCCCTAATGTTTTTGTCACGCATATACTTTTACTTTATTTTAAACTAGCGGACCCGGCAATGCTTCGCGATTGCTAAATCTTTAAATATAAAAGCTTGATTTGATTGATTGACTGAATCATCATCGCCTAGTCAAAAACCGCTGAAGCTATTAATATGAAATTTGGTCTGTAGTTTTATTTTATAACGTAGAGACTCGCTAATAAAGGATTTTCCAAACTTATCTCCTAAGGGGTAAATGTAAGTTTGTATGAAATTCCGTCAATTTCTAAGTTAATCCTTGATTAAATCCATGTAAATTGACATATGGCACATTGGTAGGAAATTATGAAAGATGTGTTTCATGATTATTGGAAATTTACCCCTTGAGAAGGGTATTCTAATTAGCTTCAGGGGTTTCGGCTGAGCGATGATTGTAATAAATTATTTTCTGTAGCACAAAATTTATTTTTAATACCGAGAAAGGCTGCTGGCTGTATTTTAAATTGTGGTATCGTTGCCTAACTCTATAACCTGAATGTGCACACCCTGTGAGGGCACACTCTGCTGGATGGTCACTCAGAATATACGAAAATTGTTCTGCATTTTCCGTAGATAGCAAAGACATTTTTTTATTCCTTAAAATGTAATGTCCGTTCACTGATAGAATGCACAGACACACACATTTTTTTATTTATTTAGATCTATTTATGTACCTTTTTATAAATACTCTTTATTATTATCCCCCTTAAAACGTGAATCATTAAGGCAAGCAACGTAACCGACGAAAAAGATGGTCAGGTGACTTTTAGGTGCAGGTATTAACTTCATCAACCATTTTTGACGCAACATACAAACACGACAAAGTGATTGTTAACTCAAACAAAACCGGCTGATTGTTTGCAAATCCAAGCAAACGACCATAAACAAAGCCCATTTCATATACAGGGTGTAACAAAAAAGATCGGGACAGTGGAATATCTGAAGAAATACACATTGGATTGAAAAAACCCCATAAAACACTGTTTAATTTTTTCCAAAAAGCTACCCAATGATACAAAATTCTACCCCTATCCCCACCCCCTATATTTAATGTGTATTGAAAATTTTGTACTTTTTAATTTCCGACTTCGGATTTCTTAAGATCATCAAAATGTAGAATAGGAATGTCTCTAAGCCCACCCTCTTTGTCTTCATCGAAAAAATTAGTCATAAATGTGTGGAACTTTTAAAGTTTTGAACCTATCTCCCAAACGGTTGGATCAATTGATAAAACATCAGGAATAAAACATTTCTCAAAGTTTGGGTACAATCTCAAAATACCATTAAAACAGGGGATCCTATATAATATTTCAACGTTTCCCCCGCCCCCGCTCTCAAAAGGTGGGGATAGAGGGTCGGATTTGGTATCATTTAAAAATATTAAACGCGTGTTTTTTTTGTGTTTTTTCCCGATCCGATGTATATTTCTCCAGATATTCCATTGTCCCGGTCTTTTTGTTACACCCTTATGGGATGAATTTCGTAAAGTCCTTTCATATTGGGCGCTTACGTCGCAAAATAAACCTACAGTCAAAAGTTGATGTAATTTCGGCTCGGGTTGATGAATCAGTGAACAACCTATTGAACAAACAGCCAAAGTATTGCAGGAACGCGGGTGTTTACAAATAAGTCTCCATGAAAAATGGTGCAGCACCACAACGTGTTCTGTCGAGACATTTTCCAGATACGCAGCCTGCCCGTCCACCAGACATTAATCCATGTGATTTCTGGCTGTGGGGAACGCTGAAGGCTTGTGTGTATCATGGAGGCGTACGGACCTTGCCTGAAGTGAAAGCCAAAGTTGGTTGTTCACGGATGTACTGCGCTTTCGATTACGGCGCCACTTTTAACCATAGTGGCAACCGTATGCTCTAAAAAATTTTCCATTGGAATTCTCTTCCCCATGCTCTGCAAAGCATGTATACATAACTTTCATCACTATCCGTTCAATAACGCGGTCTGCAACCCGCGCAGAAATTTGGAACTTTAATTATAGCCACCCTGTATATGAATTAAATAAATGCAATTGAAGTTCGATATTGAATCTAACCCAGCACTCTCCCCAGAAAATATTAAATTAGCCTGGCGGACAACAGTTAAAACCAAATCAAACATGCAGTGGTGTGCAGCTTTTCGTGTATTCATCCGGGCGGATACCAAAATCAGCCGGCGGCTCGCCTCTTTAAAAGGTCCTAAGGAGAACCCTGCTAATCTAACCTAATCTTTCTGTCAAATTACATTCAAACCACTCTCTAAAGTTTAGAGTCAAAAAACACTCTAGGCACTAATAAGAACAAACTGAAATTTTCAGCAAAATCGGTCGAGTTGTTTTTGAGTCTACAGGGCACACAGATATGGATATTGCCTTTTATTTTTATAGATTTATTTATTTAATACTTTTTATAATTATGCCCCTTAAAACGTGAATCATTAAGGCAAGCAATGTAGACGACGAAAAAAGATGGTCAGGCCACTTTTCAGTGCCGGGGCGTGTCTTTATCGTCGGCTACGGTAATTAATTTTATCCACCATTGTTGGCGCAGCACGCAAACCAATTGTTGAGGCAAACACGACGGGTTGATTGTTCGCACATGCAAGCAAAATAAACTTAGTCTATTTCATACTAAATGGAAAAATAGCAGTGCTATTTATCGGATTTCATTCAAACCACTCTCTAAACACTCCCAGCAGTAATAAGAACAAACTGAAATTTTCAGCGAAGTCGATCGAGTAGTTTTTGCGTCTATAGGGCACACACATACGAACATTGCCTTTTATTTATATAAATTTTATTTAGCTGTGATCAATAATAGTAGGACTAACATCTAAAGTAGCGATGGCGTTGTGTTTCCGCAATAATACTTAAGTTTTAATTTAAGTTAAATAATCAAAGAATTTTACATTAGCCAACTATTAATTTTAATGATTAAATAACACACATTTTTATAATTGTGCATCGATGCAATATCCTGCCACATACGCCTCTTTTTCAAAGCAGTTCGATTGTGGCGCCACTCAAGCGTGCAATAGGTCCATGCTGCGATTCACAGCTCGGCCCCAACCAAAGACTGGTTTGACGCTAATTCTGTGATTGCTCTAGACTGGCCATCCCGGAGTCCAGCTCTCAACCCAGTGGAGAACATTTGGGGAATCTCGGTGCGTTCTGTATACAGCAATTTGCATTAGTACAGTTATAAAGAAGAATTGGTGAATAGTATCACTGCAACATGGCAAAACCTTGATCCAGGAGTGTTAATGAAACTCGGTAAATCAATGACAGATTAATAAAGGTCATTGAGAAAAAGGGTGCCTTTGTCGGATATTAAAACGTGAGAGAGTAAACTTTTTTCCAACTTGCAATTGGCTAGGTTGGGATAATGGCTGTTAATTTGCCTCTGATTCTTTATTCGTTGATAAATGCTCTTGGAAACAACGTTTTGTATCATCTAATTCATGTCTATAAAAAAGCAACATCAGAATGGATTTGCTACGTTTATTTGCATTTTCATTCCGGCTCTATACTTTTTCCAGCGCCTTAGTCGTCTTACCCATGTGCATTTATTAAAAAAAGGCCCAGCCCCCTTTTGTCCCTGTGAGGACAGGCTGACAATAAAGCATATCTTCAAAGAGGGTGTTTCATAATTGGTGTCCCGTCTTTAGGTCCAAATAACGACTCACGGGGAACAGATTGGGGGAAAATGAATATTGATTATTTGGTTTTAATGTCCCCTAATTCAGAATAAAAACATTTCGCGTCCCTGGGGGTGAAGGGGTAAATTTTGAAAACTTTAATTTTGTAGGTGTAGGGGGTTAGACCCCATGTATTATTTAGAAAGTTGTAGAGCATAATGTAAAATGTGGGTTTAGCAAAAAAACCGGTGAAAAAATCTCATCCCCTGCCCTTTATCGAGTGGGTAAAGTGAAAGGTATGGCTAGCTAATGTAGACAAAAACAGAAAAACTTATTAGAAACTTACATTTCCCATTTCTCAAGTACAGTTTTCAAATTTCATAATATTTTTCCTTGGGGGAAAAGCCCGGTCGAGTTTATTAGCTTTTCAGGGTAACGACTCATTCATTCTCATTAATTTTCCAAATGTAGGCCCTACTGTTTTCTAATAAGTTTTTCTGTTTTCCACAACGTAAACCATGATTCATCACTCCATTCCACACTTCTCTAGTGTCCTGTTCCGACGTTCTTTGCACCACTCCAGGCGACGTTTAATAGCATTGGCCGAAGTGATCCTTCTGTCGTGGCATATTAATGATATGTCATTTGTTCTACAATTCAACTGTGCTTGAAATGGATCATTCCATTAAAAAAAATTATTTAAATTTTGTTGTTAACTTTAAATGAGTTTTTTTCATGAAATGATCCATTTCCAGGTGTTCACAGGGGTGTCCCAACTCATTTGATCATGTAGTGTATATATTAATTAACAACGTTCATTGGGACTGAATTGTCCATTAGAATCTCCGTTAGGGGACAACCCTAGGATTTTTAAAAAAATTTTCGCTTTTTAAAAGTTATTCATATATGTATTTTATCTCTATAGTCATCTTTTAGGAAGTTTACATTTTTGTTTTCCTTATGCTTTTGTCACGTATACACT